>JACATO010000319.1:600000-969625 GCA_018389105.1 Nautilus pompilius
AAGATACTCTAACAGATTTCTATAGCTTCATTACTTCTTGTAGGTGGTCTTGGCTTTTCATTTTTGTCTAACAACGTCATGATCTCCAAGAAAAATTCCAACAAGTATTTTTTTTCTTTCTCTGTTTAACTGCCTGGCAAGCCGACTACACAGCGTTGAAGAAACTTTCTCTTTATTAATTTACTTTGTTCTTTCTACTTGTGTCATCAGATGTCCATCTTAAACTAGTTTCTTTTCATCTTTGATTTAGCAAACTATCCTGTTCCTGAAAACAGATGAAGGAACAGATCGTTTACAGGTAGTAATATGATGAGAAAGAAATGTTTTTAAATTTTCTAAAAGTAGAATGGAACATGGAATACAGCAGCGGCACCATATGACCTGTCTCATTCCAACTCCCTGTTGCTGTTTAAGGTAAGTCCCTCACCCTCAGTCATAGGTGTGATCTAGTACTTTCCTTCATCACACAACAAAAACTGATAAGCTTCATCACATTGTCATGGGGTATCTGTCCAGGGTGCATAAAAAGCCCCTCATGTAAAAAAAGATTGAATTGTTCTATAGTAAATAATATAGTACCTACTACATGTGGACGCAACAGTCAAGTTGTCTGAAAAGTGCGCAGTAATATACATAAGACTAAAGGCTCCACTGAAATACTTATTCATATATAAAAGATTCTATTAAAGAACATACATTAGAAAATGTTAAAAACACCATTAAAAGTTATCATCTTTAACAGAACTGCACAGGAGAAAACACTGCCTTCTGAGTAAATGCATCTTGTGCATCACCACAAGCACCATTTAAACAATCAATGCAAATAAAAGCTGAAACAAATATTAAATGTGGTCTGTGAATGAGAGAGCCCTAAAATGAGCTAAGTAAAGGATGGCAATGCTTCGGTGTCTTTTGGCTAGCGGCCATGAGAGCGTACACACTACCTAACACAGTTTACTATCTGGTGACTAAAGACTTGTTACAACCTGCTGTATCCTCTCCAGCTGATTACATGCAAGGTCAGCTTCTTTAAGGCATAAAACTGCCAGGTTTCTTAAGGTAAATTCAAACCGCTTTCGGCTGGGAGGCTGGTAGACTTTGGGCTGTTAACAACAAAAAAGAAAAATGTTAATTTTGTAATGAAAACAGTTTGTCTAGACAATCTGATTTACCATTAAAAAATTTAATAAATAAATTTATTTAAAAATTCAAAACCTAATATTTGTTCGGTAGTTTTTATTCTGTCAAAAGCTCCACCATCACATTCAGTAACCACTGAACTTTACTTATGTTATTAGTCTGTCTCTAATGTAATAGCATTAAACACACTATTTGACTTGAATTTCTCAAATGATCAACACTTAGATTTTAAAATCAACCCTACATTTCCTTTTTTTAAAAATCTCACCTCTTACCCAGAAGCTTTGCAAATTAAGTTTATAATTTTTTAATTAAAAACTTGAGGCTGAAAGAGTTAACAAACATAACAGGTCTAACTGGTATAATGAATAGTGAAAACTGTCTATTCCCATCAAGTAAATTTAAGAAATACCTGATTTTTGTAGTGAAGTGTGTGGATAAAACAAACAACAGAGTATCTTGGTTTGATGGAAGAAAAAATTAAAAACTCAAATCTTCACAGAACTCAGTATAGCTAACTGCACCTAACAACACATGTACATAATGAAACAATGTGTTACAGACATTGTTTTCAACCATCTGACTTGGTATTATAAATGGCAACAACTTGATGTCTGAGTCATATTTATATTAAAGAGAATGCACAAAATATCTAACTTCTACAACATCACATTGGTGCAGAAATCAAAAATATTTAAGGGCATCAGCTACCTTAAAACAAAAAAAACCCAAGTTATTATTTTTTTTTTTAGTATAGAAAGTAACGTCTACAAACCTTGTAGTTCTGTAAATCCAGACACAATACAGGAGGGCTCTCACACTCAAAATCTGCTAGAAAATATGAATGAGAGTTTACTGAGAATATATGTAAAAAAAATAACAATTTGTGTTTTCGTAAGTTAATTTGTTGTTCCAGTTCAGGCTCTGCTTGTTTTCTGTATGGAGCTATGCAGGTGTCGCACTTAGTACATAAGTGTTTTTTTTTTCCATCTGACAGTCAAATAAACTAACAACATGAGAAATTAAGTAAAAAAACACACGATGAACAAAGCCCATTTCTATTGCTCCATTTATGAATACTCAAAAAAGATAAATTTGTAAAGGTGGATAACGCATAAAAATATTCAAGCACAAGTAATATCACATAATGCCAATAACAAACTGTTGTGTGTTCACGGAAGAGACCATTCGCAATCAGTTCAGCAGTGAATAAATCCATCTTTACCTAGCAGTAAACTTACTTTCTGTTTACACATACATAAAGAGATCTACATGTAAGCTACATTAGTTTAGAATTTTTTATTTATAAAAAAATGAAAACATTTCTGTCTGGACTTAAATATTAGTATAAAATAGATTTTCCAGCAGCTTTAGGAAAATCATAGAGCTTATTCTAATGCGATAAGCACAGGTTTTAATCAAATAAGTCGTTGCATACTTCTTATATCATGGACTGATGATATTAACTAATAAAGAATAAACAACAGCTCATGTTATAATTTTAAAACAACAACCTGCTAAAAATCATAATTCACACCATCATTCAAATGAAATAATAACAATAATAGATAACAATGCATACCAACATTTTCCGACAGTTCTGACTTTTGAACAATTTCTGAATTCCCATCAATGACTGGTTCTTTATCTACTCCTATCTTTTGATCTTGTTTATCAAACTGTAAATCAGACTCAGAAATTTCATCCTAAAATAAATAGAAAGCAGATGTTGATTACCACTGAAGTTAGCAACATGGCAGTCAAAAGCTGGAAAGCAAGCAGCCCCGTGTGAGTAGAAGGAATATACTAAAAATAATGAGTGAGTCTACATGAAAGTACAGAGAGCAGATCAGATGACCAATACTAAAAACGATAGCATCTTGTACTGACAATACCATTACATGAATGTAAAAGGTGTAGAATCTGTTCCATCCAAACTCCAGATTGCATTAACGTCTATACTAAGGACCTCCACAGGAAACCTGTCTGAAATCACAATTGCAATAGTTGTACCCAGCCGAGTTTCATTTGAACATCCCCTGATGACCACAGAATGAAAGCAAATTGGTTACACAATGCATCATCCATGGAACACAGGTTTCAAAGTTTTTTTATTGCAATAAATAAGCGCAAATGCAGAAATCCGATAACATAATAGGGTCTAAATACAGTGACATGAATATACAGGGGTTGTTTAAGAAAATAAAGACAAAATTTACACGTTTTCTGTGTGTCTGAAATCAGTAAATGCCATACCGACAAGCAAATGAATGTAGCCTCTCATTCAAGTGTTGTACACTTGTGGCACCAGTGAGCGAGTAAACAGTATGGCTGCGCAGTTGTCAATGTGCGCTAGAGGGGGGCAGCGACCTGTAATTTGCTTCCTGTGGGCTGAGGGTGTTCTGTTGCCTGAAATCCACTGAAAAATGTTGGAGAAAACCGTACAGGGCAAAGAAAAGTGTACAAGTGGGTGGACAGGTTTTAAAATTACCAAGCATTAGCAGTGGATGAAGATTGGCCGGGATACCCCAGCATGACAATGAGAGACCATACAGTGGTCACGAACAACCGCTGACACTTTGAATCCTTACTACCTCCTCACAGTTGGGATTTTTCCCCATCCAAATTCCACCTCTTTAGATCACCGAAAAATAAATCTCCAAGGTCAAAGATTTACCGGTGACCCAACAAGCAGGGCAATTGTGGCTTACACAAAAACCAAAGAAGCATCTACCAGGGTGGTATCAAGAAACTCGTGAGCCATCCAACTAAGTGCTGCAAAATGGGGAAACTGCTAGAGAAGTGACATGCTCCAAAAAATGCTCCCTCATTACCGGACACATTCACACACACAACAGACAGAATGGCCATTATAATGTACAACAGGTTTTGAAAACTAATTAAACACTAAATGTATTTATTTCCAATGGAAAAAAAAAATTGTAATATTTATTTTAAGTATGTGTGTTTCCTTGTATTACATTGATGAACGCTGACCATGTTTTTGTAATATCACAGTATTTATTTTTAACCAGAAACCATTAACTTGGGCTGATAGAATTAATTCCACTGGCTGGTGTTGCCACCTACTCCAGTGATCACATTAGCAGAATGATCTGGTCACCTCCTAAAGCTAGGAAATAAATATGGATGCTTATTTATTCTGCTTCTAAACAGATTAATGGTATTTATAATTTATCTACCTGAAAAAATAAAAAGGCAAGACAAACAAACATGTCCAGGCTTGCTGGCCATCCTCTTTCCACTCAGTAAAACTCTTCTGTAAAGAAATTATTTTGTTCTTGCTTTTAATTCTTGTTTTATGTTACTAGGGGCATCAAATGAAACCTAGCTAAAAACAGAATTACTATATCTTCTTCTTTCTGGATTTTATCTAAATATCCTTTATATTATTATGCAAATATTGACATAATACAACAACATTAAACACAAAAGGATAATTTAATTTATAATTGTAAAAGTTCTAATAATAGGCTACTTGCTCTGTTGTTTTTGAATATGGGGTTCCTACCTTGGATTGAGTGTGGAAGCATTTAATTCCTATAAAAAACAACAGGATGTATTCAGAAAACAAAAGGTAATTCTATCACTGGACAGGATGCTTGCTTATCCATTGTACTAAACTAACTTTACATCAAAGACTATATGGCAAACAAGATGCCTACCAAATATGGGTGCAGAGCTCTGAGGATGTCCTTTGTTTCTCTGATTGAGTTTTCTATTGACTGTAAAGTCAGGCTGCAGATATCGTCCACCTTTGACTGTCTCTTGTCCCCATTAACATCAAGACTACCCATGACAGCATCGCAGTCAAGGTTTGAGCAGCACAACCCATCCAGCATGCTGGGAAAGTTATCTGTTAAAACATTTCACCAAGTTGGTTAGTTGATTTCAGTTTATATACATTAGCTAAATCTCGGTAGAAATATACCTGCAGCAAAAAGGTCTCTGTTCATCAGTGCTTTGATAAATCATCAATATGGTAAGTTAGTGCCATCATGTGTTTACAACCAAAAGTATCTCCTTGCTCCTTTTATCTACAGAAGTCAGCATGTAGTTACAATGCCTTAGGTTTACAAGACACAGTTTATTCAACAGAAGACATACACAGATCTAAGAAAGTCTGCTCCAGATCACGTAGAGTACACTTGTATCTCATTTCAAATAGATTCCGTTCTTTGAAAACAATCATTTCCAGAAATTTCTGGAACAGTAGCGCCATCTGGCACAAAAGGGAGACTACAGAAATAACTATACCACTATTACTAATAATAATAATAATAAAAAATATAGTCCAAGGGAAGTATCTCTGGCAAAACTGTTAGATATCCTTGGTAAAAAAAAAAAAAATCCATTTCTTGAATGATATAATAACCATGATGAAATTCAGTTTATATTTTGAAGACACGAGACTTGTCATTCTCGTAGATGTCAGACTTTAATCTGACTAAAATTCTCTTCCTCTACATCATTATTCTGTTTTTATTTTCTATGGTACTGCAGACACTGCATTAAAAAAAAATAATAACAACACAGAAGAAATTCACTGCATTCATGGTGCAGAGGGCTAGAGAATTGAACAGAAAAAAAATATTACATAAATAAACTTTGCAACTAACAGATATCAAATTCAAGACAATGTCTTCTGCAAATTAATATCAATGCATTCCAAAATGGTTCATCTTAGGAACAGGTGATGGAAGGGAACAATTAAATGTATGTTCACTGGTTCAGCTCTACCTATAAAGGTGCCATCTGATCCAAAACCTGTTGAATTCCACAGATACATTAACTACAACTCTGAGGAGCAGATAGATCTGTAGGAAAGTGGGAGAGTTGTGAAGTCATGGATGATTGACAACACAATGTTGCTAAATATATGTACAACAATTTTAGTTTATTAAAGAATAAAACAAGAAAGATGTAGCTATTCAACTTCAGATCTGCATGCCTAATTAAACAAACATCTAAAGAACAATTCCCATATTAAGTAAAAGAGATATCACCTTTAGTATGATTTAGATCCTTTAACTGTCTTGAAAGGTCTTGAATGAATAATTTCAGGTTTCCCAATTTGAAGTCTCTGGATGCCTTAAAAAGTAGGTGGGGGGAAAAAAAGTAATGTGTGTGTTTAATGTACACATCCACATGTACAGTAGACAGAATTGTCAGTTCAAGAACAAATTTTGAAAAGTAATTAAAATTACTACACGAAACTCTTCAATATCATATTAAAAATATACAAAAATATTTTTCAACTTTAAGAACTTAAACAAACACTGAAGTCCACGTACTTTAATCACACAGTATGTTACTACAATTTATAATAAAATCCTTAAGCACCAATTATAAAATGCATATAAGAAATAATTAAATATCATAAATTTATACTTTGGAGGCTGCTAAACACGTGTTTTGAAGTGAGAGAGAAAAGAGTAGTGATGTCAAAACCAATACGCCTATCATACAGATGTGACATACATGAAATTGTT
Organism: Nautilus pompilius; assembly: GCA_018389105.1. NCBI lineage: Eukaryota > Metazoa > Mollusca > Cephalopoda > Nautilida > Nautilidae > Nautilus > Nautilus pompilius. Next base: position 606,654 of record JACATO010000319.1, read on the forward strand.
TGTGGTCTTCTTGATAGGAGAGCTATAACATTGCTTGAACATTCTTCAAAAGTATTGAAAACTTTAATTTATTGAAATTCCCTGAAAATTTTTTTTTTGATATTGGTGAGTAATCACAAGGAAAAAAAAACACTTCAAGCTGCAGGTAAAGGAAGTATGCATTCTTTTAATCGTTTAAAAACTGTGACAATTCACCTTTAAGAATGCAAAGATTGAAAACAGGATTTCTACATACCCAAAAATTAAACAAATTATAAATGAATTACTCTACTTCTAACTATTTCTATTTTTCTCTCCTTCATTCCCCGATTTTTTAAAAACGTTTTTATCAGCACCATTTACTATTTTCTGCCACGTGTAATTGATGACACTTGGACAATGGTGCGGTAGTCCGATTGTTAGACTGCTGAACCGAGAAGCCCCTAAGTTTGATTCACAGTCAGCTTAGTTTAGCATAGTACCTCCCTGGTACAGTTTCTTCTTCAGCAGCCAGCTTCATGAGTTCTCTCCCACATGTAAAAGCTGAAGCTAAGATCGGAAGTTCTGAGCCCCATTTGGCACAGGACTGGCAATGCTTCCTAGCAAACAGCTGTGGCACTATGCTCCTTCACTGGGGGGGGGGGGAGACTGGGGGTTGTCTCCCTTGTAAACAATGTACAGAAAAGGAAACCAAAAAAGAAAAAGAAAAAAAAAAGCACCCACCAGTACAAAGATTTACTGTCTTTGTTTCATAAGAAAAAACAAAACAAATAAAGATATACCTTGGAGAACTGTTCAGAAATTTCTTGAAAAAATGACGTCAATTTCCTGGAGGGAAAAAAACACAAGAAGAAAAAAAAGGTGGAGGGAGGAGAAAAATGAGAGAGAAAATAATGCAAATATCAGAAAAATTAAAGATGCTCGCATTTATTCATGAGAGATGACCTCAACAATAAAGAGACAGTTTATAACTTCGTTAAACATTGGGAAAACTTCGACAAGCATTTCTTTTAACATGAGCATAAGCATTCTGTCTCCAATATCAATATATCTACGGCACACGAACAATGCTGGTTTTCAAAAATAAAACGTCAATTTCCTTCCACCCTGACATCACAGTGCAGCAAAAGTGGGAGAGACCTGCAAAGCAAGGATCTGAGAAAGGATCATCCATCTAAATGCCAGAGTTGGCTATAAAGGAGTCCACTTACTTTGTATCAGGGGTTACAAAAGCCATACAGAACGGCCTAACGTAGCCTCGTGCTTGCAAATCATACAAAATAAAGTAGTGGACCTAAATAGAAATTTTAAAAGCTTGATAAAGACAGACTGACTTTCAGCACAATCAAATGCACAAAAAATTTTTTACTATAATGAATTCTGAAGAGAAATGCAATTTGCTTACGTAAGCAGAAACTCCCTCAGCCATCTCAGAAATAAGCACTTGTTTATCTTCCATCAGAGTAAATCCACTAAAAATTTAGGAAAAAAAAAACGAGTTTTTTCAAGGTAATATGAGAAAAAAAAATTTTTAAAACTAGCACCAAATATTTTATTTTTAATTTCCCAACACATCAGCAATATTTACTTAAAGAATCAGCAGAACTGTCAGAGTTAAGATCTTTTCCTTTTTTTACACCCCACAAAGGGAGATCTCTATACCCCCCAACTAATATCTGCATCATTCTAAACAAATAAAATAGTAAATGTATCATAAAATTGTATTTGCCTGAATGATTAATAATCTTTTCCAAAAAGAAGCCCATCATCCTTTTCTTCTGGGTAGTTTGTTTCTGTTTTTTTGCTTTATAAAGCTACAATTTTTGACAAGAAAGGTAATCCTAAAGCTGCACAATTACTTTTTCTGCCAAAAAAAATGAAATATATGAACACATCTATTACTAGGTTGGGGCACCTGGCACTGCATGGGGAGAAAATGGTTTTAGGCCAATGTGCGGCAGCTTGAAACCTCATCCAGATTCTGAAGTACCTACACCCACAATTTGTGGTCTCCAGGTGCTATGGTTTGGCTGTGAAAGAGCAACAAACAAATGCACAAACACTTGTTAGATCTAATATTAGTTTTCACAAAGCAAACATTACAGAAAGGTTTTTTGACTGGCACACAAGTATTTAGCAATGTTTTAGTTCTGTTGTATTTCCACTAGACCATCCTGCCTACTTGTATCCAGAGAGACACATGCATAAAATAAATGCGCATTATTCCCATTTGTTCATTTTCGGAATTTTAGTGCAATACCAAACACCAATGCAAGCCTAGAGAATACCAAGGGTTAAAAATTAAAAAAAAACAACAATAACAAAAAAAAAAAGGAATTTCTTTTAAAAAGTTTTAAAATTCATTGTTATTGGAAATAAGTGCCAAATATTAACTTTAATCTTTTTGGCAAAACTTAACCAGAGGCCAACTATTAGTGGTGGCCGGAAATAATTCTGTTTCGTTCTACAGTTATATATCAAGACTGATGAAATGTTCAAGCCTTTGTCTTGTTCCAGATTTAAAATTTGTGCAATTTTTCTGTTAAAAATCCATTTTTCAGTCAAAACAACACTGCCAAGATTACATTTGCTAATGTCTGCTGCTTTATTCCTCTGTAGTTACAGCTCCACGAGAAATCGATAATTTAAGGTTTGTTTTGTACAGAGGCCCCACAAAGTGATGCAGTAATTTTGACCATCAGTGTATATTGTATGTTAGTATCCAGCTGCCCAGAAAAGATTGAGCTCATAAATAAATTTGTCAAATCTCAGAAAGTATTAAATGACTGAAGGGTGTTGGTGCTGTTTTAATATATAGCTAAGCTTTCAAATAAAGTTATTCTTCAAACACTATACTAATGTTTAGATTGAGAATAAAATAGGGCACTCGATGGTCCACTACTAAACTGCAATGGAAGAGAGCCAGAGACCAATTCTCAGTTTGGTGTACCTCTGTTGGATGGTTTCTTCTCACTCTCCCTCACCAGGCAGTCTTGTAGTTTTCTTCTGGGCTCTCCGGCTTTCTCCCACATTAAAAATGAAGAGTTCTACTGGGATTTTCTTGGCACATGTGGAGGTTCCTCAGATAACTCCTGACTGGCTTGCACCTTGACCACTGTTCAATGGTTCCCAACTTCACCGAGGTACTTACTCACCTGTCCACCAAGACTGATACCCCATACCCACCCCCCCCTTTAGGTCACCTATGAGATGTCCTTTATCTCAGAATAAAATTAGTAAGTTAACTCCTCAACTGCAGCTTAATGAAAAAGAATTAAACAGATGAGGAGAAAGTTTTATAATTTCATGGAGCTTATTAATGGTATTTTTTCACCTATTTTATTAAACATTGTCCAATAGTGAGGTCTGGTTCTTCAACACAAGATTAATATGCAGGATTCCCAACCATTTCCTAGTAAGACTTTTGTTATAAAAGGCAGGCAAACACTTTTTTAGAATTTTTACTCACTTCTTAGGAGGCTGATGATCTACCGACATAATCTTCACAGCAAACAAATTCACATCAAAGTTGCCACACCCAGCTTGAGGTATAACCACCTGTAATAGACAGTTCAGTCACTACTAATAAAGAAAGACACTGTGTTTCAATGCTGCAGTAGTGGCCCATGTGAAAGTGTTAAAATTAAAAACTAAGGAGAAACAATATTTCATGTATGTGACAAAATTTCATTTCCAAAAAAAAAAGAAAAATGTGTAAAGTGATGAGGCATGTGCTACTGCATATGGGTGAATATTTTAACATCAGTGAAGCAGTTTTTATCTCTATTGTCATTAAATCCATATTAATCTAGTCTGTAATACACAGCATTAGAATTAATTATGGGAACACAATAATGTGCACAAATTATGATTAATTGTAACTGAGAGACATAATTAAAACATACACAATGCATTATTACAGAAAATATACAAAAACAAAATATGTTGTACAGTGCATCATTATTTGTTATTTGAGCCATATGGTTTATATAGAGCTTGACACTTTGTTTTCATGCTCCTATAAGGATTATCAATGTATGACTGTGGAATGTTGTTCCAAATATCCTACAGCACTTTCCACAATTCATCCAAGGTGTTTGGCTGCTATTCGGCTTTCTCAGTAGCCATACAACCCCACAGAACCACAATGGATATCCATATCAGGATTGTGTTCAAGAAAAGGCATCTTTGTTTTGTGAATGTTCCATCAGCCATTTTTACATTCGAGTTTTTTTTACTACACCAGTTGTATATTTGGAACTATTGCTATGTTGAAAGATGGATCCCTGCCCAATGATGCGTCTCCCTAAGGGAATGGCACAATGGATGTAAACCTGCCTGTACCAGTCAGCAGTTACTATACTTTCAATTTTATGCAAATCTGACACCATTGGCTGATATGCAGCCCTACACTTGTATTGATCCACTTCTATGCTTCACTGTAGCTGTTGTATATTGACTGTTATATCAATTCCTAGTCCACCTTCAAACAAATTGTTATTGGTTATTGCCAAACAGATCAAACTTGGACTCATCTGTAAAAAGCACCTTCTTACAGAGTTGATCATCCCACCATTTCATTTTTGCTGCCTATTTCAGCCTTGCCAGTTGGTTGGCTCTTCCTAGCAAAGATGTTCAAGCAGCCACACATCCGCTGAGACCACTCTGCACTAAAGTGTATCTTACTGCTCTTGAATAAATGTTAACACCTGTACTTGCAGCTAGATCATTTACAAAATCTCTACTGGCCTATCATCCATCTTGTAGAGAACATCCCCTGAGATAATTAACATCACTTCTGGAGAGTTTGGGCTTTCTTCCTAGCTACATCTATTGCCAGCAGTACCAGTTTCATGCATCCTCCAGTCTTGAATACAGCTGTTTCTGAAACATGAAGTCGAGCTGCAATCTGCCACACTGAGTAGCCTTCACTAGGTAAGAATTAGATTTCTGTACACTTGTCATGTGATTCTTTCCTTTCCAGGAGCCATAGTATTCACCACACACTTACCATGCTAAAGCCTATACTTTTAGTCCTGCAGGTGTGGCACTTGCTGATTATTTACTTGACAACCAGTTACACTATACTATATCAACATCTGACTGCACTATGGAACAGTTAATTTTTTTTAATACAAGATGTGATTCCACCATTTGTCATTAACATTTATACCTAGTTTCTCCTCTGTTCCCATAATTATTTCCACTACAATGTGTGTGTGTGTGTGTGTACAGAAATAGAGAAAGTGTTGTACTGTATTTTTTAATCTATAATTCAATAATTTTTTCCCCCCAAAAGTCTGAGGTTCTGGATAGAGTCATTGAAATTGCTTTAATTTAAAAAATTTCATAAAGACAAAGTGCATTATTCTCTGAAATTGCTCATCTGAAACAAACCACAGAAATTACTGCGCTGAATGTTTGCTGATTGAGTGAGCAATTCATCGTTAATGTGCTCATCGAAGCATATAAAATTATTGAATCGATAACAAGCATGCACTCACCAATTACATCCTATGTCCTTTTCAATCCTAATTATGCTCCCAATAAATCCTATACCTCATCTCAAAATGCCTCCCGTAAAATCATGCAAGTCATAAATGGCAGCTTTTAAGCTGGAAGTTGTTAGGTTCACTGAAGGAAATGGTGGTAATATAGCTGCACATAGGAAATATGGTGTCAATGAGAAATGTGCTAGGGACTGGTGTAAAGTGAAGAATATGTTACAGACTGCAAAGGAAAACCAAGGCAGCAAATAATTGCTGCAAAGCCAGATGGACTAACATTATAGTAAATTTGAGAAATATGTGCTAACCCAATGCACTGCATGCCATGGACCAAATACTGTACAATTGAGACTAAAGACCAAGCAAATCACAACTGATTGCTGTCTTTACATTTCTTCGCCTTTCTCCCTATCTTACTTTCGCTAGTGTGCAGTATGCATCATGGTGGCTTCCAGTAGGTGTGTACCATATTACCCAATCAGAGAACAGTTGAGTGCATTGACCCGGTTGTAAACCTCAAATGTCACATAATTTGAAACAGTGAATACCAACTCATGCCACCAAAAATGAAATGTTAGTTGAAATTTTAAATTTGGGTGTGTTTTATATCTAAAAATCAAATAAGTGTCAAAGGTAGATAAAACTGACATGTTTTGGCTTTTTAAAGTAGGCAGTTCACCAGCACAAATGACATGGAATTACCTGAAGATCACAGCAACTAAAATGGACACCAGACTTTTGTTAACAGAATCAATGTTTGCATTCCTTTCCAAATCTCTCTCCATGATTACAAACATGTTGGGAAACTTTCAACATTCCATTTATCCAGAAGATTGTTCCACAAATAGTTCAATGATACTTATGAGCCTGAAAGTACCATAGACAGCGATGCAATGCGACAGTATTACAGAGGATATTATGTTGTTCTGACTGGTTGAAAGTTTGGCAAACTACCGCAGTTGATCCAGCCTCATCTTATACTCTCAATCAACTTAACTATGAATAAAGGAAAAGTTAGCCAATTTAACTTATATTTTATGGACCTGTATGCCAAAAGATACAGCAACTCTACTAGATTTTTCATACTTATATTGCAGCATACAGAGTGGATAATAGTTTGTTCAGTTATCACCACCAAGGTTGTAGAGTTTTTTTGCAGAGAGACCCACAACATAGACTGACTCATTTCCTTGCTGGGTAAATGAATAATTCCCACAGTGATAAACTTTTCATAAATACTTTTAGGATACAAGCAACAAAAAAAATCATCTATACATGCTTCCACATTTAAAAATTATTTCTCCATAATCATAGTGGGGGGGGGCTCTTCAGTAGTGTAGTAAGCTGGCCAGTTGTTATAGAACCTCCACCACATGTACCCAAAAGAACCTACTGGAATTCTTTATTTTCAGATGCAGAAGGAAACCACCAGGAAGCCCAGAGAAAACTTATGCAGCAAGCTGGTAAAGAAGAGTGAGAAGAAACCATGTCAGGGAGCTACATTAAACCAAACCAGTCCTGACTGGGATTCCAACTATGCTCCTCAACTATGGAAATCTAGAAGTCTATCACTGAACTGCTAGCCACCCGTTTCATATTCTAAACTGGCAATCTATAAGATAAGAAATCCATTGATGAATTAATTCTTTCTCCTTTCTTTTTAAAGTTTAAAACAATGTTCAGATTTTAAAGCCAGCATTTTTGGTGAAGATGAAAACATACTTCTGCTTCAATCCATTAATTGGTGAATGAGAATTAATATTTGCTTCTTCAACATGCTAAAATAATAGATACATGTTTTTTTTTTTCCTGAGAGAAAAGATGAAACCCACACAACTTTATCAGAGACATATCACTGCTAATCTTGATTTAGTTTAAGTGCTAGAATTAATAAGAATTACTGACCAAACACACATTTAAAAAATGAATTAAATATTCTCATTCTTTTACTCTGGAAACTGCCACCTTATCTTTTGAACTCTTCTGAAGTAAAAGTAGAAACAGTGATGTCAGAACATATACAAACACTACAAACTTCTCACAACCAAGATGTACACAGAGTCTTCTGTGAACTTCTTGACAAGATAGCTATGGCATTTTCAATACACACTTTAAAAGTATCAAAACTGAAATTGGTTAAGTTATTAAGTAAAAGCCAAAAAAAAAAACAAAAAAGGTGGTATTCAACATAAAAAACAGGAAAAATACTCTTTGGTGTTGGTTTTTTTTTACTTAAGTTTTGTTTTGTTTGCCACTTTTTCAATTAGATAAATTATTACAAAACAAAAACAAAAATATTAGCTATTAAATGAATTAAATCTGATTATCAACAATTTTCAATGTGCAGGAAAGAGGCAAACAAAAGCAAAGAACCAAACATAATTTACCAAAGGTTTTGGTCCTTCCAGTTCAGAAAATTCTGTAACAATGACCAAGTCTTGTTCCAGAGAGCCATTTCTGATCCATGGCCACTGAGGGCTAAAGGCAGGGAATAAATGGCGCAGGTTGTCGGCCTTTAACCTTGCTAGTTTGGCTGCTCTGTCCTCATACTCTGAAGCTTGGCTATACACATTTGCACTAAACATTGTTGTGCTCAAGATACAAATACTATATATATCAAAATAGAGAAAATAATAATATTATCAATATTTCTGATAGTAAAATAAGCAAACTCATAACAAAAACCTGAAATGTAATGCATTTTAATGTCAAGTTTCAAGCAACTATTTTCTATTATCTATATAAAATTTTCATAGAAAAGTTATTTTATTTCATTAATGATATATATTTTTTCCCTTATAAATTCATCAAGTGTACTACTTGAGATTTTATAGTCAATAATACATAAGAATAATTACAGGCTACATAAAATATCTATTTCTACAAGTTCACTGCTTGGTAAGAGAGGCATTCACACACATACATAATCCACAGGCAAAATCTAAATTTCAAAAAAAGTACAGGTAGTCCTGGGTTATGAACATCCAACTTACGACATTCCGTACCACCGTAAAGTCTATTATTTTGGATCTTGTACTCGTTAAGATGTCGTTCCTGTGAATTCATACCAAATTTCTGACAACATGCCTATCATGGCCTAAATGAAAATCTGATGCAAGTGCTGGTGATGCATCAAAGAGAAAAACAATAAATGGAGAAAGTTGACATTAAAAAGCGCTCCGAAAAGGGGTGAAATGCCGACAAACATTGGTGAGGTGTTAGGCTACAGCCGGTCAACGATCGGGACCATTTTGAAAGACAAAGTGCGGAAAATGGAACATGCTAAAGGTTCTGCCTCGATGAAGGCAACAATAATCACGAAGCAATGCAGTGGGTTGATTAATGAAATGGAAAGGCTCTTAGTGATATGGCTGGAGGACCAAAATCAGCGAAATATACTGATTAGCCTTGCATTAGAGCAAGAAAAGGGTAGAAGTCTTTTCAATGATTTGAAAGCTGCAGGTGCTAGTACAACTAGTGACAGTGAAGAGGAATTTGTTGCTAGTCGGGGTTGGTTTAACCGTCTCAAAGTGAGGGCAAACTTGCATAACATCAAATTGCGAGGGGAAGCAGTGAGAGTGTTTAAGTATATTTGGAAGTGTATTTTTAATGTTTCTTATACATACATAGCTTAAGTGTATGTATATATATATATACTACTAGACAAACAGACGTTAAGTACAAACTGTTTGTATGGGTTCCGACTTACAAACTAGACTTAGAGACCATTGAAAGAACGGAACTCATTCGTAACCCGCGGACTGCCTGTATTACTAATACCAAAAATGGTGATTTTAAATACTCATTTAATTTCCATAAAAAACAAAAAAATAAGGATTATACCATTTGAGCTGGTAAGAATGCTTCAGAAATGAATTGCTTCTTTCTTGGAATTTTTCATTTCAACAACAGTTTCAATGAAGAGATTACAACAGGACATAAATAACAGAAATGCAAAGATCAGAACTTGGAGAACAGCAACGTTCAGACATGATGGTATCATTACCCTCATAGCTATGCATATTTACGACTTACAAAAACAATTCATGGCAAATGGGAAAGAAATCACATGGCAATACAAACAATCTTTTAAAAACTTAGGTTAAAACAGCGAGAGAGAGAGAGAAAAGAACAAAAACAACTGCAGTGACATCATTAGTGGAATATTATCTAATTTATACAAGTTTTCCTTTTATTTTATTTTCAGAATCAGTTTCAGATTACTGAAATTTTACTTTTTGAATAAAATATCTGTTAAATGGGCTTATTTTTTTTTTAAAAAAAAATCAAAACAAGTATGAAAACTAGATAACCACTTAATATTTTCCATCTCAGTGATAAAATAAAATAAATAGAGCCACCAGTAAATTTTGATAGCTTTCTGCTACACTCTTGAAAATATATCTATTACATTATTTCTAAATTTCTATTTATTTTTTTTAATGTAGGCTAGACCAATGAGTATACTGTTTACTGATAGACTTTAAAATATACTAAATACATACAGATTAGCTGTTTGAGAAACAGGAACTTATCCAGCCCGGAACGACCGCCCCTACCGAATCAGGAAAGCAGGTGGCTTGGTAAGTTGTATCAAGGGGTTTTAGAGGAAAAGCTGGTAGAAACGTGGTTACCAGCCTGTCAAAATAAAAGGGGGGTGGGAATTTCCTCCTCTCTTTTTAAAAAATCTTATGTAATATATATATAATTTTTATTGAATTAAAAGTATACTATTAATGAATTAGAAGTATACCATTAATGTATTAAATGTATACCATTAATGTATTATTGAATTAGAAGTATACCATTAATGTATTAATGAATTAGAAGTATACCATTAATGTATTAATGAATTAGAAGTATACCATTAATGTATTAATGTATTATAAGTATACCATTAATATATTATTGAATTATAAGTATACCATTAATGTATTATTGAATTAGAAGTATACCATTAATGTATTATTGAATTAGAAGTATACCATTAATGTACTAATGAATTAGAAATATACCATTAATGAAATATAAGTATACCATTGATGTATTATTCAATTATAAGTATACCATTAATGTATTATTGAATTAGAAGTATACCATTAATGAAATATAAGTATACCATTAATGTATTATTCAATTATAAGTATACCATTATTGAATTATAAGTATACCATTAATGTATTATTGAATTATAAGTATACCATTAATGAAATATAAGTATACCATTAATGTATTATTGAATTATAAGTATATCATTAATGAAATATAAGTATACCATTAATGTATTATTGAATTATAAGTATACCATTAATGTATCATTCAATTATAAGTATACCATTGATGTATTATTCAATTATAAGTATACCATTATTGAATTATAAGTATACCATTAATGAATTAGAAGTATACCATTGATGTATTATTCAATTAGAAGTATACCATTGATGTATTATTCAATTAGAAGTATACCATTGATGTATTATTCAATTAGAAGTATACCATTAATGAAATATAAGTATACCATTGATGTATTATTCAAATATAAGTATACCATTAATGAAATATAAGTATACCATTAATGTATTATTCAATTATAAGTATACCATTAATGTATTAATGAAATATAAGTATACCATTAATGAAATATAAGTTTACCATTGATGTATTATTCAATTAGAAGTATACCATTAATGTATTATTCAATTATAAGTATACCATTAATGTATCATTCAATTATAAGTATACCATTATTGAATTATAAGTATACATTAATGTATTATTCAAATATAAGTATACCATTAATGTTGTATTTTCATTATAAGTATACCATTAATGTATCATCAATTATAAGTATACCCTTGATGTATTATTCAATTTAAGTATACCATATTGAATTATAAGTATACCATAATGAATTAGAAGTATACCATTAATGTATTATTCAATAGAAGTATACCATTGATGTATTATTCAATGAGAACGTATACCATTGATGTATTATTCAATTAGAAGTATACCTTGATGTATTATTCAATTAGAAGTATACCATTAATGAAATATAAGTATACCATGATGTATTTCAATTAGAAGTATACCATTGATGTATATTCAATTAGAAGTATACCATTAATGAAATATAAGTATACCATTGATGTATTATTCAATTAGAAGTATACCATTAATGAAATATAAGTATACCATTGATGTATTATTCAAATATAAGTATACCATTAATGAAATATAAGTATACCATTGATGTATTATTCAAATATAAGTATACCATTAATGTATCATTCAAATTATAAGTATACCATTATTGAATATAAGTATACCTTAAGAATTAGAAGTATTACCCTAAGTATTATTCAATTAGAAGAGTATACATGATGTTTATTCAATTGAAGTATACCATTATGTATTATTTCAATTGAAGTATACCATTAATGAAATATAAGTATACCATTGATGTATTATTCAAATATAAGTATACCATTAATGAAATATAAGTATACCATGATGATTATTCAATTATAGTATACCATTAATGTATCATTCAATTATAAGTATACCATTATTGAATTATAAGTATACCATTAATGAATTAGAAGTATACCATTAAGTATTATTCAATTAGAAGTATACCATTGATGTATATTCAATTAGAAGTAACCATTGATGTATTATTCAATTAGAAGTATACCATTGATGTATTATTCAATTAGAAGTATACCATTAATGAAATATAAGTATACCATTGATGTATTATTCAAATATAAGTATACCATTAATGAAATATAAGTATACCATTGATGTATTATTCAAATATAAGTATACCATTAATGAAATATAAGTATACCATTGATGTATTATTCAAATATAAGTATACCATTAATGAAATATAAGTATACCATTGATGTATCATTCAATTATAAGTATACCATTAATGAAATATAAGTATACCATTAATGAAATATAAGTATACCATTGATGTATCATTCAATTATAAGTATACCAACAGAAACCGAATCAAACAGGCGGCACGTCCGTCCACTCGCAGCCGTAGAACACAGCAGCAGCCCTAACATTTTCCAGCCACCTCATATTATGGAAATTCAGTTAAATATACATATTTTCCTTTTGCTAATCTAATTAAAAAAGCAGAAAGAGAAGCTGAATCTGGGTGGACATTAGCAGATCGACGACATGTTTACAAGCGAGTTCTCTCTCTCTCTCTCTCTCGCGCGAGAACTATTCATACGAAACTAAACGACAAACTCTCGAATTTTCGATCATTTGCAATTATTATTATCTTTTTTTCTTAATAATTACTATTCGTCATTCTAGATAATAATAATAATAATAAAATAATTGTGTAGATTAATATAAAAATTCTTCTTTTACGAAACGACTGGTGCTTGTCTTAGCGGGGCGGGCGGGTAATTGTCACTTCTGCACTGTAAAAACTAAAAAGGGGGGGGCCTCCTTCATGATTATTTAGTAACAGTGTTATTAATGCCGTTGGTAGAATTTTTCAGAGACCTGTGGAATTACTCTGTACTTAGTTACCATCAGAACTCGCTGGGATTCATAACTGACATTACGATCCGGGCCGAGATTTTCAGCCACACCCCCCTCCCTCCCTCTCTCTCCCGACATTAAAATTTAAAGGGAAACTGTAGAATTGCGATATCCAGTTAGTGAGAGATGTAACTGAACGGAATGGATTCTATGGCGGAGCTGGTCGGCGGTGATAGGACTTAATCGGTGTTTGGGAAATGTAACAGTGATAGGATTTTATTGTTCTTGGGAAATTTGGGACCGTGTAAGCCAAGCTAGTATAAACCTCCCTCAGATTGTACAACTATAAGCCTCCTTGTATAAGCCGTGTTGGCAGACACAGACCATTTCTTAAATGAAACTAACATTTTTGGATGTCACTTCATCATTGATGTCCAACAATTTCAGTTGTTTTCAAAGGTATCTGTGTTTGTTTTTTTTGTTTTTTTTAGAAATCTACTTAGATTTAACTTATTTTATTCTAAATTTCATATAAGCCTTAATGGTATAAACCTTGAAACAAGTTTGATTATCTCCTTTTTAATACTAATGCTCCCCAAAAATATGCTAACATTTTATTTTTTTTAAATTTATTTACTGAAATTAAAAATTTAAGAAAAAATTCAAATGTGATTCCAAGTATAACTGCAACTTGGATTTTGATAGGTGTGAATTTAGCCCTGACTATAAGATACAGTGAACACATTAAAACTGAGACAACCAGACCAGCATAAAAGGTACCAAGTTCAACTGTAATAATGTTGAAATTAAGTATGTCAGTTGCATCAGTAGCTGTTTGCAAATCACACCATAGTCAATGTTAAGGCCTGATGGTGTACAGTTTTCGGTTTATTTTGCATTCACATTAAACAGTAGAAAATTAAATCTTTAGTTTTATTTATTTTTAAATCTCTGATTGTTTTGTGCTTTGGACATTGTTCAATTCCTCCAACTCTTTTTTTTTTCTAGGTCTTTTGTTTGTTATATTTGTTAAAATCCTTTTTAACAATTTTTTTTTAAAAATCCAGTGTTTTATTTTCAGATATCTTTAAAAGCTTCTGATATAACTATTTGTGCAGGTTTTCCTGGAAAAATTCTTGTTACAGCCTTATATCTGAGTAATCAAACAATGTGTGTGCATTTTGTGACTAATCCTAATTCAGTCAGTGCTTCTGATAGTAAATATCTATTGTTTTGTTTATTTCTATTATCACAACTTACTTGTGAGCGAGAGAGAAACTTTTCCCAGGCCAAGATACTTAACTTATTGTTAATTTTTTTAAATATGCAATCAAAATAATACACTTTAGTTTGTGGTTTCTCTTGAGAAATTAGTTGGTTAATAAATACTTCATAAAGAAACATTTTTGTAATAACTCACCTATATCGATTTCAAAGGAACTTTAATACATTTAAACTTTTCATACTTTTCAAACAGTTGTGTGTGGTCACAACTCTTGTCAAGAAGACCATAAATAACTTTGTATTATATCTGCACAGAGTGATGTATGGATTTTGGTTTTATGCCATAGACATGCATAGTGCAATTGTGTGCTGTAGCTAAGTATAATATTGTATTGAGTTTGTTGTGTACAGAGAGCAGTAAAGTTTCATAGTTATGCATGATAGTGCTTGAGTATGTGTCATAGTTGTCTGTAGTGTTGTACATAGTTTGGTTTATGTCAAGGTTGTGCAATATGGTTGCTGTATGGTGTTTGAATGAGTTCTAAAATCACTTTCTTCTCTCACTTTTAAAAAAAGAAACAAACTTGAGAAGCACAAGATAAGTATTGAATTTAGAATATTTATTTCTTGATAACTTGTGATTAGTCATTTTACCAATGAAACCAAATTATAACTATTAGCAATATATGGAGTTAGTTGCATTAGTTCAACTTTTTTCTCAAGGAAAGATAATTAAAATGTATATGACAACATCTGAGGGAGTTATCTTTCATTCATAATATTATTAGATGATGGGTTATTTAAATATTATACAGCCTTCTCACAATAATGTTGGGAGGGAAAAAGAAAAGAAAAATTATATTGTTAAACCTTTTTTGCATTTTTTTAATTTTTTTTTTACAGTTTTATGTTTAATTGGTTTGGTTTGGTAAACAGCTGAAGAATTTTTAAAATTTATTTATTAGATAAAACAATGATCTGAAACCTTGAATGTGAAGAAAGATGACAAAGAGAGACTTTGGATCATTCCATTCATCAAATGTCCAGGAGCTTATTAACCTTACAGAGGTAACTGCTAATTTTGTTTGACTATGGTTTTTTTTTTTTGAATGTTCATTGTTTTATAGCAGGTTGGAAAGAGGCCATGACTGGCTGCCCACTTGTCTGCCAACTCATGACCTCTCTTTTGAAAAATCTAATCGGGCTATAAAACAATTCTTCTGCAAACCGTTATTGTTGGTTGCATCCACACAGATGTGATAGCTTCTTACCTCCTTGTAGCTGCTCTATTCTAATCTTGCACAGAAGAGCTCAGAACATTTTAGGTCCAATCCCTGTATTGTGATATATTTTTAATACCCCAATCTTTACATCTTTTTGATTAAGTATGAACAGCTGTGTTCCATCCACACTCATTTATTTATTTTAGATGAGAAACAGTCACTGTAAACTACCTGCTTTGTTCCTTTTGATTCTGTTTTCTGAAAGTAATTTAACTTGATTATAGATGAAAGCTCTTTGTAATAAAATCTTTTATATCAATTTTGAAGGTCTGACAGATTGTCTTAGTTTGTTTTTTTGTTTTTTTACATTTATATTATTTTCCTATTTATTTGTGCATTGTTTGGTGCCACACAACATTTATTTGTATTGTAGTTCATTGTTAGTAAAAATGTTTGTTTACAGGAAGTTTACCAACCGCCATCTTTTCCTTTTGGATTGCCAAACTTTGATCAGCTTAAGCAGGATCCTCCAAATTTGGGAAAAAAGTTAAAAAGAAACTTTTCTTCTTGGAAGTAAGTTGAATGTATTTCTCTTCTTCTATTTTTTTTTTAAGTGTTCATCCTTTTGTTGTTGTTACAAGTAATTTTAAAACATAGTTTTTTGGTCATACGTTAATATGGAGATTATAATGTGGAAATATATCTGGGAGTTCAATCATGCACAGATAAAAATGGAAAATTAAAGAGAACACCAATGTACTGATTCTCACACAGCTAAACATTCATTATTGTCTTGTTTTGACTGCTATGAGCTAAAGTGAAAAGAAATTAAAAACAGTGTGATGATGATAATTTTAATAACAACAACATTAATATAGTTAATATATAGATAACATAAAACTAATTATTAGAGTTATGTCTCTCTGACAAGTTGTTTCTAATGACTCCCTGCACATTTATTTTCTTAATTTTATTTTTTTTTAAAAATATATTGTAGTTATTCTGAGTGAAAAGATAATAATACAAATAGCATTTTCTTTCATAAATGAATTAAATGATAAAGGAAATTGAGATATTGGTGAGTTATGTCAATGACAGAAGATACAGATCCGAAGATCATATATTAAGACAGTTTGACTACACTATTATTTGTTTATTATTACTAGAGTAAGTGAATGGTGAAAAAAAAGGGGGGACATTTTGACAATAATCAGATTTTTTTTAACATTTTAATTTAAAACATAGTCTAGGTTATAGCTGTTTTGAATTTGTCATCTTCAAGTTCAGCTCAGCCATAGATGGGTCGAGCCAATGCACAGGTGAAGGAAGGTCGACAATTAAAAAAAAAAAGCATTGAGTAATAAACTGAAGGAAAAAACACAGCTCTAGAATTCAGGTTTTCTGAAAAGTTGTGATCTGGTCTAGTTATTGATGAGATTTAAAAAATGAGTCTATTGTTCCTTTAGAAACTTTTTTTTTAGAAATGCAGGCAAACTCTCTAGTCCCGTAGTATGATGATCACCCTCTTGTGTCTCTGGTTATTTAAAATGTTGCTGATTATTTCAGGAATTTACAAAATACTTCGTTTTTCATGATCTATTACTTTGTATTTAAGATTGAGTGAGGGCTGGAACTAACCCCCTTTTTTTGTTCATTTTTTTTTTTGAGGGGGGGGTGATAGGGTTAAAGAAAAGATAGTGGGGGGTTGGAATTATGTAATGTATTACTGTACTTTGGAAACAATAGATGCATTATCTGCTATGATTGTGAAAATGTATACTAAGTTAATTTTTGTTTCTATGTATTTTCACAGGGTTGGAAAGGAAAATAAAGGGCATTTATAAACATTGTGTTGATAGTGCAAGAATTCAGGTTAGATTTAAAACTGGTTTTGGAAAACGAGAACTAAAATGTTAAATGTTTCTAAATAGAGAAATGTCAATAATCTTCACTTTTGCTCTCATGTCCTTTTTTTTTTTTTTTAAACTCTATATTTTATTTGTTTTTGCGAAATACTAATTTAAAATATTAAACATTTGAACTTTTGTGTTAGAAATCAGAAAATAAAGAAGGAAGGAAAGAGTTTCTCATCAAAATCCTGGACTCAGTGAATTTTGGAATTTCTACTTTGCATTTTTTTTGGCCATTATTTTCTGAATAATGCTGAAGTAATTTAGCAAAAAAGAAATAAATATTAATTTTTTAATTTATTTCTAGTCTCGCTAAGTTTTATCTCGAGAGTTTGTTTAGCTTGCTTACCACACACAGAAAGGAAGCTGCCATGACTTCATAAGCCCCCTAGGGTAAAAGGCAGCAGCAGTAAGGAAATGCTTATGAATTTAATTCTTTTTTTTTTTTTTTAAAAAAAAGAACCAATTATATAAACATAGAAATATTTCTGCTACCCCAGATATTTTTGTGATTCAAATTTTAATACAAAACTAATAATAATAATAATGAAAGGAATAAATACAAAAGCCAGTCCTTAATATTGTCTCCTGTTTTGGTTTTGGTGAGATCCTTCACAAATGTGAATACCTTGTGATGAGTTCAGCCTGCAGGAGAAGTGTTGGTGGGGGAGGGGTTATGGCTTTGAAATAGCTGACTTTATTTAACCTTTACCTAGGATAGTGAGACATCTGGTGTCCATCACACTAAAAGTTCTGGCTAGTTTTCTTTTATTTGACTATTTTTCTCAGTAATCAGCAAAAAAAAAAAAAGAAGAAGATGCTCACAGTTTAGCACTCAATGCCAATTTATTGAATTTGAATCAGTTTTAAGTCCGTGTCCATGATACATTTGTTTTTATTTAAATTATGTATTTTTTTTTAAAAAAATATACTTGTTAACCGATTATTTTTTGTAGGATGATTGCACCTTCATTAATCATGGCGCTTTTGGTGCAGTTCTGCGCGACGCCTTGAGTGTAACTCAGGTAGGAGTCTCTCTTTGTCTCTTTCTGACTGTTAGACAAACAGAAATGAGAGAGAGTACACGGTTAGCAACCCTCTCACCTGCAGGATTTTGACAAAAAATGTAAAATCAGTCTGCGTAGATTGAGAAAGAAAAAAATTATTAAATTTTCTGCAAGCTATGGATGTTACTTACAAGAAATGAAAGTTTCTATAAGTATTATTTTGTGCGGTCTGAACGTGAGCTCAGACGTAGTAGTGTAAGCCGAGATTTCTGAAAGTTGGGAACTGCGATGTAGAAAGAGTTAACGATTAAAAACAAACAAACAAAAAAAAAAAAGGAGCAGTGGCAACATTCTTAACGTTGTCTATCTACTTATCTAATCCAACTATGTGGGTGCTTACTGCTTACCTGGTGTGGAACAGTTTTGCATTTCAGGTAAAAGAATCGGTGGCAAATCATATGTAGGTTGTTTTTTTTTCTCTCTCATATATATCATTGTAAGATGAACTGTTGTTTTTCTTGAAATCACACATTGGGTGGTTATTAAATTTGGCACCTGTGTTCTTTCAGGGACGCCCTGTATTCTGGCTTAGAGTAGTTTGTCAGAAATGTGGGCAGATGACTGGACTACCAGGCTAGGAAATTCAATAGCCCAAAAATTTTGAGCCAGGTTCTTGTTCCCTCATTATGTAAACTTATTTTATTACACATTATTAATGTTCATCCTTGACCAGCATGACTCAATACGAATGACATTATAAGAAAACAACAGGGGAATTAAACTTTTTTTTTGGTATGTAAATAATCCACCCAAACTATCAGGAGTTCTTTCTTTGTTTGGACAAGGCATTATCGGTTCATATTCATGTGCTTCGTAAAACCAAAGATCATTGATGAACTGCAGCTCATTTCATCTTTCTTTCCCACTGCTCTCTGAAAATCCACAATAATTGAATACTTTGCAGTTGCCTTTTAAGAGGCAGCTTCGGTTAAAAGCAAAAATTATTCTGTTGGGTCAAAATCATTAAATAACATTGTGACAGCATCGCCACTGACCATCAATGGGTGGAGTTACCATCACACTAAACCGCCAAGCCTAACTAGGAATGAAGCCTGTTGAATTATCATATTTTTCAATTTACCAGTCAGTTACATGCTATTTGACCTTTCTATAGCTGGACTATACTTGAATTTGAAGTGGAAAAATTCAAAACAGTCAATCCAGATTACGACTCAGCTATTTAAAAACTCAGAAGAAAATTCCTTCGTTCATACCCATAACAAAATCCAGTGACTGTTGTGTCCAGCGGTTGGAAGATGCACCAGTGCAGCACCTGTTACATTCAGTCCGATTAGTTTGTTTAAAGTATTTTGTCTTTGGCAATTTGCATATCTAGTAACTGTCACAGTTAAGCTTAACGATAGATGGCCTGTTGTGTTTTTATTGGAGTCGCAAACAAACAAAGTGGCAAAATATTAATGAGTTTATTTTATGTGGGGGAAAAAAGAAGACATAGGTGCTACTATTTTTTTTTACTTTTGACCTATCGCTGTAAAATTATGATATTATCTTGACCGCTTCATTGAAAACCACATCAGTCATTTTTGGTAAGAAAGGAGTTTCCTGGTCATCTGTGTGCTGCATCGGCTCATAAAAGTAGAGACAGAAAAATAATCCAATTGCTGCAGTTTCATCATCTATATTCTACCAAGTCCCTTAATATATCGAGTATTGACCATCAGTGAACAGTACGGCATCACATCAAGGCAAAACTTAGCTCGCTCTCTTTGTCAAAAATGACAGGCTAAAGGTTTGGTGTTTTTTAAAGCATAACTCCATCAGCAGATGCTACAAACAAAACTTCTTTCATCTTGTGTTTGCAGTGGTCACTATTCATTTAAAAAAAATAATTAACGGATTTTTGTAGCTGAGTAAGAGAAAATTTGCCTGGAAGACCAAATGTTTGCAGTGATTTTTGTGATTCCATAATGTTTGTGCAGAGGTGATCCAGGCACCAGTTTTGTTTAGCAATAAAATTAACCCCTCTAAAAAAATTAAAATAGCATTCACTGGAAGAAAATCTGGTGATGCAGAGAGGCGTTATTTATTAGCCCCAGGCCCTCAAGCCTGCTATGGGGGACAGTGGGGCAGGTGGTGGTTTAAGGTTATGCTACTGGACTGCCATGAATCTTGGTTGGGACCAACTTGGTTTGGCAACCTCAACCCCTCTGGCATGGTTTTCTTTTCTTCTTCACCAGCCAGCCAGCCCCATGTGTTTCTGTTGTGCTCTCCAGTTTTTCTGACATTTAAAATTTAAGAGCCTTAGTAGATTTTTGGGGGTACATGTGGTGGAGGTTATGTTGGTAACTCATGATTGGCAGGCACCCTGATGACAGCTCAAGAACCAAGCCCCCAAACCTTACCCAGGTACCTTGCTTGGTCATCATAGCTGATACCTCCCATACACACACACAAACACTTTCCCCTCTTCTAGCTCCCCCCCACCAGTGTTTTAGAGTATCCCAAGAGGAGACAGAGATGTCCTTAGACTTTGAAAGTCAAGAAGGGGTTTACCAAGAAAAAAGGTGAAAGAAAAGCTCAACAAATAAAATCATAAAATATTATCATTATTTGAATTGAACTCTAAACTAATTATTAATAAATCTTGAGATTTTTGTATAGTATAGAAATATTTCTAAACTGCAAAAACAAAATTGTTTGGATGTGCTTTTGTTTAGAAGAGGTAGAAAACTTAAATATTTGCATTTTGGCAGCCATGTTAGTTGTTTCCATGAAATTTTAAAATCAGAACAGAGAAACATAATTATTGCTAAGAGTCTATGAGATGGCAGAATTCAAAAATAAAAAGTTTTACTTCATTACAGAAATGGCAAAGATATACAGAAGAGCAACCACTGAGATTTTATGACAGGGAACTTCTGCCCCACTTGGTGTATGTGACTAGAAGACTTGCCAAATTTGTTGGTAGGCTCTTATTGAATTTTCACCATGACTATTAGTATACCTAGTACATTACTATTTTTTTTTCCAGTCATTTGAACCTTCAGGTTTCAGACAGAAATGAAAATTTTCAGTATTTTCAGTTCACAGAAAGAAAGGAGAAAAAAGAACAAAAGTAAAGATATTGTTATAGTATGAGACCAAATTCCATTTGCTTACATCTGCCAGCACTTACAGTTGCCAGTATTATTTCTGCTATTTCCCAGTGTGTGATGTAATTTCTTTGCAACAGACAATCAGCTGAATGCTTTTAAGGCTATTGACAAAAGATGACAGCAACATAATGGTGGTTTTCTGGAAATGACTGGGGCTGGTTTATCAAAGGTGGAGATGTAGACACCTAAAGGACTGGCAGTAAAGTAGGAAATAACTGCAGATGGAACAATCATGCCTTAAGAAACCTTTTATGTGTGTTTTTTTTTTAAAAAAATGAAGAGTTCTTGTGGGGAATTTACCTCATGACCTCCCATGCTGAGAAGTGGTAATGCAACCCACTAAGTGTATAAACACATGATTTTTAATCTTGTAACCAAGACTGGGATTCACAATTCCCATAGCTGTGGAAGTGTACACTGGGATGATGTAGAGAAAATGTAGGTGATTTGTTGAAGCCATTCACCAAATGCCATGATTATACCACAAAAAGTCTGAGTAATTCAGCTAAGGGAGGTTTATATAATGAGAGCGATGCATGTCTGAGATTACTAGTTTATTCATTTTTTAAAAAAAATGTGTTTGTATCTTGAAATTTATTTACTTAAATATTTGGCAGGTTGTGATCCAACAGACTTGGTGTTGATGACAAATGCTACAACAGCCATCAACAGTGTGATTAGAACCATTAAATTTACTTCAGAGGACAGAATCTTTTATCTTAGTGTAACCTACGGTAAGTTGGTTTCCATACAAGTGTTCTCTCCCCCTACCTTTGCCCTTAAGACATGCATGGTTCTTGTTTTCTTATCAAGATATCCGCGACTGCATTTGAGTTTAACATGTTTTGATGAAGTTTTCGATATAAGTGACAGCTTGTTTTGAATTTAGTTTTGGATTTTTTTGTACGTGGAGCAGAGTTGTGGCCAACTCCACTGATTACTGAGATCATACTTTACTACCATTGTGGCTGTGTACAGTTTGGTCTTAGCCCTTCTCCTTTCTGCAGTCTTTGTCTCATGAGCAGACACTCATTTTGAACAACCTAGCTAAAATAAGAAGCAGAATTTATACTTTTGCTTCAGTTTAAAGAATTCATGATTCTCTGTAGACAGCAATAACTAAGACACACTAAACTGAGAATTTTCTGATTCCCTGTAGTTAACTTTTCCTAATATACACCAAACTGATGGTTTCCTCATTCACTGTTGATGACACACTAAGTAACGTACGCTGAACTGACAATGGGAGAACACTAATCAGTAATCAGTTATTTGTATTTTGGACACAAAAGTAATTTGATTTAAATTTGATTATCAGGTGCTGTAAAGAAGCTACTAAAAGCCATTTCTCAAGAAACTGGTGTTCAGTTACAGGAAGAGTTGGTTCATTTTCCTGTTACAGGTAAACACCAGGTATATACTACATTGATCATTTCTTTTGCATTTTTATTTAAGTAGTGATCAGTTAGGCATACAGGTTCTAGGACTATTCACCACGAGGGTCACATGCCAGTATCTAGTGAAGCTTCTGGAATCACTTCAAAATAGTGGAAATATATTTTAATTTAAATAAATAAAATGAATTTCATAGTGATAGAATTTCTTTTATTTTTAAATTAATTTTGCACAAATTTAAGTCAATACAATAATTTTATGAGGTCTGTCGAAAAAGTATCCGACCTTAGGCTGGGAAAAAAAAATTACGTAGGCCCTTTGTGCCTCCACACACTTAGCCCAGCGATCCTGCCACTGTTTGAAGCACGTCTGGAATGCTTCTTCCAGAATGGCTCTCAGCTCCACTGTTGCATTCCGCATGATGTCCTCTCAGCTCTCAAAGAGGGAGCATTTCAGTGGTATCTTCATTTTTGGGAACAACCAGAAGTCAGAAGGAGCCATGTCTGGAGAGTAGGGAGCCTGGCGAATGAATGAAATGCTTTTCTTTGCCAAGAAACCTTGGATCAGCTGAGACAAATGAGCTGGGGTGTTGTCATGATGCAGCTGCCAGTTTTGCAAGGCCCACAGATCTGGTCTCTTGCACCGAACGGGATCACAAAGATGTCGGAGGACTTCCTGATAGTACTCCTTTGTAACTGTTTGTCCTTCTGGTGCATATTTGTGATGCACAACACCTCGGTAGTTGAAGAAACAGTCAGCATCACCTTGATTTTGCTCTGGACCTGACTTTGGTGCTTCCACTGTGATGACTGAGCTTTGGTTTCCGGGTTGTACCCGTACACCCACATCTCATCTCCAGTTATCATGTTATTCTGGAACTCAGGATTCTTGTTGGCAGTATCCAGCAGGTCCTGCGCAACCTCAAGATGAAGTTGTTCCTGTGAAAGCAGCTTGGGCACAAATTTTGCTGCCACTCTGTGCAAGCCCAAATCCTCCTTTAAAATTGCATGTGCAGAATCTTTACTCATCCCAACCTCATCACCAATTTCCCACACCGTCAAACGACGATCTTCCATTATCAAGCTCTGCACTTTTTCGATAACAACTGCATTGTGGCTTGTTGACGGCCCCTCCCAGAATGCTGGTCACTCTCCACCGATGTGCGGCCATCTTTGAACCTGTTGTACCATTCTTTTACTTGGGTAACACCCATGGCATTGTCACCAAAAGCCTGTTGAATTTTGCAAATTGTTTCCGCTTGGGTATCTCCCAGCTTTTGGCAAAACTTGATGCAAGATCGTTGCTCCACACGTTCTGTCATCACGGGCGAAATGAAAATGCGACGAGTAAGTGGTACAGCACCTCACACGTTGGCTGCCTGACAGCGCCTGACACATCCAGCAAGCCCGCCAGAAACCACGCATGCGCATGAAGGCATGCGGCTCCACTATGCACACTTTTGCCTCCCTAACATCATTACTTCCCACGGGAAAAAATAAAGTCTGATACTTTTTCGAGACCTCTTATATAGTAGATTTAAGTCACAAATGTTACTCCTTACTAATTGTTTGCTAATCCTTGAAGATCTCTTATAATGTCCCTGCTGTTATAATTTGTAGTAATTTTGAATATCCGCTGATCTGCATCACAATATTTTTCTCAGTTTTTGTGGTGGGTTGTGACCTGCCACTAATTGTCCATAATACATATCGCACCCATGATGCACTTTATGGAAGACATCTATGACTTTCCATATTGTTGGATGTATCATTCCCAATTCGGTCTGTACCCTTTAATGTGCAACTTCTACATGATTGTTGGTCCCATCTTCTTTGTTGACCCTGTTGTACAATGACCACATTTCTGGGGGGAACATTTCCATTTCCTACATAATAATCTTCAAGCCAAGCAAACAGTTGCTGCAGTTCTTCTTGAACTTCTTCCACCAATTTGCCTATAGCCTCATCCAAGTCTGCAATAGGTGCAAATGCAATGATAATTTTTTCACTCAATGCAAAATCAGCATTGTTGTTATACCTGTGGGAGAGGTATTTTGATTAAGATGAAAAAAGCATCCATTGAAACACACATCAGAAAGACAGTGAATGCTGCATTTTCAAAATTACAAGAAACAGATTCTGGGGAAACTTCCAGTTCAGCTTGTTTAAAAGTCTTTCATACGTATTCCTTTGCTTGTTAGGTAGCAAAGCATAAAATACTGGATGAACATCACCAGATCTTTCTGCAACTATGACATAGAGCTGTGTAAATAATATTTCCTTATTCTCTCTCACTTATTTACTCCCCATTGCCCATTGTCTTTCACAAGTCCACACACCACCATCACATCCTGGTCAAACTTACTCAGCGAATGGTTCCCCTCCCAGCATAGGTGCCCGTACAGTTTTGTTGGTTGGTTAGTAGTTTTGTTTTTTCAGATGATTTATATATTTGTTAGGATAATCATATTGGACTAAGCCCTTGTAGAACCTGATTTTATAACAAAAGCAGAAGTTTTTTAATTAATTTTATATTTTCTGCTTAGTGACATACTGTGTATTTATTTAAAGTTCCCTCTGTTGTTTCTTTAGGGGCAATTTATGTGTGATGCTTATTAGACAGACAGTACAGTTTAACCCTTAACCAGCAGTGGTATATGGTTGGAAATCCAATCATCATATGTGCAAAAAAAAATAATCAAAAACCTTTCTTTCTTTATGAAATGATAGATTTGCAAGAAAAATTAAGATAAATATATAAAAACAGCATAAGAATACCCAAGAACATCATATAACTTTTGAGCTGTTGGAGCGCAGATTGAGGCATAGTGGAGGGTGGCACCAACAAGTTTGGAGCTACCATTTCTTATCTCAGGATACGAGGGTTTGGGATGGAAGTCTAGTTTTGGTTGTTTATCTCTACCAAAAGCCAGCAAAGTTGGTATGAAACCATCACCACTTGACCACACAAAGGCCAAATGCGTGGTAACTTTCTAAGTCAGTCACATCATTTCCCATTTGATATTCTTCTTCACTTTCCTCATCAGATAATGTATCTATGTTGAGTATTCCTTCTCAATACAGGTCATCCAACATTCTCAAAATTTTCCATGGGGGTCAGCGTATCCCTTCCATATACCATGTTAGGTATCACCCTGAGAGGGTGAGGGACATGCTTCACCCCTGATGATTAGCTGGGTACTAAGGACTGGGAAGTTTTACTGCACCTGGTGAACAATGGTAGTGACCTCTATGGGCCCAAATTGTTACCATAAATTAGTTTTGAATTTAAATAGAGTGGGAAAAATTAAATTGTCATGCAATAATGGCTGTCATTCCTCATCAGATCATCAGATGATGGCTGTCATGAAAAATTTTAACTCAGTTTATCACAAATGGCTAGAAAGATTATGCTATACATATCATTACCTCCCTTGATAAGAATTTAAGATTAAAACAGAAAAACTCTACATGCAGTTCCCATTTACCTTTTTTTTTTTAAATCCTTATTAATCACTTGGGTTGGTTGGTATTAAATCATAATCCCCCTTTTTTGAAATTAAGGACTTCTTGCTTGTCATTTATAGTTTCATGATATCTCAATAATATAATTAAATTTTAAATTATTTGGCTAAATAGTTTTGTGGCAGTGATGTAGAGATGAGGTGATATGTGGATCAAGAACCAAGTTGAACTGACAGCTTATATTAATAGTTATTAGAAAAGGTATATAATAGCCAAACTATGACAGCTACGCTCTGCCATCTTGGTAACATGTATAAACAATAGCACAGCTAAACACCAAAATTCCATTTAACACCAATGGCTAGTAATTCTTTTTTTCCTCTGCACTAAATTGCTTTACAAGTAATTTTTGATACTTTGCTGACTACCTCCCAGATGTCACAGAAATCCACTTTTTTCCTCTTCTGCTTTGGGATAAAGTTTCTATTTTCACTT
Source organism: Nautilus pompilius (assembly GCA_018389105.1). Classification (NCBI taxonomy): domain Eukaryota; kingdom Metazoa; phylum Mollusca; class Cephalopoda; order Nautilida; family Nautilidae; genus Nautilus; species Nautilus pompilius. Next base: position 633,552 of record JACATO010000319.1, read on the forward strand.
TTTCAGCAATTCTCCTCTCCTTTAAACTTTGACATTATGTGTAATCCTCAATAGAACTGTTACATTAAAAATGTGCATTTTATTTGCTTTATGAGCTTCTGTTGAAGTACCGGAGTGCCAAAGCGATAAGATAAAAAATATCATATTTTTATGCATAGAAAAGTCTTCAAGAATTTGTAGGGATTTTTTTCAGAGTGGTATTGCAAATAACAAAAGTTCATTGAAATTTGGTACACTCTGAGATTGATCACTGAGCTGTTTGGGGCAACATCCTTTCACTCAAGTTTACTCATTGATAATATTATATTCCCTCCAATAATTTGCTAAAATATCTTATTATTCTGTGTTGTTGTTGTTGTTTTTTTCAATAAAAAAATCATTTTTGCTGCTGTATTGACTGAGCACATAAACAAATTATATGCTAGTCTTAATACATGTAAAACAGCCTTTGTGCCTGCAGGAATATTGAAAAGTATCTCGATTTTGCTAGGTGTCATTGCCTCTCTCCAGTCAAAAGTTTCCGGAGCCAGCCAGCCCTGGACACATGACAGTGAAGGGTTATTTTAATAGTGATTTAGAATACATCCAACAACTTTGGTTGATAGTTTGGCTGTTATATCTGGCATGCTGGAGAGTTTTCTCCCTCCAGCATCATACCTGGTAAATCCAGCACACATTAGGGAACAAAGCATGCATTAATTATACTGATTTTGAGGGGGTTCTTTAATGACTGGTACGTGTTTGAATAGGAAATAGAAAGAGACTATGCTTGCATAACTGTTAATGCCGGAAATACAATAGGCACACTAATTTTAATAGCGTTAGCTTTTGCGCTGTAATAAAAAAAAAAAAGAAGGGCTTATGGAGAGATTTAGAAATTATCAAAGATGTAGAGTTGGCACTTGGATGTCTCTGGTCATTGGAGAAATTGTGTTTACAGCTATAAAGTCTATAGAACCAGGGTTATGTTTTTTAAAAAAAAAATTGAAGCGTTGCTTACAGTGTTTTATTCTTTTTCTAATTAATGTTTTTCATACAAAAATGTTGAAATTAAATTTGTGACCTCTCTCTTAATATACAGATCATAGGACTGGTGGAGAAAAAGTTACTTGAGAACACTAAGCTGGCTTTGTTTGACCATGTACCTAGCAATGCTCCATTTATCCTTCCATTAGAAGAAATCATCAGGATATGTCATGACAGGTAATATCGTAATTAGCAATATTCTGACCCCCCCAAAGTCCTTTTGCTAGCACACTGTAGAATTTTCTGTAATTAAAATGAAATCATTGCAGCAGTTTGCCACAGGTATATCATACTAGAATAATACAGAATTTTCATGTGACAACTCTTTATTAATTTATTTTATTTCAGTCACTTAAATGTTATTCCTTTGTGACAAAACTGTCTCTGTTTATCTGAAAGCAAGACTTGTTATTTCAGTGCACTTGCCAGCAAAAGTCGTTAAAAGATAGCAGATTTTAATACTATTAAAAATAAATCCTCAGCTTTAAAATCTTTCTTTTTTTAAGGACTCTTCAGTAACTGATATTACAGAATCGTATTATCTAAGACCAGGCTGTGTTTTTGTTTTGTTTATACTGGTTTGAATAATTTTCCTCTGTAGTATTCCCCTTCCCAATAACTTATACAGAAAAGGGCTTCCAATATCCCTATTTTGCCCCCGTCACTGCCCTGCAGTTTCACCATAAGGCACACGTTCTGTGGACTAGTCTCCCTCTCACCAACCTTTGCTAATTCTCATTTGGTGGCTGCCTGATGTCTGTTTTTGATGGAGCTAAAGATGTTCCTGGGCTGGCTGCCTGGCTCAGCAACAGGAAGCCCAACAGGTAAAGAAAAGAAAATTCTGTTGATCTTGAACGTACATGAAACTATAAACGAATAATGCAGTTTTCCACACTAACAGGTGCTTGACGAGTCTCCTTTAGTCCTGGTCCAGCATCATCTCCTTTTTTTTTTCATGTAATAAGATGTTCAGAATAAACAAATTATTTATCAGCTTTAACTTCAGGGAAAATCTGGAGTCAGTTGCTTTTGTATGCTCTCTTCCTTGCACAGAGGAGTACCAGTACTGGTGGACGGAGCACACGCTCTTGGGGTCCTCCCACTTGACTTGAGAATCTTGCAGCCCGACTACTATGTATCCAATGCACACAAGTGGTTTTGCTGCCCCAAGGGTAGCGCTTTTATGTATGTGAAGAAAGAATGGCAGACCACCACCAGACCCCTCATTGTTTCACATGGCTATGGTTCAGGGTTCAATTCTGAATTTATCTGGGCTGGTGAGTTGTTTAACCCTTTACTGGAACTACTATTGGTCTTTTTCAAATGTGACATTTCAGCACAAGACTTTATGTAGTAGTTTGCCCAGCTGCTTCTGTGTTAGATGCTAATGCTTTAAATCATCAAGAAATACTTAAATATTCTTGGTATGCTTCAGAGACAGATATCTTGTATTTCTAACTCAGAGTAATAGTAGAAATTGCAGTGATATTAGAATCCATACAAGCAATATTTGTACACTATCAATATGTACAGCTATGTCACATCACCAAACACCATTCAGCACAGTGCACAGCTGTGTCACATCACCAAATGTTCAGCATGGTGCACAGCTATGACACATCACTGAACATAATTTAACTCTCTGCACAGTTATGATGTACCTCTAAGCATCATTTAGTGCTATTCTACTTACAAAATTTTTTTGGCTTTCTTGACAGGAGAGCTATAGAGCATTGTCTATGCATATCAGAAGATTAAATTCATTGACTCTCTTAAAATGAATAATGTGTCATTTCAACAACTTCTTAAGAAAATTTATATGGTAAATCATGCTTGTTTATTAACACTTTCCCTGCTAAGGTCGGAGATCACTGATGTAACAGTTTTTGTGACACTTGATAGATGGCTGGTCAGTAGCACTGGACATAGATTAAACATTGGCAAATGCTTTCGAGGGAATTCCAAATCATCTGTTAATGGAGATGATGCCAAAAACCTTGGCATGAAAAGGGTTAATAGTGTTTTTTTTTTTTTATATATATAGCCATTTTATTTGTAATGAATTTCAGTATGATGGCATTGATATTATTTGCTACATGAATAATGTTTTTCTAAAACATAGCATGGAAATTAATTCATGATAATTATTGTGAAGGTTGATTTTTGGCTTTTTCTTAAATATTTTTCATGCTGTATAGAGAACTGACTAATGAGAAAAGTTCCATGAGGAATAAGGAAGGAATTCACACCTTTTTATAATCTTTAATAAATCATCCAAAACTTCTTTGAGATTTTCCCTTTAGAGGTTGCTCCCTTTGATTGTTTTATTTTTTTCATTACTTGTGTTTCCATGGCGGTAGAAAACAGTAACAACAACAACAACAACAAAAGAATTTATTTCATCTGTGATGTAGCGGAGTATGCATTCAGGTGGAGGCCTACCCTGATGTAACAGGTGTGTCATTAAATATTTATCAGCACCTTTTGATCGACTGCGCCATTAAACTGGTTTCATTGACAGCTGCCTTTGATTATTCATAGTGGTATCCACAGCATGAAGACTTTTAATAGAAACTCTCTGCTTTAGTTTAGTCTCAACAGGTTTCATCAGAAATGGAACAAATGGTAAAATGGATCTGCTTTCCTCTCTTTTTTGAAAACGTTCTCTCGTAGTTAGAATAACTACTTGTTTCTCAGTTATTGTAATAGAAAATTACTACAAGATAAAAAAAAAAAAAAAAATAGATTAGAATTTTTAAAAAAATACGTTTTCCAACAAGAAGGAACCCTGCTGTTTTTTTGTTTTTTTTCAGGTTTGCATGATTACAGCCCCTTTCTTGCTCTGCATACGGTGATTGACTTTTGGGAGAGTAGAGGGCCTGACATTATAAGAAACTACATCTGCAGACTCGTTAGAGATGCTGGTAAAACTGCTGTGTATTGTTTTATTCTTCTTTTTGTTCTGTCTAATTTTAGAATGTTCTCTGATAAAGTAAAAGTCTGGCATAATTACCAGCACCTTTATCTTGCTTGTTTGCTTAACATCATTGAGATCTGGCAGTTATAAATGAAAGACATGGATAAAACAGTTCATTATATGATGTAGCCCCACCACGTTTTTTTTTATGGTATCCGTTACTATGGCAGCTTTCAACCCACCAAAATATGAGCTACATCAAGAAGAAATGCTGCAGCATCTTTAACCTTTACTGTTTTTATTTGAATTTTGTTTAGCTTAACGATAACATGTTGCACAAAGTGACAGCAGGAACATTCCTATTTCCCATTATTCCATGCCCAATGTTTAGTTGTGGCCAAGTGAATTTCTAAACATTTTTGTTTATTGCATCATATGAAATGAATAGCTAAATGGCAGATATGACTGATGTTATAATGAATACTTTCATACTTCACTTTCCTCTGCTTAACAATTTTTTTTTTAAATTTTGAGATGATAGGTTCAGCAACTGATAAGCTGGAAGGAAAAAAAAAGCATTTAGAGCTTAAATGGTTAATTACTTTCACTATGACTATGACAAACAGTAACTAGATAGAATGGCTGTTTGACTTTGGTGAATTAACCATTATCTGTGAATGTGTCAGTTACCTGCCCACAAACTGCTTTAGAACTGACTACTCAGGCACATACAATTGTTTCAGATTTGATCTAAGGATTCAATGGCTGTAGTAATGATGCTTGTGTTTCTCCTGCATACTATGTTAACGTTGTTAGGCCTAATGACCTGGGAAAGGCTATTGCATGTTGTTAAATGTTTATGATATTACATTAATGGGCATCATTAAATGCAAATGTTAATTTATTCTTGCTGTGAGTCATCTTTGGCATAGCAAATCAACATTAGCAATATAATAGTAAAGGAATAACCCACACAACTTTCAGAAAAGTGGCACCCAATTAAAACTTAGATCTACATATATTAAAAAAATGCATTTAAAAACAGTTTGTTTAGCTGAGAGAAAATTGAGCAAACAAAGAAAAGGAATGATGTGTTGGTCTCTATTCACTTTGTTATTATCCACTGCTTTACGTGCTAACTTGGCACATCACTGATGCATATTGCTGAAGTTGTAGGGATAGATCAGGTAGTTGTGCTGTACTCAACAGTTAAGTTTGACTTCTAACTTTTTTTAACTACAGCTAACCTACTACTCACAGCTTGGAATACCAGACTTGGTGCACCATTGGAAATGTTTGGTAGGTTCTGCTTGTGAAATAATAGGGTTCATTTAAGTAGCTCTGCTTCTTTGTTATTAATTTGTTTAAGCAAAAAAAAATAAATACATAATTAAATTAGGTAGACACACCTGTCAATCTGTTGTTAGTAGAGTATCAGGTAAGTTGTAAAAATTTTAAAAAATGGAAATTTAAAGTCAATTTGATTTGGCGATTATGAGAATTAAAGTGCTTAATTCTAAAGCCATTTATGTGAACTTTTTATTTAAAGCTTCATTGTTTGAAATTATCTAGCAAAAAATGTTTATTTAGATTAAAATTTAAGTGCATACAGGTAAATAATTTTTAAATAAGAAATAATTAAACTAATATATGTGTGTGTGCATGTATGCATTCCATGCAGATTGCCTAAAACTTGTTAATGAAGTTTGTGTAGCTGCTATTGTCTTCCTTACACATTACTACATACTGACATCAAAAGGATGTCACAATCAAGATGGTAGATAGTACTGATCTCTGCTTAGGGCTCTGAGATGTACCGTAATTATTTATTTTTTAAATTAAAATTGAAACTTTCAACTAATAGGGGTTATTCTAATAGTGATGTACACAAATAAACTGTCTGGGAGTGGATTGATCAGCTCTTCAAGCAATCATTGAGCATCTATTTTAAGAATTCAAGCCAAAATCTGCTCAATCACTGTAATATCTGACATTTTTAGAGATAATACTGGCTCTTTCAAAGGATGATATGAAAGTCTAATGTAATATCTAAAGCTATGAACAGTTTTCTTGAAATGTTATCTTCCTGTGCATGCTTTTTAGGAAGTATGGCCTTGATCCAGCTTCCAGAATCCCTGTACTCTCATTATGATCCTGTGGATTATGTGCTGGCAGAGCAGATCCAAAACAGACTCTATTTTGAATATAATATTGAGGTAAGTGGCTAGTAGCATATTCACAGACTACTGGGATATTAGATATTTGGGCGCACATTATTTTCTATCATTCTCTTACATCAGAAGTTCTCACAAATAATCTATTCATTTCTGTAAGATGAAAAAGGGAATAAAGAAACAACCCTTTCTCCATTGTAATAGAATATAAAAATCTGAACTGTTCAGTATTCTGTTACTCAGTAATTATTCAGCATGCATAATGTCTCGACTGTAATTTAAAATCTAATTAGCATTTAATTGGACAAGTTCATTCTTGCTTGTTTTCTTGTTTTATTAGCTTAGTTGTGTTGATGGTCAGAGAAAGTGCATCTCATTATATATTGTATAAAGCTGCCTCTCATCTTTTCATCTTATCTACTGCACTTACTGATTTTGGCCGGATACCATTACGGTGATGGTATTTCAGCCGGGCTTTATTTGAACAGCCCTAGTACCTCAATTTTTTACCAAGCAAATGGTTGTATAGCCACTGAAAATTCTTACCCATGATATCTTCAGCTGTTGCTTTTAGGTAAATAATTTTTAATTTTAAGAAATATTAATATGCATTTAACATTGTTTTTGATAATCACTCTAAAAATATCTGTAAATAGCACATGTACATATATATATACCTTTGACTTTCATCCTATTATACCTACTATGCCTGATGGTTGAGTAAAATCACTACTTTTATCGCTTTGGTGACTAATAAATAATGTGCTTCAGATCTGATTTCCTCATTTTCTAGGTTCCCATAAAGTCAATACAGGGACATCTCTATGTTAGGATTTCTGCACACATTTACAATGAGCTAGAGGATTACAGCAAGCTTGCAGATGCTGTGAAAAACCTGGTTTGAGATGGAGAAATATTTAGTTTGTGTTTGGCGAATTCAAACATTTCTCCCCATTGTGAAATAAATCCATAATTTTGCCTGAGTCTGTATTCAAATCCTCTTTTATTTTTTTTTTGAAAATACAAGCTTGTCTACCTGCTTTTTGTCTTTGAAGATATACAGTAATTCTTGTCAAGTTCCAAAGAATGTATGAAGTGTAGTCATCTAATAGTTTACAAAGATGAGGGGGGTATTTAAAATCTTTGGAAAAATTCTATGCTGCTATTAAAACTGCTTAACTTCGTGAAGATGCTATACGATAGCAACCTGAGCATTTTTATTTATTGTGCCCAACAAAAAAGGTTTAAAAAAAAATTATCATCTTTTTTTTTGTTGGCATCTTTGAAATCTCAACTTCTGCAAGTGAAAATCGGAATCTTCTTAGTTGGCATAACATAGGGACAGTGAGGTACAGCGAAACAAAGCTGATAAATTAAAGATGTTGGATTCTATTCACATTACCATTTATTTGTTAACCAACAACTATCGAGCAACTGGCAGCCATACTGAGAACAGAGAATTTACAAGTGTGGAGAACTTTCTGTTCATAAGGTAATTCTTTGGACATTTTTTTAAATTTCAAGTTATTAACAGGGATCTAAACATGAGTGATAATGATAAATATACCTAAAGACGATTGTAATAGGGCATGTACTAATGTCCTGAAGATAGTACTGGGCTGAGGATTTATGCCCTAAAATTCAATGCAAATTATGATGGGGCACAATGAAACAGACAATTCACTACATTTGGAGTGGAATTTATATCCATTAATAGCAAGCTAAAAAAATGCTTTTTATATAAAATTTCTATTAAATAAGTTTAAATAAACAAGATAAGTTTCAAAAAATTACATACATTCAGGTATTTAAAAATATAGGACTATCTATATGTAAATTTACATACTAGACCCAAAAAGGATATATCAGACATTCAGTGGATAAAAATGTAAATAATGTTTAGCTGGGAGCTGGATTTATGTTCTCCACACCCTGTCTCAGTGTACCCCATTGTCTCATTCTGCTCCTTTACTGGGGCAGAGTGAGACACACTGTTACTTCTTTTTCATATTCTTAACTATGCAGAATATGCTGTTACAGTAGGTATGTTCAGCATGACATAAGCGAAAACAGCTGTTCTGTCTCACTGTGCCCCTGCCTCTCTCCTACATTTCACAGTGCAGTAATTGTTAACCTTGCACTCTCTATATCCTTAGTCCATAAAATTAGAAGTATTACTATATTTGGTTATGTGCAATGTATTTATTAGTAGTATTTTTTTTTTTTTTCCCCCTGTGGAAAAACGTTCTAGACAAATGGAATCCAAAGGATGTTAAAGAAAGCAAGATTAGGCAATTCTCTGATTTCACTATTGGCAGGCAGCAAACAAAAAAGTGCATTTACCTGCTCTTATACAAGTAGAAAACAACAAAAACTGCAAAATCGATGGAAAATTAATTTGCATACCATTATTCCAAAATTCTTTCATTCTCTCTTAAAACTATGCCTGTGTTGTCAAATTAGCTTTACAATTTAACAAACATTTCTGTGTTCTATAAACAGTTTGGCAGAATTTTGTCAGTATGCTCAACTTAAACCCTTTTGTATTACTCAGCGTGACTTCTAATAATACTAAATTTCCTTATCAATGCAAGTCAGATTTATTTCAGTTGATGTCAAGTAACCTTCCTAAAAAATATAATAGTTAAAATAAATCAAAATTAGCAAGTCTAAACTGCTGATCTTTATTTTTCACTATAAATCAAATCTATACTGTTAATTAGTGTTTAATCCATAATTATCCATTTTTTTTCAGTAAAAGTTAAATTAAACAATAGAAATATTCAAGTTTTACATTTTCTAGTACATGATGGCTCATATTCTTATTATTTCTCTTTAATTACTGCTAAATTGCATTTGTAAACAGGCTGGTGGTCTTGTTAATTAACACCCATGATTGTTTATATTGATTGTACTAACAATCGTTAAACTGGCTTTTAAACAAATGTGGAAACTATGAGTTTCCTTTCTTCCATTCTCTTATTTTTTCAAAATAAATTACCTGTGTTAGACATTATTTGTTTTAGGATGTGTGTGGGGAGCAATAGTGGTAGTCTGGGTGTTCCTGGAATAGCACAGTCTCCATGGGTGAGGCACCATGTGCACCCTGATACCTGGCCAAATCCCAATTAGTAAACAATACACAGACTGCTATATTAAAGCTGAAACCCAATCTCTTAGGACTATGAGAATAATACTCTGAAATGTTGGGGAAGGCAGCAATCAAGCAAGATGTAATATCCAATTTCAAGGCCAGGTGCACTGACATTTAATTATATTTGATTAATAAGGTATGTGGCAATCTTTGTTTGAGGTATACTTCATCTGAAGATTGATTGAAAAAATATTTGTAGCATTTTTTTTTTTTTAAAGTTTATTTTGGCTTCACTAAGCCTTGTTTAAATATGTATTTTACAATATTTGTGCAGTAGAGTAACCGTAATGTTTTCTGAACAAATCCTTGGTTCACTTTTCACATACAATAAATAATAAGAATATCAAAGTCAGATTTTGAGTGATGGCGTCTAGTTTAGTTTTCTCCTCAGTGACAGCATGATTACTATCCAGGGGTGGCAGGTTGATAACCCACTAATGAATAAATGTTTATTCGTTTACTTAATTAAATTTCAAATAAAATATAAAGCAAATTTACTTTACTTTGCAGACATGTCCAGAAAGGCCTGCCCACAGCTTACATTAAATTTAAACAAGTTGAAATTATTCCATAAGATGTACTTTGTGAACAAAATAAAACTATATGTATATCCAAAAACATTGGCAGTTGCTAAATCTATATTTAAAGCTGACTGACTAGTGTTTTTGTCTGTTCTTTTCTAAAGTTATTACAAAAAGGAGGAAGCTGCCATAGCTCAACTCATCAGGGGAATGAAATGCTGATAATTTTTTAAATGAGTTCATGCCATCACTATCTACTGATAGTGGTTTATTATCTTCATTTCACTTCTATTATAAAAATTATTTTTCCTGAACCAAAAACCTATTTCATGGTAAAGACTCCTCCTCAATTAATGTTTGGTCTTTCATATTAGGGATTAAAATTACCTTTGTTTGTTTTGGTTGATTGGTTGGTTGCTGCAGACTAACATAATTCACATTAGTGAAGGTAACTTTATAGGAGCATTTGTGCATGCAATCTGAATTTGGTTTGTATTGGCTGATAATTGAGAAACCTTCCCATAGTACAGAGCTCCAAAAGCCTGCTAGCAGAGGTCAGTAAAATGTTAGCCAAACTTCAAAAAGCAGATCCAAGGCTGTCGTAATATCTTTGTCTTAGCTTTTAGTGTGATTTCTCCCAAGTAAAGGTGTCAAACCTCTGTCCTTGACTCCTTTTTTTGGGGGGGGAGCAGTTGGCGATGACCATAACCCAGTAGTCGGTTTTTGTAGCATTGCATTGTTGGGAAGTTTTCGAAATTATCTCCCAATCCAGACTGGTACGCAGCAGCTTTAAGGCACTTTGTGTACATATCGAAATTAATAATGGGGATTTCTAACTAATTTGGTTTTAAAATGTCGGTGCTCGTCATCAAGCTGCTTGTATCCAGTTAATCAGAACTAGTGCTACCTGTAACTTTTATTTAAATTATGCCGAAGTAGTGCACTATGGTAAAGCAACAACAGAATAGTGATAGATTATAGCCTACCAATTCACACACCCATAACTCTGAGATGACGCGGGTAACAAAATTAGTTATTTCCCTTTGCTGCTGAATTGTAACCATTAAGTCAGGCGTGCAACAAGCAAAGCGAAAACATATCAAATAATCTTTAAAAAGTAATCAGAATTATCAAAATACGTTCGAACAAGATTCAGTCGCCATTACAAAGATCCAACTGATTATAAGTTGTGAGCTGATTGGTTCGTGCCGACCCGTGAGCCAATCAGAGTTCACGTTACATCTAGCGGGTCTATGCAAGCTGATAGATTTCTGCGGTGATAGCCTGTAGTGGGAGCATTTTACAGAACTTGTTAATATAACTGCGGAATGTGGCGTGGATCCGATATCATGCCGCCAAATTTTAGACCTTGCCGGAAATCTGCAGTGCGCAAGAGCAGCTCGCCTCAATGTCTGCCATCGTACTCTGTAGTGGAAAAATCGGTTTGTTTCAGACCGGGAATGAATCCAAAGATGCGTTCTTGTCGGTTCATGGTTATAAAAAGTCTAAATAATGCGCTCGTATTAACGAAAAATTCACCATAAGAACATTGGTTGGGGGGTGTAAATGCCTGCAGAATATCGCATGGCAATTAAAATGAGCCTTTAAAACTTTCCCTATACTGGCAGCACTTGTGTGACATCGTAACAAATCGAGTTACGCCGGACAATCCCGAGTGGGGGTCACGTGATAACAACGTTCATGGTGGGGGTGCCCGACTGAGATGATGGCGGGGATCTCTGAAAATCTATTCCTTGCCGGCGATCCTGGCTTCCTGTACCCTGATGCCGATCATCGTTTAATCGAATTTTGCAAAGTAAACTCGATTTTTAAGAAGACCGAAGGAAAAATATTTCGTGTAAATGAAAAAAAAAAAAAAAGGGGGGGTGGGTGACAGTAAGTGGTGGTGGGCCCCTTCCCCCTTTTTTTAGTCCATCACGGAGATGGGAAAGTCCTCCGACACCTGGCGGCTACCGGTCAGCGCCTTTCAATGTGGAATAGACGGAGATCGTTGGAGAAGGCGGCCCAGACCGTGAGAGCTAATTGAACAGGGATTCTGGACGGGCTGCGTGTCGTAGTCCTACTTTGTTCGCAGACGACGCGCATCCGGAAACTGCAAGTATCCGTCACCGGGAGAAGATGCGGCGGGCGGGCGGGCGAGTCCCTCATTCGCGGTAGGTGGCGTAGAGGGAGGCGACCAGGAAAACGGAGCTGTTCTCGTAGCTGACCGAGGCGTAGTTGTCTGTGGTTTGGTCCCAGACGCACCGGCTGGCCACCATCACGGACTGCTGCTGCCTCTGCCCCACGTGAACCTGCACCACGAACTTGTAGCGGTTCCAGTCGAGCGCCTTCGTCGCCTCTTTGATCCCGTCGGCGAGGTCGAGCGCGAGTCGCGAGCACGCCGCTGCGTCGTACGCGCTGGGCCCGTCCCCCAGGCGCACCTGCGCCTCCCGCCTCATCAGGCGCTCTGCCCTCGCCGGCGAGAAGAGCCCCGCGGGCTCCAGGCGGTACGTGTTGGCGCACCTGGGCGGACCGCTGTTGTTTTTCTGGCTGGCCGTCGAGTCCGGGAGGTTGGTGGGTCCCCGTTTTCGGCGGAAGAACAGCCTGCTGGTGCGAACATTGTTGAGTCGCCTCCAGGCCAGACTTTCCGACATCTTGCTGAGGTCCCTTTCCAAACTTTTGTCTCTATGTCGACCGTCCGTAGAATACAGATACACGCTCTCTGTGGACGGGGACGGGGACGGGGACGTGGCGAGATCCAGGTCCCGAGCTTCACTGATGTCAAGCCGGTGGAAGCAGCAGCCTCCTCAGCAGCTGTTCCCACCTAACCGATTCGTTCGCCACCACTCAGAGCCACTCGTCGGAGCAGTCTGTCTCATGATCTGAGAACCCGGGCAATAAATTAAAGCGGGCCTCATTAATATTTTCAGCCCAACCTGCCATATTGATCGGTTGCCCGGTGTGTGTGTGTGTGGGGAGAGGGGGGGTGTTTCAAAAGAATCATCGTTTGAAATAGTGGGTGGACTTCGAGGCTGGCAGAACGAGGGGCCGGCTTCCGCGCCCTTCCCGCTTTGAGCAGACATCCCCATTTCGGCGTGGCAGTTAAGGGATCAGAAAACCTGCTTTTGAAGATAACCAGATATTTTTACCGACTTCTGCTTGCAGGTAATCGTGAGTTTTTCGTGGCGTTGCATTGTGGGAAGCTTCCCAAACCATCGCCAGGCCCAGAAAACCCGATTCACACATTCGCCAAGCCAACAAATATAGACAGGTCCTTATTACAGAACTTCTTTCTTCAGTTTTCCCATCGTTTCCAGCTACACCGGTCGTAAAAAAAAAAAAAGGGGGGGATTGCTGATCTGAACGAAAGGAAATCTAAGGGACCGATAGCTCTAGCCTTCCGACTGTTCGCAAGAGCCTCAAGTTCTAGCCAAGCCATGGCGAGACCGATCAGAAATACGGTCCTCCTCCGTTCGGTTTGGCAGGTATGCCTTCAAAGGTTCCATGGACGGCACCCAGCAGCAGCAGCAGCAGCAGCAGCCCGACGTGAGAGAGACCTCCCGGGTCCTTGGGCCGCTTGTCGGCTCGACGAACATCTCTCAGTAACGAGGAGGACTCGAGGCCACTTGTCTTCACGGGATGCAATGCCATTGACAGAGACTTGTTCGGAAGTCCAACTCGCTCAAAAACAACAACAACAGCAGCAGCAGCAGCACTGAATGGAGAGAAGGTAATGGCAGTGGCTGACGATTTGAGCAGCTTTTGAAATACAATCTTGTGATTATTTAGTAGATTTTCACACTTCAGAAGAATATGAACATTTTCTTTTTTTGCGCTTTGCCGCCACATCGAACTTTTATATTCGGTCTGCGAGCCGATCCTCGGCTTCTATACTACCCATGTCATCTAATGCTCAGCCAGTGGCTTCAGCACTGAAGTGATGAGGAAGGCATCCTCTTGGATCCAAACTGCTAATGCCTTTATGGTGCTGATATTTTCATTGGATCTCTTTCCAAGTCCAGTTATACTTCTGTCAATAACTACAAAATATCCGGAATCCCTCTGAAGTTGATAGTAATACGTGTTAAGTAGTTACTAGCTATGTGACACATTCCTTGAAATGTGCGGAAGAAAGCAGGAGTTATCATTTTGGTTTTCGTTGCATTGTATCAGACTCTTCGTTAATGTCGTCTTCTCTAGCCAAAAAAGATTTAGCTTCCTTCTACAATATTTCAAATTCAGAAGTTTCCCTCAGCATACATGCAGAGACTAAACTACATTTAGGATTTTGTGTATAGTCAGACAGTGATTTAAAATGTTTTAGAATTCTTTAAAACAGCATCAAGTAGAAGACAGACTTAAAATTAATTTACTCAACACAGATATCTATATTCCGATATGACAGTTTTTTTCCGGCTAGTAACTAGACCGTTTCCCCATGTGTATTCCATTATGGCATCATTCCACCACAATCAAAGAGACGAAACACACCTCCCATAAAGAATCGGGGTTGCCATGCTAAATTTCACCCTCTCCCCTCTCTCTTGAAATAGCGTTTTGAAAATTACCATGAATTTTCCCTTTTCTTTTCTCAGCAACGCATTCTGCGACTGCTGCCCGCCCAACCCTTCTTCGATTTTGGATAGTTCGGCATTTATCAGACGTATACTGGACAAAATTTCGAATCATACTGACTGGAAAGTTTGGTTAGCAGGGGCCAGTTCGACTAAATAATAAAAGTTGGGGTAAAAAGTTCAAGATTTGCGTGGAGCCAAACTGCGAGCTTAATGATAAATAATGATAATAATAATAATAATGATAATAATAATGATGATGATAATATAATAATAATGATAATAAATGATGATAATAATAATAATGATAATAATGATGATGATAATAATGATAATAATGATAATGATATATAATGATAATATAATAATGATGATGATAATAATAATAATGATGATAATAATAATATGATAATAATAATAATGATAATAATGATAACACTTAGATACAATATATAAATTCATAGTATTTCAAGTATACGGAAGCGTTGTTCTAATGGAACCATGTAATCTAAGAAGAAGAGAACCGCAATCGGCCCATCTTCCCTTTGCTGCAAGGTTTTAACCCTCCAATGGCGGTTACGTACATCGAAGCCAAAGCGAGGTTTTTTTATAAATCCTCTAAGCGCGAGCAGATATGATATTTTTCTGCACCCCCTCCCTCGCTTTTATTAAATGGGGGGTTTTGTGGGGGGAGAGGAGTTTTCACTATTGCTGCATCTGGACACATCTTCGGGAAGTCTAGCGATTTTGGAGACATCCCTTATTTACTGTATCCTCGGCGATTCTTTTTCCCTCGCCCCGATGCAAACCCGGTTGCCACGGCTGCCGCATCAGCCCGCGCGTGAGAATGTCGTCGTGCGCCCGCTGAATCCCGTTCACCCGGCGAGTTAAATGCCGAGGTTCCCCCTTTAAGACGAGAAAGAGCATCGGAGGAGGGGGGGAGACCGACAGCCACCACCCACCACGTGGGATGCTGGGAGATCCCGTTCACGCGTGTTGATCTCGTGCGGGTCGTTTCCTGCCGGAACCCGTGCTCGCCCTGGCGATGTCTATGCCCCACTGGCGCAGGAAAAATCGGAAATTGTTAGAACCCTACAATCTCACCTATTCAGCGGCTCTAGTTTCGTTTTAAAACCCTTGTGGGGGGCCCGTGCACCGAATATGAACCGTCTCATATCCTATTATAATATAGAATATATATATATATATTATATATATATATATTTACGTGGTTATTTCCCTTGGTTGTTTGGTTTCTATAGCAAATACAAAATGGCGGACATAAAAATTTACAAGATAAAGTTAATCGGCAAGATAAACGATGTAGACTTTCAGAAAACTCGCTGTTGCGCAGAGGTCAGTTATATGAATGGAAAAACAAACAAACCACACTTAGTTAGTAATTTTAAATGACGGTTTAACACATGTAATACCTAGTAATTTGGATTGGGGAAAGTAGAAAACTGTGGGGGGGGGGTGGGGGAGACATAATGATACAGTTGGACTGTGAGTGTGAACAGATATCGATCGACAAAACCTCATGCTTTCCTCTTGGTTGTGCAAATTTGTTCTGGTTCCATCCAAGGAAGAAGGAGAAGGAAAAAAAAAACACACACACAAAATTTAATTAATTTCAGTTTTACCAAAGTTTTAAATACAAGCTTTTCTCGCTCTATTATTTTATTATACTTAATGTAGTTCCTTTGGATATATATATATATATATATATATATTGGTGTTGCATAATCGTTTGACAGGAATGAAAAATACCCATAAGTTATGGAAATAACTGAGTTTTTTTGTTGAAGTGGTAAGACAAACACAGAATTACAACAACAAAAAAAAAAAATAATATATATTCAAAGAAAAAATATTACAAAAAGGACCCTGGATGTAGAGAAGAAAAAATCTATTCTATTTTTGGCTTATTATTGCTTAGACGAAGCTGAATGCAAAGTCAGTGAAAGCTCAGTTATTTTCATAACTTTCATTGTTTTATTCTCATTTAAAGATATTGTTATACAAAAAAAAAAAAAAAAAATTGATAACTGGATAGTGGTTAGATGCTAGACTGCCATAATCGAGAGAGAAGCCCGGTTTGGCATATTTCCCTGGCATGGATTCTTCTCACTTTTCTTCCTGTGCCACCCATCTGAGTTTCTTTAATTCCAGTTTCCTTCACTCACATCTAAAAAATGAGGGGTACTAGTAGGGCTTTCCCAGGTGAGGCTGAAGCTTCCTTTTCCAGTGCAGACTGGATCCTCATGAAAGAGTCTTAACTTGTGTTTCTCTCTAATTTCACACTGGAAAGGAGGTTCACCTGGGCTGAAGGTCTACTGTGCTGGCTGGTAATGATGATGATTTAATAACGGTTACTAAAGATGGCAATATATTCCAAACTCTAACTGAAAATTACAGACTTATTTGCACTCTGTGCAAAGGCTGACCTAGGAGTATTTTGTATTCATTTGTTCTTTATTTTTTGTACATTTTTTTGGTAATGATGATCCATTTATGTATTTACGATATGCCATTAAATATAATTCTACATTAGCTATACTAATTTTCACTTAAAGGTTATTATTGTTATATTATAATTATCAGCAATATTTTTGGCCTGTCATTCTTTTTCAAGTTATCAAAAAAAATATTTTTATTCGAGAGTTAAACGGACCAAATAATTTATTATATTTTTAATAAAAAGCATTTTTTTGTGCTAAAAATATTACTGGGTTTTCTCCCTTGAACTAAGAAGAGAGAGAGTAAGCAAGTATGTGTAGTGTGACAAAACAATTACAACTAAAGTATAATTTTGTGAGCAGTAATGAGATTAGATGAACAGAATATACTATCATGGACTGTCTGAAAAGATAAAAGAATTCATGGAATTGTGTGGCTTACTTGCAGTTTTTAAATGGAAAGCACTCTGACATGTTCCCTGCACCTGAATTTAACCAGTTGCAAGAGTTTGAATGGAATCAGTACATTGCAGAAAAAAAAAGAGTACAGTATATTTTACTATCTTTTACTTTTGTTTTATTATCATTATTTAAATAAAAAAGTAAGTAGAAAGTAACTGACAGTTAATGTTTTGACTTTAGTAGTCCGTTTGTTTACAATTTTGTGAAGGACATTTAATGCCATAAAAGATTTTGGGCTATTTTTTAAAAATTTTTCTGGTTTTATGTTATACTGTCAGACTGATGGATTAGGTTGAAACTGAACAGAATGGCTCAGTATCAGATGATCAATTGCCCGAATAATTCAAAATAAAGGGAAAAAAATGTCACACTTGGATGTGCATGCACACAGTCTCGGCCATAATTGTGAACTCACTAAAGAAATATCAAATATTCCAACATAAATCGGTTTATTGGTGCATATAACTTAAGAATTAAAAAAATCCTTATAGGTAAAAGAAAAAGACTTTTCACACAGAACCTTTTTCATGCAAATGTCTGTATGCTTGATGAATTATTTTATTGGTGTGTCCACAATTTTGGCTGCTAGTGTATATAAACTGTTATTCAAAATTATGAGTCTGTAGAGTGGTATGTAAGCAATCATTTAAAGAATGGAATCAACTGGCTCAGATAAGAACTTAAAGGGCCACGGAAGAGAAAAACCATGGAATAAGAAGATAGATTGCTGGTTTGAAAGTTTAGAGCAAATCTGTTATTGTCTATAACTGCTGACTACAGATTCTCTGGAACAGTCAGCATCTCAGCCTTTACCTCCAAAAGATGGTTAGGGGGGAGGGTTGACTGATTGGCTGAGTAGCAGCTATAGAAAGTCCTTGTTTAAATGAGGTAACAAGAAAAGGCAAATTGATTAGATTAAACATCGCAATTTATTGTGATAAGATGAGAGCAGGTTTATGAACTGCAATGCCCTAAAATTAAGCATGATCGTGGAAATGAGAAAGTTGGGATTCTTACAAAAGAGGGATATCACCATATTCTGCAAAGCCATGCAATTCTATTAGGACATTATTTGATAGGTGATAGGTTTGTACTGCAATAAGATAATGATCTAATGCATACTGAAAAAATTTGACACATTATCTTGCTGTTGGAAGTCTTTGGAGAGGGATGGGCTCTGCCAGGTTGTAAAATGCCCTAGGCACACCTCTTGAGGTGCCCCAACAATCTATGGGTTATGGAACAAGTGAAGTGAAGTAAGCATGGTAATAATTAATTAAAAAAAACAACATTTACCACACAAAAGAGAGTGGGGTTTTATTTTCAGCAAGTGTTGTACTATTTTGCATATCCTGCTGGAAACTCATGCTTGAAATTTTGTTTATACACAGGAGCTTCAAGGAGAAATGTGGGGTTATAAATCAGGTGTGATTGTTTATATCAATGATAAGGTGTTTGGCACCAGTGTGGATTTTATCGGTTGGGCGCACAATAACTTCAATTACAGTGACTTCCGGCCTCAAATCCTTTATGAGATACTGATGGATCAAGAATACCAATCTTTCTTGAAATCTAAAAATGTAAGTTTCCTCTTCCCCCTTTTTAAAAAATTTTTTTGGATATAAAATTTATTTTTAAAAAAATATTGAAATTGAAACTGTTAAAATATGCTAAATTTATTAACCCTTTCTTGGACAAGAAGTTGTCAAGAGGAGATTAAACTGCTTATTCTTCTTTTTGTTTAAAAAAAACTCAACAAACAAGCAGAATTCTGGGATTAATTTTAAATGTGGCTCAGCAAAGGATCTTTACAACTGCAGGGGCTTGCTTATGAATGCAAGGAAAAATCTTCCTAGCTGGTGGCTTCTTGCCAGGTTCCACAATGTCTGCTCCATCAAAGGAAAAGCTTTTTTCTTTTTCTTTTCTTCCTTTCTATGATCATTACATTCAATTTTTAAAAAAATATAAATTAATCAAAAACACCAATTTTATCCTGAGGCTGATTCCTCAGAAGTGAATAACTTAATTTGCTTTCTTTGTGAGTAGATGAATTGGTCTCTTCAAGGATGCTACATTTGTAAGTAATTTTATACTTGTTTTCTTTTCATCTTTTAATGAATCTGGGTAAGGAGTTTTCACAATGTTAATTACTAATGGCTTAAAAGATTATAATTTAAGAGTAAGCAGACAATTTAATAATAATTAGCATGCTAATGGTGTTCATTTGTGCAAGACTGAGTTTTCTAATTTCATTTCAGAAGACCTTGAAACACAATATGGCAGACTCCAGAGGATTAATATGATATTATCTCTTTTCTTTTTTCCATCCATACATTTGGTGGTTTCTGTTTAGTAAATCTAGCAAGGCATTTGCTGTATTTCTTTTTTCAGCTACCTATCCCAAATATGTACCACTGCCTTAATTAATGCTTATTATCTGTATAACAATGGGTGCTGCATTTGCATGTTCAGCTGCAAAAAAAGAACAAAACAATGCTAACGTTTTCTCTAATTGTTCTTTTGTGAATCCAAATTGTGAAATTTAGTAATAATGATATTAAGAAGATTGGCTGAAAGGGAAAATACTCAGAACTTTTTATTAGATAAAAAGGGGAGGTCATTCAAATTCTGATAATGAATCAGTTTTAGTTTTATACCGTGATTAGATTACAGAAAAGATGCTCTGTGACTTTTTTTTCATCCGTACAAAAATCTTATCTGTTTTTTGTTAAGAAGATTTTCATGTAAAAATCTAACGCATTCACCAAAGTTACTCTAGTTTGCAGAGTTCTGTTGTTTTTTTTTAAGCCTAGTGTTTCTTAAGTGTATTTTGTCACAGGTAAGCTGATAACTTCTCTCAAAATATAAAGGGAGGAGACAAGAAATAAATTGGATCTATTTGTGGGTTTTTGCCTAATAGTCCAGCAGCCCTAACATTACTGAAACATCTGCATCTGTTTGTTCACATGTGTTGGTAGTGTAGTGTAGTTGCTGTGTGGTGAGGTCATCTTTTTTTTTTTTGGAAACACAGGAAATTGGCTATTTTGGAAACATTTGCTTTGTTAGTGTTAAGAATATCTTCAGTAAAGCTTCATTTGGAATATAATAGTAATGGAATATGCTACTACTGGCTATTCAAGTAGAAAGGGCTGAAAGAAACTTTTCAGTTTTTGTAGGTTGATTATCGGCAGTGTTTAAAAATTTATCAGTACACCAAAATCAACAATCTAGGTAAACATGAGAGTTTTTCCCCTATGCATTTTATACCTGGCAGATACTCTGCAATACACTTCGTTTCTTTTCTTCTAATATGGTGACTGTCAAACACTAACTTAAAGTGGCAGGAGACTCTTTAGTCCCATACAAGTGATGACAAAGAACAAAGTCAAGAATTGCATTCCAATCTAATCTAATCAAAGAAAAAATATTTTTGTATAAATAAAATACTTTCTTTTTAAAAAATATATCACGGGATCAAAAATTCGTGACAACTTGCACTTACCTTGACAGTTACAACCCAGTGCTCTTCTGGTCTAATGTCTGCGTATTATGGGCTTGGAGTAAATGCTAAATCGAGAATGTCAGAGAAAGTTCCATAAGTTTAATTTTTGTCATTTTGAAGGTCTTTTTAATTACAGTTAAGAGCACCAAATCTGTTAACAGACATCCTTATCCCTTTGAGGAGTGTTCTCGTATATTTGTGGGGATTGAGTTTATTGATCTTGATATAGTAATCCCATTGTGAAACCTTGGAAACAGATGTTTATGGGATTACTCTATCAGGATCAGTACCCACTTCCAGTAAATATATCGGAATACTCGCCAGGGGATAATTCACTGTCTAATAACTAAAACGTTTTAGTAAATTTAATCTTTTAATACACTCTCAAATTGGTATGAGCAACACTGCAACTTACCTGTGAAGTAGGTTATAAGCACAAGCATCATTGTTCTGCAAGTCCTTGTGTCAAAATAGGCACGTCAGTCTGACATCATGACTTTTTATACTCTCACTTTAAAAGAGCCTCTAAAATATTAATGTGCAGATGCTTAATTTGTTGATTGACCCACACATGCTGGTTTCTCAGTGGAGAGAACAGGTGATTACAGTCTCTCAGATCAGTCGAATCCCAAGGAAATCAAGATGTTTTTTAAAGGATTTTAGGGCAGTGTTAGGCAGATGCATATCAGCAAAGACAAAAAAAAAGCTGTATCAGTATAGTGTGGAGACAGAAGGTTATGTACACACAAAGAACAATCATTATGTTCATATTTTCAGTTCAGGATTTATGCATAAAGAAAACATTATTATATTCAAATAAAGGAGATAACAAAAACAGTATTGTTGCATTAAATTTGACTGAAGCATACTTAAACATTAGATACAAATATTTAATTTAGGTCCCATACAGACTCTTGGTTAAAGGTCATGGAATGTCTGTTTATTTACTATAGAAATTCCACTGATTCATTATTCATATTCTGAATTCTTATTTCTCTTTCATTTGCTCAGCCTATCAAAATTATCAGATTAGTTCCTGAGATATTCAACATTTAGTATTTTATTTTGGGTATAATTTTTAAAATTAAATATGAATGTGCACGAGACTTTTCTCCTGTTTGCTGATGTTCTAGGGTCTGGACTTAAGTGTTTTCAGTACAAATTATGGAAACTGCATATAAAATATATATATTTAATCTTTTGTGAGTGGCTTGATCCGAGATGGAACTGGCTTAATTTGGGTCTAGAACTTGGACGTAAACAGTCAGTATTTATAACTCACAATGATATAACCCAGTTAAAACATTCACAACAAAGAGTGCAAAGGTACCCTAAAGAAGGAATGTTTTCTATGGAAAGCACTTTGTCATATTAGTAGCGGCTTATTGGAGGAATGATGAGCCTTCCTACCCTGCTGGAATGCAGATGACAATGTCTTGCAGAAAAGCCTGCCTCTTGATCACCAGGTTTAGGCTTCTATAGGCAACTTTTAAACACACTGAAAACAAACAAATAATACACACACACACACACAAACATACACAAGTCCAATAATTAATTTTGTTTATTTACTTAATTTATATATTTAATCAGAATAAAACTATTACCACACACCACACACACGCACAACTAAGATGACAGACACATTTCGCACGTTTGCATATATTTCACTTTTCGCAGTCCATCAGGTGTGACAAGGGCCCTGGCTTATTGCCATATTTCCAACTACAATGTGTGGAAGGCCATGGAACTTCACAACAACAACAACAGCAGCAGCACTAACATACACCCACCTTTTTAGAGCAAATATTTCTTTTATATTGACTGGGCTAAAAAAAACAAACAACAAAGTTGGCAAACTTCACAAAATGACTAAATTTGCCTTTTCTTTTAAAATGAAAATCAAATCTGTGCATCTAGTTGTTTTTAATTTAAAGCAAAATTTAACTATAACATAACAAATGAAAAGTAATACAAACAACAATGCAGAATCTCAGTTAGGCTATTGGTTATTTTCTCCCATCTATAATTAAAAGCAAACACCAGAGACTGCAGTTACATTTGATATTTAACAAGTATAAAGATGACTTAATAGTAAAATGAAGCATCTCCTTTATGCTCCAACTGATTTACAGATGCCTTTCCAGTCATCTAGTTTTTATGGCAAGATATTAATTTTTTTTTTAATGCTTACACATATGGTTTATTGTATTTTAGAAACCCTGTCTTAATCAATTAATAATTAAATGTGCAGAAAAAATGAGATACTTGTATATTTTATAAAATCCTTTTGTTTCTGATGAGTGGCTGTCATCAAGTATACTGCAACAGTTATGTTAATTTCGTTAAAATGTCCATAAGCTTCATGTTGCTACACTAACTATAGATGTAGATCTGTTAAAAAAAACACAACAACAAAATTGATGCTGCATATGCCACAGTAATTTTAAATCCTACATTATTATTATTACCTTTTAAGTTTAGGAGAAATATAGTAAACAAAACATGTCTCACTTTGATTTTATGCCAAAAAAAAAAGGGGGGATGCATTCAAATTGACAAGTTTCTCTCTTGTGTGTAAGCAAATGTTCCCAAAATGCATTGCAAAAAAAAAAAAAAAAAGATTTCCTGAACTAAAATATGGGTTTTCCTTTTTTAATTTCTAAAATAGTAAATATTATTACAGTTGTGACATCTAGAATTTCAGTAATCAGTGTGGCAGTGTTTTTGTTTTTGGATATCAACTTTGAGCAAGAGTTCTAACACAGCTCAGCAGTATGTCAGCATTAGAAGCATTACATTATGGGAATGTTTTCTTAGTTATTGGCAGCTAGAACTTTTGCTTTAATATATATATATGTATTAAAAATAACAGAGAAAACTGTAAAACCTTATTTGGTATTATGGTAATTAATGAAAAAGAAATAGCTTGCAAATGATGTCATCAAATTATAAGTTGTCCCTTTAGCTTGGTTTCTTTCAGTTTTTTTTTTTGTACAATATTAATATTATTGTTTTAGGCTGTGGTATATAATCCTGTTAGTTACCAGTAGATATAACTCAGATATCTGTCTCAATTTCTGTTTCATACAATTGTTTGTTTTCTTCCTATAGCACGATTATGTATTTTTGGACTTCTCCATTGATAAAAGGCCAATTGGAAAGCTTCTAATTGAAGTAAGTAAAAGCATCTACATAATTTCCACAGTCACCATGCGTTGCTATTTAAAATTTTTTCTCTCTCTCTTTAGATACTGTTTTAATCTTTTTTGCTATCCAAGTTACAATTAAAATTACTAAAGCAGATTTACCCCACAGCTTCAAAAGAAACTTTTCCCTCTATTGCGATGAGTGGGAATATCCTCACATCTTTGAAAGCCCTGCATCTTCTCTGATCAAGTTCCTCATTTCATTTTTTGATGGATAATTGAAACTTTCTTGGCCAAAATTTAATTAAGCAACAAAAGAGTTAATATAGACAGATTTCTACTGTAATAATCTAAGCATCATAGATGTTTATTCTGTTATATATAAAATAGCTGTGTAAAGAATTACTTGCAATATTTGGTGGGAGTACCTCTTGTATTGTGTATAGTTTGTAAACATATAAATACAGAATCTTTCAAATTATCAATGGGGACCTGATCCAGGTTTGGCTCTTATTTGAGTGTATGCCGCTTTTTTTTTTCAATGAAGCTTGTATCTAAGCTCTTTGGTGGCCAAGGCAAGTAACTGCAGTGCACTGTGTGTAGTGGTCCTGGATATATTTCATGTTGCTTCATCTTCCTGAAGGATATGATCATTATGGTTGAGGATCCCTTTGATCTGTGGGTGTGAGATTGTTTCAATGAATGAATATTTAATCATCTGCTTTACCCTGATGCAAAATACTCCAACAAATCAGTCCATTGGTCCAATTCTGTTGTACTTTAAGTTGGTTATTGGAATCCATGCCAATTTGGGATGTGAACTGATGAAAATGGTACTAGCATGTGAAAACCACAGACCACCAATATGCATGTTACTTCAGGCTTTTACTGATGTGTCAACAATGGGTTCCATCAAATAACCTGTTCAGTATACCCAAGTTAAAGTAGGATCCATTGTACTTTGTGGTGATGCTGAGCTGAAAGAGATTGTTGGTGGCTGCCTTTTCACCAAGTGCAATTATTCAAAGTACATCACCATCAGACAGCAAAAGACCATCAGCAATGAGGTGAGTGGACTGACCAGCCTTGGATCATAAATTACGTAGCCTTTGGGAAATGTGGCACTATTTTGACTACTATAGCATCATACTTTATAGGAAAACCCAAATCTGACTACCTAGGCAGCCTATTTATAGCAGTAACAAGGGCCAGCCAGATATGTACAGATTATGAACAAACTTGTTTTTGGTGAGGAGCCTCAAATTGTTATGGCAGGCATCAATACATACTTTTCCTAAAATTTTTCTGTAGTTTACCAGCAGTTTGCAAGGAGAACCAGGGCGCTTTTTTTCTTTTTGCAGCTATACACTGATGTCGTTCCTAAAACCTGCAAAAACTTCAAGACCCTATGTATTGGAAGTGAAAGCAGCACTACTTCTGACTACAAACTAGATTACAAGGGATCCCAGATCCATAGAATTGTGAAAAATGGCTGGATTCAGGGAGGAGGTAAGTGATCACTAGCAAATATCTACATTTAGTATTACTGTACTTAAAAAATTTACACACATATTTTGATCTTTTCACTGTTTTTAATTTTGCATGTAAATTTAGCTTTAAGATATGGCATCAACATTTGGACCCACAAGTGCTACCATTTTTCCCCATGTTCTTGTAGATGTTCAGCTGTAGAAAGATTAAGGATTTTCTTTTTCTGAAGTATTGTAGGCTTTAGTTTGAATTTTACAATCAAATGACGAAAAACTGGCTACAGTAACTTTTCTTGCCAACAGACAGGCATTCACATTTTGCAGCCATGAATCACACTTTACAATACTTTCTCCATCCCCTCCTTTGAACCTGTATGCTGGCATTGGCACATAAGACATTCACCAGAAGAAACGTTTCAGTTTCTAAAACCAAACAGAAGAAAACAGGATGTGGAAGTTATTCGCACATTTATTGCTGAAGTCCCTACTAGAACCATTCATTTCCTTGTGGATGTTAGGGGGACCCACACTGCAGCTGAATAGTGGAGAAGAGAGAGAAGAAGCCATGCTAGGGAGATAAAGTAAACTGAGCAAGTCCTGGTGACTTGGATTCGAACTTGGTCCCTCAACCATAGCAGTCTGGTAGGCTACCGCTGGACCACCTTTACACTACTTTACCAGTTCCAATATCACATTATAACAAGCAATATGGGGAAAGCTTGAGGTCTTATTTAGAAATTTTTGAATGATGCCCATGTATAGACTACTAGTTATACTAAACAAAGAAATGTCCATCTTGAAAACAAAATCATTTTGCAGTACAAGATGTCACATGCTTCAATACTTCACCCATGGCACCAACCTTCTGTGAATATCTTGATGATGCAGATCTAAGATACTGAAGGAAGACAAGGACTGTGCATGCATTTGGTATAGAGATGGGATTTTGTAGCATTGCATTGTGGGAGCCATTTTTAAATTATTGGAAATCACGAATTTTCTTGGTTGAATAGTTACTGATGGCAGGGGTAGATGACCACCACCCCCATCCCCCACCTCCAAATCTTGGAAAGTGAGGGCTGAAGCATTGGCAGTTAAAGAACTACATCAAAACTTAGCAATAAAACGATTGTGGATTCAAGTCCTCTTGCCCAGGGCACTGCTAAGATTAATATTATTCCTCACCAAAACACTTCCTTTTTTCGTGCCTAAACCCTGATGATAGCAATGGGGGGAAATCACCAAAATGTGGGTTCATTAATTAGTTTGGTAACTTCTAACAAGTTGACCTGTAGGTTCATTAGTTAGTTCTGTTATCATAATAATATGAGAAATCACTAAGCTGAGCTTCTACTTTCAGTTTAAATGATATTTTAATTGCTATTTCGTAGATGTATATGAAGGTAAAGGTGATGGTGGAGAATCCATATATGGACCAGTGTTTGAAGGTAAGTTTATCCCAGAAGTTTTGAAAATTTAAGACATTTTGGTGACTGCACAAGACACATGAGAAACATTCACATTTTTTTCTTTTTGAATGAAGGATTTGTCGGGCTCATCAGTTTTTGTTGTTTTAAATTTGTATGGTAGGAAATTACTGGAATGTGGTGATAATTTTCAGATGCCAAACCTACACCCTGCTGCAAATGGATTGTGGAGAACCAGGGGGAACCTTTGATAAGTCTAATTTCTGTTTCAGCTTTACCAAATTTTTGTGTGGAGCTTTTTCTACACATTGTTTTTTTAATAAGGTTTTAAGTGATTTGAGTTGCATAGAACTCTAAACTAAAAAAGACAACTGAGAAGGGTTAACAAATCCCAAAATCTCATTCCTTAGAAATTGAAAGCAGTATTGGAATGTTACCACACAAGGATACATTTATTTATAACCATGATATTCTACATTAATAAATGCTCTCTTTTACTTGTCTGAATTCAAAACCAACAACAGTTTTTTCTTTGTTTTTCTTTAACTCAGTGGTTTAAAATAAAAATTAAAACTAGTTTAAAATTAAGAAAAAAAGAAAAAGATGGCTTCAACCTTTAGTTAGTTTTTAGAAATATTTTTAAATTCAGAATTAACTTTCCAATGGTATTTTCCTGTATGCAACTGAAGAACATCATCTTTTATCTTCATAGATATGAGGGGAAACGTAAACACTACTGAGAGTTTAAAACTTTGTTCCAGTCTAATACACATTTTCTGTTGAGACTTGTAGGTCCAATTTTACTTGAATTTTGTAAAAAAAAAATATATGAACGGTGGGAAACAAATACACATACCTAGTTTACTTATCTTTTGTGATTATGCAGCCGAAAATTAGCATTACGTGTTCCTTTTCTCTCTTTCTGGTTGTTCTGTTCTCCGATTTATCCATCAAACTATGGTGGTAGATTGGCTTGTTGTTGTTGGATGCTGAACAGTAAAAACCAAAAAGAAAAAAATGAAAGCAGTGATGAGAAAACCCAAAAGCTTTGAAAAAGTAAAATGAAACACAGTAAAAATGATTGATATTATGGTTTTAATGTAATTCAAAGAAGAAGAGAGCCAGTGTGATTTTTACAAATTTTCCAAAGTAAAAGAAGAAATGATGCAAATTTCTATTGAGATCATTCTAAAGGGTTAATAATTTTACACTAACAATCTGAACGGGACATTTAAGATGTGTTTGAGATTATTCAAAACAGAACCTAATGCAAATGGAGCCTATTTAAGACTCATTCAGCTTAAGGTTTTAGAATTAGAGTATTTGACTAGTTAGAAATTTAGGGTAAACCAGTATGTATGTATATTTTGGTTGTACTTGAATTCTATTAACTGATGGAATACTATGTTTTATTAGAGAGGATTAAAAAACTAGCTTATTTAGATATGGATCTTAGCTCTCCCAAAATCTGTAAGACCAACCTTAACTGCAGGTAGGCTGCCTGTGTTAAAAATAATGTGGCCAATTTATAAAATGTCGATAGGTTTTTGTGACCAGAGCAGCTAAACTTTAGAGTTTACTTCTCCTCCTACTGTATATCATTGAAACCTTGTATCCACTCAAGCACTATATGAGCTGATATGAAATTAAAACCTAGATTGTAATAAACAAAAATCACCATTTTTATGCTGAACACCCATAAACTCTTACTATTGCAATTGGTCTGCACTCAAGAAAAGAATACATTTTTTCTTTAATAATCTGTGAAAAGGGTTTAAATGTAAAATATTCACACTTCTTCAGCCTTTATTATATAGAAACAACCTTGATAGTTTGAATCTATGGCATGGATAACATGCCATAAGCTTTTGTTTTTTTTTTAAGCTGGAACATCATGAAAGTTTCAGAGATTTTTTTAATTTTTAGAAGCAAGTGTAACGGAAATGTTTACTTGATAGATTTGGGGGTTAATTATTGGTTAAAAAAAGGGGGAAAAATGTAAAGAGCAAATGTAACAGTGAATGATAAAGCAAACAGGCAAGGAGGAGCGGGGAAGCAAACAGAAAACCAACGGGATTTTTGGTGAGAGTCTCATTAAGGGGAAGATAGTGAGATGCTGGGAAATGGTTTTGTGTGTATATTTTCAGAGGCTAGGATTGAGACCACTGTGAAGGATATTAGTGTAAGTTACTTCGTAGACATCTGTGAAGAGATTTATTAGCTGTATCTGAAATGTTCGAGGTCTGTCGAAAAAGTATCCGACTTTATTTTTTTCCCGTGGGAAGTAATGACGTTAGGGAGGCAAAAGTGTGCATATTGGAGCCGCGTGCCTTCGTGCGCATGCGTGGTTTTTGGCGGGCTCGCTGGACGGGTCAGTCGCTGTCAGGCAGCCATTGTGTTAGGTGCTGTACCACTTACTTGTCACGTTTTCATTTCGCCCGTGATGATGGAACGTGTGGAGCAATGATCTTGCATCAAGTTTTGCCAAAAGCTGGGAGATACCCAAGCGGAAACAATTCGCAAAATTCAACAGGCTTTTGGTGACAATGCCATGAGCGTTACCCAAATAAAGGAATGGTTGGTACAACGGGTTCAAAGATGGCCGCACACCGGTGGAGAGGGACCGTCAACAAGCCGCAATGCAGTTGTTATCGAGAAAGTGCGGACCTTGATAATGGAGGATCGTCGTTTGATGGTGCGGGAAATTGGTGACGAGGTTGGGATCAGTAAAGATTCTGCACATGCAGCTTTAAAGGAGGATTTGGGCTTGTGCAGTGGCAGTGAAATTTGTGCCCAAGCTGCTTTCTCAGGAACAACTTCGTCTTGAGGCTGCACAGGACCTGCTGGATACTGCCAACAGGGAGGATCCTGAGTTCCAGAATACCGTGATAACTGGAGATGAGACGTGGGTGTACGGGTACGAACCGGAAACCAAAGCTCAGTCATCACAGTGGAAGCACCCAACGTCAGGTCCATAGCAAAATCAATGTGATGCTGCCTGTTTTCTTCGACTACCAAGGCGTTGTGCATTACGAATACGCACCAGAAGGACAAACAGTTACAAAGGAGTACTATCAGGAAGTCCTCTGACATCTTTGTGATGCAGTTTGGCACGAGACCGGATCTGTGGGCTCGCAAAATTGGCAGCTGCATCATGACAACACCCCGGCTCATTTGTCGCAGCTGATCCAAGGTTTCTTGGCAAAGAAAGGCATTCGCATTTTCGCTCCACTCTCATCTCCGACTTCTGGTTGTTCCCAGAAATGAAGATGCCACTGAAAGGCTCCCGCTTTGAGAGCCGAGAGGACATCATGCGAAATGCGACGGGGAGCTGAGAACCATTCCGGAAGCATTCCAGACGTGCTTTGAACAGTGGAAGGATCGCTGGGCTAATTGTGTGGAGGCACAAGGGGCCCACTTCGAAGGGGATTAGCAATTGAACCCCACCAAGTACGTAATTTTTTTTCCCCCAGCCTAAGGTCAGATACTTTTTCGACAGACCTCGTATTAAAGGTTTTTCAGTTTCTGTTAACTGTATAGAGGATTTAATTTAAATTAGATGAACCCTCCAAGCAGACTTGCCACCTTTTCAAAATTCCTTTTGTGCGACTCACAGGAAATCTAGAAGCAAAACTAACTTAAAGCCCATCAATTTGCAAATACCCAAAGCATTCTTTGATTTGTCATTTGTTTTCAATTCTGCAGGTCTCAAGATATCATATTTTCGTTTTTGTAAATTTCAGACTTAATTTTAACATAATGTTGTTGTTTTTTACTTCCAGAAAACAAGGTTGAGGCACCAAATGTACATGTATATTTATAATACCAGTGAGAGAGTAATTTCTTTGGCTGTCCTTTTTATGGTTTTACTCATACTTAGTTGATGAATTAGTTGAAATATGTATTTGTTTTCATTTCTGAATACCTCATACACCATCTTGAAAATATTGTTTTCAATTGTTAAACAGGTTGTTCTATTTCCTATGTTGATTGGAAATATTAAATGAACGAGTAAAAACAGTTATATCAAATTTTATTGTATTGACAGACACTATTTAATAAAATATATCATTACATTTTTATCACAAATACAGGACATGTCTGAAAGTAATTTGTTGTAACAATCACAAATGGAAATGAAAGAGCTACTATTGAAAATAGAGCATACATAATCTGGAATAACGCAATAAGGAACATAAGAATTTAAATCTTACTAAACAACGAAGAATTAAAAATTTGGGCAAGGGTTCCCCTAGCCTAGGTATTTTTAAAATTCAAGATAAAAGAAAACAAAAATTAAATTAAAATTTGGGCAGGGGTTCCCCCTAGATGGGACCTTTAAAAAAATTCTAGTTTAAATAAGAACAATAAACTTAATTATGAATACAACATAATCAGTCGGAGAATTGAAACATTTCATAAACTTCAAGTGTAAAATGAAAAAGGACTAACCTTGCAAATGCATCTGTTTTGAAGTACATTTGGCTACACAAAGAAATTCTGCTTTCCAGGATGTCTGGAATGTGTACTCATAGCATTTTCATTTTTGCCTTTGTTGCCAAAGAAGCCATTTTTAGTAAGCATGTGAACAATCACTTTGGTTTAGAATGATAAGTACGATTGATCATCTTATTTGTATAATCGGTTTCCATTGGCCAAGGAGAAAACAAAGCCCGATTTCTGGTTTGCTATAGAGAGCAAACAATTTGACTGATGTTTACCAGGAAATTTATAATGTATTAAAAAGTTAATTATAGTTATGCAAATTGGTAGACTTCCAGAAAAAATCGGTGTACATGCCTAAAATCAGTAGAAATTACAATTTTTAAAACCCAATTGGTAGATCGGGTCAGAGGTCCAAATTCGGGAGACTCCTGCCCAAATCTGGAGAGTTAAGTCTATGCTAGGCTTTATCGAAATATAAGTTGAATAAATTACCAATATTTTGTCTATTACCAGTCAAAGTACTAACCAGTTTAAGTACTGTGCTGATTGATATTTCTCTTCACTTGGAGGCTAATAATGGCTTCTTGCTTCTTGAATGCATTAACTTAAAATAAAGGTAAGATTTTCAGAATCTGAAACAAGCTACTCTCTCCATTAATGATAAGAAAGCATTCCTACAGTGCAATGCTGGCTGACCTCTTTCCTCAAACTAAACAGAGGCTCACATTTTTTTCTTTCTCTTTCCAGCAGGTTTTATTCAAATTCTAACAGCCGTGCATGCAGTTGGTTAACTTCTGCAGTGTTTTGGTGTAGGAAAGTTTTTTTTTTTAACTATTGACAAATAGAAACTTATTATAGCTCTCACTCTAAATCTGATTATTTTGTCGTCATAGATGAGAACTTTGCATTGCCACACAACAAGTGTGGAGTAGTTGGGATGGCAAACAAAGGCTGTCACACAAATGGATCCCAGTTCTACATAACCCTCCAGCAGGTGCCATGGATGAACCACAGATATGTTGCTTTTGGGTAAGTTCAATCATTTTATTACATTAATCAATAAAATGACAAACTTTGTGCAAAATTCCAGACTGCGTCATTCACATATATACACAGCTGTGCCAATTGTGTTTGCTTTTTGTTGTCCTATTTCAAGAGATTCTGGTAAATGCTAGATTTGGAAAATATCAACATTTTGTGTGTATACACACACACACACAGCATTTTTAGTAATTTCACAATATTGTATAGTAGTTGAATTTTAATGAGACAGGAAATGAGTTGCAGACTAGTTTTACTGGTTTAACATTCACCTTCTATTTTCATTGATTGATCTGCCATTGTTTACCCTCCCAGAATTTTTTACCTACTAATCTGGGTCTGCAGGTGGTGTACTTCTCCCATGATATCATCTACAATGACACTAAAACTGTGCCTGCTTTACTATACCTGACACACCACCAGGACATTAGAGTCACCAACTCAGTCAAAACACCTTAGACCAATCACTGGTGGTTCCAGACAGTTCCTATAGTGATGACAATTATTTACCTGTAAAAATCTTACTTGAAAACTACTGGGACAGATGTTTAACTGAAACTCAGCTGAAATAGCATTGTCATGATGGTATCAAGCCCCTGAGTTTCAGTTGAATATCCCTAGTACTGATTATCCTCCATCACCTTCCTAATCAAAGATACTCTTCTCTGGGAAGGAAGTATAATGAAACAAAAATTTTTGATGCATATCAGCCTTCTAGGAAAAGATGTAGCACAAAACTTCAAGAAAAATTTGGTTACAGAATCAGATATGATGTTCAACAGAAATGGTCATCAGTTTGAAAACATTGG
This sequence comes from Nautilus pompilius, assembly GCA_018389105.1. Classification (NCBI taxonomy): domain Eukaryota; kingdom Metazoa; phylum Mollusca; class Cephalopoda; order Nautilida; family Nautilidae; genus Nautilus; species Nautilus pompilius. The sequence goes on from JACATO010000319.1 coordinate 666,703, forward strand.
CCTTCCCAAATGTGTCCTGAGCTTTCCCAGTTAGGTAGGCCCCAGCTCACACCCACTAGCATAGCTAATTATCAAATGGTCCAAAAACAAATTTTTTTTCCCTACAATCTTTAAGAAAATATCTTGTTTATTCTTACCAGAAATAGAAAGTCTGTGACAACTGTTATAACATTATGGCATGAAAGCGGAGATCTGTCAGCTTTTATAGGCACCACCTGTTAGTATCATTCACTCACACCAAGAAGCCAAACAGAACCAACTGAACCCCTACTACAGCATGGTTGAAAGCCTGTTCTGCTTGCTTTCTTCATATTTCTGATTGGGTGTTTTTTTGTTGTTGTTTTCCCTCCAGTAAAAATGTTTATGCAAGGGTTAATTTTCTTTGTTTTGTTTTGTTTTTTTTTTTTAAATATTTTGACCAGCACTATTTCCTTTGTTCTGCATTTTTAAATAACCAATACTTTTTTTAAGTTAGCAATATTGTCCCTGCTGCAGAGAATCAATAAACTGACATGAGCAGCCAACAAGCTGCAGTGATCTGTAACTGAGAAATGTTGAATTATATTCTGTAATTCTGCAGACCGTTCATCATTTTCCTTAAACATCTTCAACTCTTTCTGAATTATTGTAAATCCTGGATATGTTCTGTGTAGATGATGCTCCTCAGAGCAATTGTGCATTATCTTTCTTCTTATTAGTGGTATTATAACTAAATAAGAAACCTACATTTCAGTGATTCCTTTTTGCTGCCGTTATCAGGGTTTGAGAGTTTTAGTGTGTGCAGGGAGTTTGAATGGCCTTGAATTCTTGACTTTTGGTTGCTGAATTTGAATGATGAAGATTAACTAGCACTCTAGATAATTGCATCACTGGGACACAGGTCCCTCCCCCCATCTCCATACAAATCTTGAAACGTCTCTCTTAGAACACTGTTATCAGGAAACTTTAAGGTGTTATTTGAGTTGCTCCCCTAGTGGACTCTTATCCTATCTCGTGTCCAGCATTTTTCTGCAAGTTTACAAAAATGCCATGAGTTTTTGCAGTTTTTTATACATTGGTAAATTGTGATTCATCATTACTTGAAAATGCAATGTACAAGAATTAATTTTGACCAAGTCTTTAATTATATGATTAATGTTCTCTCTCATCCCTTTCTGTTATGGTACAAGAAAGCTGATGCTGCCAGGTTGTAAGACAGATTTCTCCAAAAGTTTCCATCCTTCAGCTTCTGATCATTACTACTATTGATGATTGTGATCATTGTATCATGTTATTACAGATAGATAATGGATTCACACACTTTACTGCAGAATTAACACATAGTTCCATTTTCATTTATTTAATCTTATCTGTAGCTGTTAAAAACCAGTCAAAACCATAGTTATAATAACTCTTCTAAAGAAAAACTGCCTTTATAGCCAACATTGAGTGGTTTTAAATAGCTTCAATAATCAATAAAATGAAGAAAAATTTTTTTTCTTTTTTTCCAATGCTTTTAATCTCACTTATTTTTGCCCCGTCAATTTAATCTTCTACCTAATAGCTCTTGCTGCTGTTAACCATGTACCTGCCATAGTTGTGAAAAGATACTTTCAATAGCATTACATTTTTGTCATTTTGACAATGGAATTTTATCACAACAACCAGAGTCTTGGTTTTTACTAACTTGTTGTGTCCTTCATACCAGTTTACAGCGAAGCAATAGGCCACAGCTGTTGCTTCTCTTGCTTGCTCTCTCTGCTTGAGTTATTGTTCTTCATCCAGAAATCCCTTATTAAATTATCCAAAAAGTGAATTTTACGTCTGTCACAAATCTACCATATTGAACAGTACCGGAAAACACAACAAGGAAATAACAACTCAGTAAGTCTGCCAACCACAAACTAACCTTTTCGATGTAACATTAGCCCATTAGCTTGTTTTGAGAAAGATCCTTTAATATTTTAATCTAGTACTACATTTACCAGGTGTCTCAAGAGAGTTTTAAATTTTCCTGTGAGTGATTAATGTGCAGCCATAAATCATTTGCCAATGAGAATTGAAAATGTGATTAGAAAAGTTTAAATGGTTATACACCTTTTAAAAAAAAGATTTAATTAATAAAACGGAACGATAGAAAAAGGGAGCGCACTGTGCAGACTTAGAATTTTGATCGGAGATTGAAAACTGTACAACAACTATTTACTTTCAATATATTTGCATCATGTGGATTATCTCTTTTACCTCCGTCTTATAAAAGCAGTGTTGGCTCCCAACTCTTTGGCATTCAAGGTGGATGCTGATGTATGCGGGTTCTGGGCTTTCGCCATATTAAAGTAAACAAATCCATCCTTTGTCATCTGCCCCATAAAAGCATTAGAAGATTGATGATGATTTTTTTTTTTGTACTAATTTAAAATGTATCATTTTTATCTCACCTTGAGAAAGTCCACTGTGAAAAGAGTCTGCAGTCAAATAATTACCATAAAAAATACATAAATAAATCAAGTTTTCATGCAGTTTCTAGTTTCTGTTCTCTGTAGCTCTAAAAAAAATATTTTTTGAGATTTTACCAACAGGTCAAACATTTAAAAATTCATTTTGAAATGTAAATGTTTGTTATCTTGAAGTGTCTCTTTTGTGTAAAAATACGAGTACAAGAATGAGACGACAATACTTCAATGATTGGTAAAGCTGCTATGCACACCTTTTGTTGTTGTTGTTCCTTTGTTAGTAGTTTATAAATAAGATGGAGTTTGGCTACAGCCGCTGGACATTATCCACCTGTTTATTTAAAATATACTAGAGCCTCACACAAAAAAAGAACATTAGCAGTTTTTACTAATCTCATATAATGACCTTTGGAGTTTAAATATGACATTAACTGAAGTATTTAAATTTTTTTTCCTGATAAGAGTATATCCTGACTGCATTTCCATAGTTGTGTTGCAGCATGTTAGAAGTCAGATTCACAATAAATGAAAAACATTTCAACCAGATGTTAAAAAATAAGAGTTCTTTTGGGCTTTTTTCTATGAAGGATTGTTGAGGCAAATGTAATTAAAAGGGTTAAATTATATTTATATTTTTTTGAAATAATAAATAACAGTCTGCCTTTTTGAAGTTTATTTTGTATTCAGTGTTAGTAAACTACATGCGAATGTATAAATTTCTAGAGACTAATTAACCATACAAGTGCATGCATATCAAATAAAATATCATGGGTGTTTCTAACCCATTTGAAATTTCTCACTTTAAACTGGTTGTGTACATAGTCTAAGTCTGTTCTCTGTCTGTCGCTAATTTAGAAAACCTTCCCACATGGGTAAAACTAAAGTGTCGGTGGATCTCTGAAACCAGATCCAGGGTTAATTCTTTAGCTACTGTATTTTTTATTGGTGTGAAATTTATACTCTCTTTTCTCCACCAGCCATCAATGATCAGAATCTAATCATGAGATTTTGTATCATAAGAATTTTTAATGAATACTTCACAAGAAACAAGGAAATTTTATATATAACTGATATTTTAATTTCAATCTTTCAATCTAACTAGAAGGAAACAATGCCCTGGATAAAAAATAAGTGGATGTGTGCATTCTTTTTTCTTATCCTCTTATTAGGATTATGATTTATCTTTCTGACTAAATTATATCATAAATGCTGCTGCTGGTGTAAAATTGTACATCATGAATACAATGCAGTCAGTAGATTCCTATGTATTTATTTTTTTGCCTTAATGACAACTCTACTTGTCAGGAACATGCTGTAAGTATGGGGAGTGCATCTCAAGATGAACAATGAAAAGCTTAATACCCAATTTTCTTGAAAATACTGCTCAAGAGATAGGGAAGAAAAATGTAAATGCTGTCATTGTTTTCTTGAAAAATTGATTGTTAAACTTTGTATGTTTGTGTGCTAGTCATTTTACAAAATGAAATTTTCTGCTACAGGTTCATAATAGGATACCCAAGTTTGAGAGAACAGCTGTTTATTCTCCTAAAATATGATAGGAGGTTGGTGCAGACCCTTTGCTTTATGCAAGACAGCATTACACTAACACATTGTGTGGACAAAATCTGCAGTCTTGGGGTGCAAGATTTCAGCCCATTCCTGGCATAAAATTAGATAGTTCTCAGAAATGGATCTACAGGGGACTTCTGTAGGGTTCAGACAATGATAGCCCACAGCTGCTCGATGTGGCTAATGTCTGCAGATCAGCCAGGCCATGGCAAAGTTGTGAAGGTCTCAATCTCTTTCCATTTTCTTGAGCTAATTTAAAGTTTACAACCTTTAGAAAGGTTTGGTAAAGCAGAAACAGAAATTAGACTTATCAAAGGTTCCCCCTGGTTCTCCACAATCCATTTGCAGCAGGGTGTAGGTTTGACATCTGAAAATTATCACCACATTCCAGTAATTTCCTACCATGCAAATTTAAAACAACAAAAACTGATGAGCCCGACAAATCCTTCATTCAAAAAGAAAAAAATGTGAATGTTCCTCATGTGTCATGTGCAGTCACCAAAATGTCTTAAATTTTCAAAACTTTTTGGATAAACTTACCTTCAAACACTGGTCCATATATGGATTCTCCACCATCACCTTTACCTTCATATACATCTACGAGATAGCAATTAAAATATCATTTAAACTGAAAGTAGAAGCTCAGCTTAGTGATTTCTCATATTATTATGATAACAGAACTAACTAATGAATCTACAGGTCAACTTGTTAGAAGTTACCAAACTAATTAATGAACCCACATTTTGGTGATTTGCCCCCATTGCTATCATCAGGGTTTAGGCACGAAAAAAGGAAGTGTTTTGGTGAAGAATAATATTAATTTTAGTAGTGCCCTGGGCAAGAGGACTTGAATCCACAATCGTTTTATTGCTAAGTTTTGATGTAGTTCTTTGACTGCCAATGCTTCAGCCCTCACTTTCCAAGATTTGGAGGTGGGGGATGGGGGTGGTGGTCATCTACCCCTGCCATCAGTAACTATTCAACCAAGAAAATTCGTGATTTCCAATAATTTAAAAATGGCTCCCACAATGCAATGCTACAAAATCCCATCTCTATACCAAATGCATGCACAGTCCTTTTCTTCCTTCAGTATCTTAGATCTGCATCATCAAGATATTCACAGAAGGTTGGTGCCATGGGTGAAGTATTGAATCATGTGACATCTTGTACTGCAAAATGATTTTGTTTTCAAGATAGACATTTCTTTGTTTAGTATAACTAGTAGTCTATACATGGGCATCATTCAAAAATTTCTAAATAAGACCTCAAGCTTTCCCCATATTGCTTGTTATAATGTGATATTGGAACTGGTAAAGTAGTGTAAAGGTGGTCCAGCGGTAGCCTACCAGACTGCTATGGTTGAGGCAAGTCACCAGGACTTGCTCAGTTTACTTTATCCCCCTAGCATGGCTTCTTCTCTCTCTTCTCCACTATTCGGCTGCAGTGTGGGTCCCCCTAACATCCACAAGGAAATGAATGGTTCTAGTAGGGACTTCAGCAATAAATGTGCGAATAACTTCCACATCCTGTTTTCTTCTGTTTGGTTTTAGAAACTGAAACATTTCTTCTGGTGAATGTCTTATGTGCCAATGCCAGCATACAGGTTCAAAGGAGGGGATGGAGAAAGTATTGTAAAGTGTGATTCATGGCTGCAAAATGTTGAATGCCTGTCTGTTGGCAAGAAAAAGTTACTGTAGCCAGTTTTTCGTCATTTGATTGTAAAATTCAAACTAAAGCCTACAATACTTCAGAGAAAGAAAATCCTTAATCTTTCTACAGCTGAACATCTACAAGAACATGGGAAAAAATGGTAGCACTTGTGGGTCCAAATGTTGATGCCATATCTTAAAGCTAAAATTTACATGCAAAATTAAAAACAGTGAAAAGATCAAAAATATGTGTGTAAATTTTTTAAAGTACAGTAATACTAAATGTAGATATTTGCTAGTGATCACTTACCTCCTCCCTGAATCCAGCCATTTTTCACAATTCTATGGATCTGGGATCCCTTGTAATCTAGTTTGTAGTCAGAAATAGTACTGCTTTCTCTTCCAACACTCAGGGTCTTGAAGTTTTTGTAGGTTTTAGGAACGACATCAGTGTACAACTACAAAACAGAAAAGAGTGCCCTGGCTCTACCTGCATGAACTCAATTTCAAATAGATAGAAAATACTTCTGGACGAATCTGTCATTCTTTATTTTACTTAAGTTATTAAAAGACAGAAAGCCATTGTACCAGTGTTCCTCGGGAAAAGAAAATTACTACTAGCACTTCATCAGTACTGCTGCCCAGTTTGTAAACTTGTACAGATTTACTACTAATTTTCTTTTTAGTCCAGTCTTTTAAGCCTATTTAAGTATTATTTCCTTCCACCTCTTAAACAAAAGCAGTATTTTTTTACACAAAGTTATATTACAGACTCTGACAAACAACAGAGGATTAACATTTAGATACAAAAACTTTAATTTTTATTTAAATAATATTACTATTATTATTAAATGAACAATATTAGTATTAAATAAGTGAACATGCTCAATGAGGTTCTACAAATGAAAATACTGCTGGTGTTCATGTTCCTGTTGGTGAACCCCTGTCTTTATTTTTGTGGTTCTAAGGGCATTCCACAGAAGGGAGTGGTGTTGGAGGAGCACCAAGCAAGTAGTTACCTAGGAAGGATTATTGTCTCTTCCCTAGTATGGTCAGGTGTAGTATGCTGGTCAGGAGATGTGTGCAGAACCTCCTCCAGATGTACCTAGAAAACCCTACTAGATGTCTCTACCAGAGTGCACAGAGGAAGCCCACAGACTGGCTGGGACAGAAGGAGAAGAAACTATGCCAGGGAGGGAAGCTGAACTGTGCTGGTCTTGACCAGGATTCAAACTCTGGCCTTTAACTATGGTAGTCTAACCACTGATCATCCTTGATGGTTAATAAGCAGGGAGGATAGATTCTTGAGTGGTGTTTATTTTTTTTAAAAAATAGATATTGCAGCTGTACTCATAATACCAGTATTATACAGGAAAGCTGCCAACACTACATAGCTTTAAGATCTAATATATTCATACTTTTTGTTGTTGTTAACCTGACTTAATAAATTATAAGAGAGGTTGTTTTTTTTTTTAAAGAAATGGCTTGAATTAACAACTGAAATAAGCTCTAATAAGCTTTTTTTTTTCTTTTTAAATTTAGCTTTTCCAAAATCATATTTAGCAATACTTTAATAAGGTAAATACAATTTTGGTGAGAGCTCATTTGTTCAGAAAGCTTGATGTTTTACTTCTGTTGTGCTTCAACTTATTGTTATGCAGCACTGATAAAGCCATTTTATATAATCTGATTTCCAAAGTGATTCATAATTGTTACTTCCTGCTAGCCATCTGCTGCTGCATCCATTGCTTGATTAATCAATTTATCATTTTTCTTCATGGCTTTAGCTGGAGGACTCTAATATGTGTATGTAATTAATTAGGCACTCAGTATTGTAATTGTGTTTACAAATTAATTGTACAATCACCATTATTATACATACATTGATGGCCATAAATATGGACTCCCCAATAAAATGATTCATCAGTGTGTAATGGTGGATATTTGGGAAGGTCTTACATGACGAAAGCTTGAAAATAGTTTTTTCTTCTTTTTTACTGTGCCTGTATGGATTCTCTAACTGTTGTCCTACAGTTGTACATGTAACTATGTTCTCTAATAGATTGATTTGGATCTGAAATATGGGATATTTTGTTGGAGAGTCCACAATTCTGGCCACCAATGACTCCTTTCCAACCAGATTTAATGAGGTACATTGAAATAATTCTTAAGAAATAGTAATCCACCACCAACAAGGTATGCACCTTGATTCCATTTTTGGTATATCAGCGAATACATTTTAATTACCATGAACATTTTATAAAATTTTTAAGTGTCTGAACAGAAACCTTTAAACATAGTTTTAAGAACTTTATTTCAAAGCGAATTTATTGTCGTCAAATATATATATATATATATTGTTGTCATAACTGTTTTTGTAGAGTTTTAACTAGGTTTATACATTTTCAGATAACTCCCAATCTGGATAGGGAGGGGACTATTTCTCAACTGCTTTCTCAAGATGATAGTAAACTCTTAGTTGTTATTTTTTTTATCTTTTTCAAAGGAAAGAAATAAATCATCTATATACTGTACCTATCCAACTTTATCCCATGAACAATTTTTAAATTGAAAAAAGAATGTTACTGAGAGATGAAAGAATTTGTGAATCAATGAAAGTTAGTGAAAAGGTAAATGTTGAACATCAACGACATATTCTATGTACGTGTTTGATACTTCATTTGTTACCCATAATAAAAGCATTATGTTGTGCGCACATACTGTATTTTCATCAGAAAAAATGTGCACTTTTAAGAGAACCAAAACTCAACACTTGTGAATTGTTTCAACAATGTATAGCTTGTATTGGTCCCGGATTTTCAAATGCCACTAAAGCAGACAGTTTACATTAAAGAAAACCAATGTAAGTTATGTCCCTCTAGGTCGGACATGGATGAAGGCTTTACCCACAAGGCCATATTCTGCTGGGACATACAAGCGAGCTGCAGTTGCAGATGAATATGTACTAGACCATTTTCTCATCGCACCCAGTTTTTCCACAACCCATTTGCCAAAAACTGCAAAAAAATTAAGATGCCTACTCTTTTCGATGAGAATTGTATGCCTCTCATTCTGACTGACAGAAGAAGAATGAGAGTAATAGCCAGGGGGGGGGGGATTAACTCCATTATTTTCAACAGGATGTCTCTGGGTCACACACTACATGCTTTTTAAATAACTCTGTCAGACAAATGTTTTTTAAAGGGGGGGGCCCCCCAGCTGCTCAACTGTAGGTCTTCCTCTTTTTTTTTCTTTTTTTGATGACCTAATTTCTGCAGAGATCTACTTACCAGCTAATAACTCGATAACCAGGAAGTGAAAGACTGATTAATTCAAGCTGTGTTATTATTCTCTCTTGTGTTGTTTGTTAGTAGTTTAGCAAAATGTAATTATTTCTGGTGTGGGATTATTCCGTCTTAATCTTGCATACATAATCCAGTGAAACAACAGTATTCAGGCTGGTCAGCACGTGGCACAGTAATCCATAAATTAAAACTGCCTAAGCATCTCATGACTAATATGTAACTGTTGAGTGGCTTTTCATCAGCAGATGCAAATCATGTGGGGAATGGAGTGACTGGCACAATGGATGAGCTTAGAACTTGGTAACTCATTTTTGGCCAAACAGTGCAGGTCTTGGCTGTTTAGAAAAAAACCCTGACAATCAAGTAGCTGATATGGTAAAACCCTGTAGACTGACATTACTCTACTGCAGGAAAAGATTATTTTCTAGCTCATCTATCTTATCAATACATATGATTCCTGGTAGCATATAATTACCTGAATATTGAAAAATAAAAAAAATCTTAGCATGACAGCAAATAGTTATAGCCAGTGGTGGAATTCAAATATTTTAACAACCGGTTCTCTCACAAAAAGCATGTTGTCAGTTTGCCCGATATAGGTCCAAAGGTTGATCTTTGGGCTGCTGACCTGCCACGTTCTACAGTTTAGCAATTCAAATTATTAATTATAATTATTTCCCAAATTAAAAAATTGTCTAAACAATGGTTAAAGCATCACTATAATAACATCGAAGAGACTATATTAGACTATATAGTTAATGAACTAAATAATACGAAGATATAGCTATGTATATACATGTGTGATTGATTGTGCTTTTTGAATTATTATTACTATTATTATTAATTATACATATTACTGTTTATAAATTTTATGATTTTATGTATTCTTCAGTTTTCTGAGCTAGGTAAAAATAAAAATACTTTACTATAGTGTTTGCTGCATTTCCATTGAATGTTACCATTTTGGAAAAAAAAATAATAACAAAATTTCTTTATCCGAGTCTTTTATTAATTTAACATTTGTAATCTTTCACTTTAAAAATTTCTAAATAGCCACTTGATTGTCATCAATGTCTTTAGCTTTCTTTTGTTTGACCCTTTGTCATCAGCAGAGTGGTTTTTTCTAAGCCATGTTTTGACTGAAGGAGTGGCATCCAATGAGTCCAATGGGAGGCCAATCAGATTAATTGTCATAAGGTTTGCTACATTCTCAACTGTAAGGCGGCGGCTTTTATCTGAATATAAAATATTCATTCTTGAAAAACCTCTTTCTGCCTCTGCAGAACTAATAGCAATAGTACTGACAATATTTTTAGCCTTTTGTACACTTTGAGGAATCGCAGGGCAGAATTGTGGGAATTTTGTAGGACATTTTCTACATAGTCGCGGAAATCATTAATGCTGATTTCATGATGGAAAACTTCACCAAATTCACTCAGTTTTTCTTCTGCAGCTTTCCAGGGTACAACAACTTGCTCAGTGTTCCACGAATTTGGCTCAAGCAAGTTTATCAGTTCATGAATTTTGTTGTCATTTTCTTGTTCATTGTTCTTTGATGTTAAATGATCACAGTCTATCAACCTGTTTTTCATATTTTCTATCACTGCCTCCAGTAGCTTTTGACGAGGAAGGCTAACAACTTTGTTGTTTTCAATGAACTGAATATCCTTAAAGGCATCTGAAGCAACTCTGACATCAATTTCCTTTTCAAGGGTTCCCTTACTTTCTTTGAGCATTTCAAATGCCTTAATGGACCTTTTTATTAGTTTTTCAGCTCTTAGCAAAGTTAAACTTCTAGCTTGAAGGGCATTAGAAAGTAAGGAAATTTCTTGCAGTATGTCTATCATCAGTGCCAAATCATCCAAGAAATGCTTGTTGCAAAGATGGGCACCTATCCCTGAATGTTTTGTCTCACTAGAGAAATATTTGTACAATGCTGGATAAGCATGCCACACAGCAAGTGCAGATCTTAGACTGCAAGTAGCCCATCTTGGTCCCAGAACTCTACCTATCTTCAGAATTTGTTGTCCAAGTTCTGAAATTTTGAAGAGTTGCATTTGGTTTTTGTTTGATTGGTGAAAGATTGTGTAGATTTTATCCATGAATATTTTGAAGTGATTCACTTGTTTTATATCATTGACAGAATCGTCCAAAACAAGTTGCAAACAATGATTTAAATAATGCCAAATGACAATGTTAGGAAAATCATTTTTAAGTCTAATGCCTACCCCAGAATTGCGGCCAAGCATTACACTTGCCCCATCTGAACAGAAAGAAATTAAATTATTTCTCAAATATTCATTATCAAATCCACCATCGTGCAAACTCTTTAACAAAGATGTGTATATTGTTTCTGCTCCCTGTTCTTCCAATTCGACCAAATCAAAGAAAATTGCTGGTGATAGATCACAATCTTCAATCTTCAAAAAAATTATAACTACAGGCTTACTAGATATAGTTGAAGCTTCACCTACAATGACACAGATTTTTAAATTTTGTTCAATAATTTTGGTAAATATTTCATTTTTTAATCTCCTTTGCAATGTGATCAGTTCAATCTCATCTTCAACATCAGAAAATGGCCTGCTTCTTTTTGCTAAACTGTAGACCGTATTGTAAACTCTGCGTGTAGAGGCAAAATGTTTCTGGTCCGTTTTATCAATGCATTTTGTAATTGCATCATCTGCACGATCCTGTAGTTGCTTTACACAAAAACTGTGTGCCTTTGATGAAAAATGCTCTTACATTTTTTCCTGAGAGATGCTTGCTGGATGGTTTTATCCTTCCCTGATGCTTCAACACTGCAGCTTCCCCATTCAATTGACACATGAATTCCCTTCATGTTTAAGGAATCAAATTTGGCACAGTGAATACAACCAAGTTTCTTGCTACTAAACAATCAATCCATCATATTTTTTTTTGAACACCTCATATTGCTTCATACTCCAGCAGTCTGGAAGAGATGATGCGGCATCTGCCTCATCTGTAGGTGGCACAGTATCAGAAGCAGAAGCTTCATCAGTATCATTCATCAAAGGTGTCTGTGTTACTGTTACGTCCTCACTGGCCTCTTCCTTTGAACTTTCAGTTCTTGGGATTTTTTGCATGAACTCTAGTATATTTTGTTGCTGCTTCATTTTAAGGGCTGAAGTCTGAAATGTGAAAAATTGCTTCACTAGGTACTAGGATTGCTACAATATTTTCACTGCGCAATGTAAAATACAGTGTTTTTCTTCAATGATAATTACGAGAATAATTTTCATAATCAGAAGGTAGTAGCATAAAAACATCTACAACCATATCTAGCAAATATTATTTTAGATACCTCTTGTAATAGCAGTAGGAATTACAATTTAAATGTGCAAAAATGAATATCTAAAAAATTATTATTAATGGTCTAGGCTAGAAGCAGCCTAATGGCCTAGTACTATAATGCGGGTAATGAAAACATTTGTAAATGTAACTGGTAGTGTTCACCAGTTCACGTAATTATTTCATAATTATATAACACAATACTTTTTAACATTTAAAGTCTTGAAATTATAAGAATTAATAATTTCTTACAGTTTATCATGCAAGAACTGCTCAATCTGCAACATCGAACCAGCGGATACACTGGCAAATTACAAGCTCAAAACTAATTTTCTCCATTGTTCAGCATAAAAAAAATACTGTAACTTTTAAAATAATAAAACTTCGTGTTTTTTTTTTAAATTAAAAAAATACTAAGTCAACTGTTTTAGCTCTAAGTGCTTTAAAAGTCCAATGTGCTCAAAAGTATCGGTCAGATATACTAACAGATTTTCTGCGGCAAACCAATGCTAAATATAATTAGCAGATGGTAAACTCATTAGAAATGGCCCGTAGAAAGCAGCCGACCATTGATTATGTTGCCAAAATTTGATTTTTTCATTTATTTTTCGTTTCATATATTCGAAGACTAATGGGGGGGGTTGCCCCCCCCCTTATGGACCAATGGGGGGGACCCCAAGCCCACCTGCCCCCCCCCCCTCCTCAGGTCCGATAGTGGTTGTGCATAATTATAGAACATTTCACTTTTATCTATTTTCTGCAGCCATAGATATTTCTAAAACCAAGATGAATCATGTGATATGTAGCGAGAATAATTGGATTGATGCCTTATATTTTGATGATAAAATAAGTTAAGGGCTAACAACCGGTTCGCGAACTCATGAAATTCCAAGAACAGGTTCGCACGAACTGGTGCGAACCGACTGAATCCCACCACTGGTTATAGCTGCTTTGAAATAAAATTATGAATTAAAAGTATCTTATTTTGTTACTGCACTTATTTCATTATAAGCTGTTGATAAAAACTGATAATTGTTTGCAAAAAAAAACATTGTGGAAGTTTGGAAAAAGATTGATTACATGTCATAAGTAAATAAGAATGCATTATAATGTTCAGGGTATTGAATAAAATACAAAATCAAATTGTCATTATCTCCAATTTTTGTAGGTCAATACCATGCGTTGACATAGAGTTGTACAACACAACACAAGTATCACCAGCCAAGAGGCTTTTTTATAGTGTAGGGAAATCAAGTCTAGGCTTTGATTATGATGCTTTTACTCTCAAACAGGCTTCATGCATTTGGAACATCATGATCACTCTTGTGTGTGAAGATAACTTTGAAAATTGAAGTGTGGTAACAGTCGATGCGTGTCGAAGTAGTATTGATTTTGAATGTTGCATGTTAAAAACTACTGCCATGTACCAGTGCAGCACAGAGACACTACACAGAGGCCCAGAGATGTCAGATAATTGGAATAAAAAATGCAGAGCTTTCCTGCAGATATATAAGCAGGCAATTCGGCATTGACTGCCTTTGTCATCAGTTGTCTTGCTCAGCACGGTATTTGATGTGTACCTTTTGAGCTTTTTACCAACATTCCATAAATAGCTAAACATTGTTTATGACACTGTTGCTCATAGAACGCAGTGGACATCCCAGTAAAACGATTCATGGAGAAGACTGCAGTTATTCTGAAATGCACCACAATCCCTTTTCCAATGTCATTAAAGAAGCAATAACAGGATGTTTAAGGAGACTGGATGACCTTGCTTATAACATCTGTAGCCCTATGAAATTTCCATGGAGCATAAGCAGCGTACTAGCTTTTGTTTGGTCAATAAACATTTCTGGTTGAATTTGAGGACACGAAGTGGAAATTTGCCAATTAAAAGTTGGTTTTCCTCATATTGTGTCATTGGTAAATGAGCTTAGTGACACAGGAATAAACTTATAAGCAAGAAAAATGTTGCTGGGATTGTTGCTTATGGTAGTGGGTACATTATAGTGTAGATATATGTATCTTATGGCTGTGGGATCTTGCTATTGTGCCTAGAATCCTAAATGCCAACTGAAAGCAGTCTTGGACTTATTTATCTTCATTTAGATGATTATCCAGTTGCTATTAGACCAATACTCATTGAAAATAGTAACACCAGATCTCAACAGTTCAATGAGTCTCTTATTTTGGCTTTCTATGAGCTCACATTTAACTCAATAGAGCATCTTTGGGATAAAATTTGGCATAGTGTATGAGAAAAGGAATCTTCCCCGTTTAGAATATTACTGAACTGGGCCAGATTTAGCTGGAGTGGCAGAGAATACCATGAATATGTATGTATTCAGTATCTTTCAACAGAACAGCATGAAGCGGTTAGGAAATAATTTATGCAAGGTGAGGTTATACTCTATATTCACATTAAGCATCATGGTGTAGCTGCCAGGACATCAAGTGACATTTTCAATGTAAGGCACAGATGATGCATTTAACTGTTTCACTGCTAAGTTTTCTCAACGTATAGCGTATAACCAATAAAAAAAAAAACACTTTTATCAAGTTTTGGTATGGATCATGTTATGTTATGTAATAAAAAATTGCTATTAGCAAATCAAAGTGGCCATTTTACAACAAGTTTGGCAGGTCACAGTGCTGAGCCTACTGCAGTTTCCATGGTCTGCTGCAGTGAAACTGTAAAAACTATACATTTTACAGCAGTTTTTTTTTTCAATTGCCAATTTCTATTTTTTCCCTGCCATTTAACAAGGTGCTGTATACTGGGAAATATCAAAAAACTAATCAGATATCACCTGTTAATCCTCTGTTCCTTTCCAAAGTATTGGTTTTTTGTTACATTAAGTTAGTCTTTTAGGCAAAAATGCGATTTATATTATTCAGTGGTTCTGAAGAAAGTTTGTTTATGGAAAATCTGGTTGGCATTTATGTCAAGGGGACGGACATGCATACAGAAGTTCGGGGTGTTTTTATAAATAGCGATGTTTCAGTTCTGGTTCCTTAAATCACTAGATGGACCCTTTTGTAATATATCCACATCACGCTTTAGAAACAAATCTTTTAAAACTAGTTCTGAGGTGGTTTAGAAGAATAAATCATTGTGATCTGAAACATAGAGAGTAACTCAGAAGGTCTGTACAGCCAATATAGTCTGCTTTTGTCACGTTAAAGATGGCATTTACTGAAGCATTTGATTTTCTATTCTCATAAGCAAACTATCCATATCAGCGAAGTTTCTGGACCAGAGGTTATAGGAACATGACCAACGAGCATTTCTAGGTTTGGTCATCAGTTTCCTTTTAAAAAGTTGATAAGTTCAAATACTTCCTAGCCCCTCCCATAAATCCCTGGTTTTGTATATCAGTTATTACCATCAATACTTTCTTCAGTGAAACATTGCTGATTTTTCACTGATTATACCTATCAAATTTTGAACTCTGATATATGCTAAATATTCATTGACTTGGCATTCCTCCAGCTGGCTTTGTCTGAACTTGAAATTGTAAGTGAAGTGCAGCTGTTATCTTCATATGTGCAATGCATGAGAGATATATATATTCTTAAAATGGCATTATTTCTGAATCTATCAAAGGGTAGGTTTGGAAATAATCTGTTCTTTTTTTTTATTTTTTCTCAGAACACTATTAGTTCTATTATTAAAAGTTATATTTTACTTCACAAATTAATTCTTTGTAATAAGTTGCCCGTGTCACAGTTTGTACATAAACAAACAATATAATTGGCGATTGGATTCCTATTGTTGTTGTTTTTTTACTAAAGTTAGTTTGTAATTATAATTATATTGTGAAAGGAGAAAAAAAATTGTTTGTTTTTTTTTTTAACAAAACCAGAATATTTCAGTTTACAGTAAACAGGGTTTTCTCTGAAATTTTGTCAAATAAAGCAGTATTTAAAAAACGTTCAGTGCCCCTTCCCTTTGCCATCTTTTTTCCCCCTACTCCCTAAAAACTTTATTTACCTATAATATGGATGACCGTGTGTAAAGTCACTTATGTCTGAGGTGTAGCTGGATCGGTTCCATGTTCGGCCATCACAGCTGTTTATAGTTGAGGTTTATCCTACACCTGTATTTCGTTCATGTGAAACTAAGAGAATGGTGGGCCACTTAACTCCTCCCCTAATTGGCAGGAGAGGTGCGATTTTTCCAGGCTAAATTCTCAAAACAGAGTTTGCTCTCTGCCTGTCCTTATGAGCTGAAAGAGAAAAACGATTTTAGTTGACAAAGAAGATGTCGTCTTGGTCTTCCGTTGCGGGTCGCCAAATGACCTTTGACCTAGTCATATATATACATTTAATGAATGGCCGCTATCCGGCTCATTGTAATATTATTAAATCTATTCATGTGTTTCTTCTTCCTCTTCTGAGCTGAAAAGGAATGTTTTGGACCAAAGTCATTGGCCTAAGTTGGTTGAAAAAAGAAAGCACATCTAAAAGTGCATAATTAAGTGTTGGCTACTTTGGTGACCTAGTGCCTGCTTTATAAGCCAGGTATTCAAAAATTTCTCTCTGTCAAGAGAACTGGAGGACTCAACTGTATACTTTTTACGTAACTCGCTGGCATAGTATTTTCCAATGTATGTCAGAGGTGATGCCATCTAAGAGAGCCTTTGGATCGTTCCCAAATATCTTTCCAAGGAAGGGGACCTGATCCTAGGTAATTTTCCCACATCCCCTTATAGTCTGGTTCCATCACCGGTTGTGACGCAAGGAAGATGTACAGGTCACGTTGTGTTAGTTTGTTTAGGTTTTTTTAAAATCTTGTCTTAATTTAACTGTATCCCCTATGAGGGTTATCTTGCTGCTACTCCATCTATCTAAGCTAGCTTGTGTTGGGTTTTCTGAAGACTACCCAACCAGGCTCCTTCGGGTTTGTTTTTATTTATTTTAGCATCCAATGCTCACTCGTAGAGGCGAAGCTTGTCGAACACAGCCTCCAGGCTCTGCTTATCTCGAACCAATATCGTGGTGTCACCAGCATTTTTTAACTTCTATTTTATCGTTTATGCTAATGCTTTTAATTTTATCCTCAGCACGGATCACACAGGACAACATCTCCGCAGTGATTGCATACAGCGATGCACTAAGAGGGCAGCCCTGCCTAATACCATGTGTGGGCTTAAGATATTCTAATGAAACACTGTTCTGGATATCTGTGTATACTAGTTTTATCCATCTAATAAAGGTCTTCCCAAAACCTAACACATCAGCAGAGAATCCCAGTCCACTCTATCAAATGCTTTCATCTGATCAACAGTCAGCATTATCGCTGTGGAATCTTCTGTCTACCTTATGTACTATTTCTCTGATCAGATGAAGAGAGTCTGCAATAGATCTGCCCCTAACTGAACAGGTCTGATCCTCAATAACTACTTTATGCATAACTTTTGCTAGCCCATTTGCTAGTGCCTTAGCTATTATTTTATAATCGTAATTTAGGCGACTAATGGGCCTCCAGTTCATCAGGCAGTCTCTGTCACCAGCCTTGAATAGGAGAGTGACAGTAGCGCTGCGTTGACTGGCTGAGAGGATCCCTTGGTTGAATGCACTATTAGCTACGATTGTCAGATCCTTAACTAATAGGTGTTCAAACCTTTTATAGAACTCCGGTGGAAGACCATCGCTCCCTGGGGATTTATCATTATTTGAAGTTTGAATAGCTTCTTTTATTTCTAAGTCTCTTAAAGGGGCCTTCACAGAGCTCAGCCTCTAAACAGTCAAATTTATTTTCTAATTTTGCCAAAAGTTCGTCCCGAGTTATCGGACTTGTCTGCTCTTTTGTATAAAGTAGCTTATAGAACTGAGTCTCTTCCCTAATTATATCCTCTATTTTAGTCAAGACGCAAACGGCCTTCTTTATCTTTTATACTACTCATTAGTTTACTTTGTGCTTTAACTCTCTCTCTAAACCGCAGACGACTTTATTACATCCTCCACTAATAGCCTGTGCTCTGGCTCTAATTATAGAACCTTCCACTTTGCTATTATTTAGTTTGGTTAACCCCTTTTTAATGGCTTTGATTTTATTTGAATTAGCTAAACCTACCACCGCACAGCTTAATTATATTTTTAGGTTGTCCCTAAACTGCTGATCTAAATATATCCTATACGCACCACGTATCTGACAATATTTTATGCTGAATTCTTTCAGCTTTAATTTTCCCACTTCCCACCATTCGGTAATAGTAGGCTACTTGTTTATTTGTGTTCTCCAGAGTTCCCAGAGCTCCTGCACTCCTATGTAATCTGACTCAGTCAGAACAGAGGTATTGAGTTTCCAGTATCAAGGTCCTCTGGCAACTTCCCTAACTGTGAAAGTAACCTTAACTTGGGAATGGTCGCTTCAGGAAATCACATTGTGCATTATATCCTGATGGTTCGCTGCTATGTTAACACTAATATACACTCTGTCTAATCTAGTCACTACACTATACCTATTGCTGGAGTGAGTGTACAATCTAGAAAACGGATATTTATTTCTAAAAGCATCAACCATGTCAAACTGAGAGCACGCATCCTATGTCTAGTGTCTGGTACCTGCCTATCTAAATCATGGCTGGGGACACAATTAAAGTCACCCATCACATACATTTCATCTGCAGGATAGACTTCATATTCTTTATCTAACATACCATTGAGGTTCCGAAAGAGAGACATATGTTCCCTCACAATGTTGGGAGTGTAAACCAATACAATCATCACCTTTTTTTTGTAATTCTGTTGTAATACTAGCTATTATTACACGTCCAACTTTATCACTAGAAGAGCAATCTACTCTGGTTTTGCATTTTGGGTGAAAAAGAATAGCGACCCCTAGCTTTCACCTAATGGACTCTAAACTACTAAGCTTTATTTCTTTCCACTTTGCAAATTTATTTTCTAACTCTCTCTGATTTTTTAGATGTAATTCCTGCAAGCAGGTTACATCTGTTTTTGAGCTATCTAGGTAATCTAAAAAACTAGCCCAATGTTTATTAAATTTAATCCCTCTTACATTCAGGGATAAAAATTTTATTTTGCTCTCCATATCTAAATCGCTAAATCAAAAGCGTTCATCCATGGACATCATCTCAAGTCATTTCCGAAAGAGGAAAATCCCGAATCAGGTGTCCCCTCCCTTGTCATCAATGACTATGGTCAGGGTGAATTCATTCATGCCTAGCGACTCATCCACCTTGGTATATTTATGAGTCTCCCGAGTTACAGCACCCTGTGTCTCAGCCTCCTCATAGGAAGAAACTTCAGACTTAGTCCTCCATTGTGCCCTGGGTACAGACTGCACCCCTTTTGCCTGCTTTTTTGGAACCGATTGATCAACCGTGAGCTGTCGTCTATCTTGGTGGAGGTCTTTTCTTACTCCGTCAGCGTTTTCAACTACCATGAATGATGTCCCGGTCCTGATCATGGCTTCTACAGCTTCACCGTCATCTTGCACTTTTTTAGCTAGGCTTGGGTGAGCTGGGGTCTCCATGAAAGTTTCCTCCATTGGACCCAACACCACCTCAACTATTCTTCTGCAACTTTTGAGAGTATGTCCTCACATTTTGCAGGCCGAACAAAAGGGTGCTTGTTCGGGTTGGTCTCTGTACAAGATCATAACCTTGTACATACAACCATTAACGATTTCCGATATCCTCCTGGAGACAGGCTTATGTATAAGCATTTTGCCGCTATGATGTCCTGACGGGAATGGCATACCCAGCAAGGTGTCATACTACTTAAAGTCAACCAAAACCGAAACCATATTCCTTCAGGAGCAGCACTGGAACTCTTCTGGGGCGGCTAAAGGTAGCCCCTGTACCTTTACCCAAGCAATGGGATTAGCTCCCCAGAGATTGTATCCAACGCCGCCTATTATCAAAGATTTCCTGCCCCGTTGGGTTTGTGTAGTATGGCCTCGACACGTTCAGTCAATCCAGTCGACATCACCACTTTCCCTACCTCAATCGGGTTGACTCCCCATGTCTCATCATAATGGAGGAAAATTGACCTTTTCCTCCCTCACCCACTTTTCCCAACAGGCAGTGGTGCCTTTTGCCGCAACGGGTGGAGGCCCCACACCCTTGCATTGTGTCGACTTACCCTTCTGGACCTCACTTTCGGTGGAGGTGCTAGACCCCCAATTATACTCCTTCAGGAAATCTTTGAAGGATTTAATCTCATACAGGGAGTCCTCACCTTCAGAATTGGAAGATGACAATACCACTCTGGTAGCCTTGGGTTTTCACAAAACCCCATCATACATTTTAGCCGACACTGCCTCTCCTCCTCCTCTGAGCTTGTTTCCAGTTGGGGTAGAGGTGACAGACACCTCTTTGCAAGGTAACAATTTTACCTGGACTTCCCAGAGACAGAGAAGATGGCATTTCAACAGATCTGGTGAGAACGACAAATAGAGCAGTAAGTTTCAAAACCCAAGAGATTCCATTTCTGCAAAAAGAAATTTTTTTTTTAAGTATCTAGTTACTACCTTAGCAAAGCATTCTAGGCACATACTATATGATCCCTAAATATGTCTTAATTGTGCCCATTACTGATATATCCTGCACTTGTCACCCCTTGTGGTATATGGTGCGCCTTAGTGTTTAAATTCTAGCCATGTCCTGGAAGCCAGATTAAGCAAACAACACCTGTCCTTTTTGGTACTTGAATTATATTATATACAGTATTCACCTTTGTAAGCTTTCTTTCAAATTTTTCAAGGCTACATCCTTTGCATAATGCGGACTTCATACAACTAAGGGATCTAATCAATTTACTGCAACTGTTGACATTTCCTCTTTTGAAACTTTTTTTTTCTTAACTGCTGTGTATTATGACTTGTAAATCTCTCTCTATCTTTTTTCTGCTATTGTTATCATGGCATTCTGGTTCATGCCAGTAGTTTATCCAAGGCTAAGACAGTTCCATTTGGAAATCTTTAGATTGCATTTCCTGCTCACTTGACCAGTCTACTAACTGAATTAAATCAGAATGCATAGTCTTAACATCATCACTAGTGTTAAACATCTGACCTGCTGCAATCAAGCTTTTTTAAAGGATCAACGATCGAGACATGCTATCATTTCATCTTTATGTAGTTTATCATCAGATGATAAGATTAAAACAGTTAATGTAAACAAAAGTTCTCCAGTCGTCATGCAGGATAAGCCTCTTCCAGCCTGAACAATATAAGATAAAGCAGCTATAAAGTGTTTTACACCAGAAGGCACAGAAAACTGGCCTTTCAGTGGAAAGTAGACCATTTCATGGATGGTCCACCAGACACCAGAAGAAAACCGATATAGTCACCTGGTTCATTTATTCAGACCACACTAAACGAAAAATTAGAGACAGACAGATACAGTCTGTTATTATTTAGCATTCTTAAAAATGCCAATGTCATCACTTAATTTATTCATCTGTATGCTCCACATTTTGACTGTCTTATTTTTAAATAACTTATGGATCAAATGTTGGTGACTTGAAATGTATATACATTATTCCAGTTTTATTAAGGATTTTTGATCTCTATGAAAATCAAAAGATTTTCAAAGGAAATGGAAAATGCACCTATGGAGTGGTAAAAACATCAAGCTCTTCTGTTGTGAAGTCTAATGTATACATTATCACAAATGTTTAGGAAAAATAGCATTTCCCATTCTGAAGGGATCACTGAACCAAGTGCACAGGACACAATGGCCTGCTGTTGCAGAGGGCTAAAGTTTGATTTTTGTTGAAGACACACTTGATTTGATGAACAACCCACAGCATGATGGTTTCTTTTCGCTCTTCTCCGCCAGTCCATCAAACACCGGTTTCCTCACCAATGCACAGGTTTGGCAGGGCTTCCTAACCAAGGCATCGTGCAACCAAACCAACTACACCCTAAATTGTACACAATGACATTCTAGGGAAAAATGTATATACAAAATAATTAACACACTCTTAGTAAGTGCCAGTAAAAAAATTAGTAATAACAGAATCAGTATGAATACCATGCTACTTCATCTTGCACAACCAAACACCAGGTAGCTCTATGCGCAGTTATGGTATTCACCCAACATGTTTAAAAAGTACCAAGTTTAAATTGTCTGAATTTCCCTTCAAATTAATTACAATGGTAAGTTATTAAAGAGACATCCTCAGCTTTGGCAAATTCTGTGCGTCTATAAACTGACCGGTGTTATATTTTTCTTTTTTAAACTGTGATCCTGAAGCAGCAGTCATCCTTGCATGCAATAATTATTTAACTATAATTTACCATTACTGCGGCAAACATCATTCATACATATTGCCGTTTGAGTTTTGTTAATTAAATTTGGCTCTAACTCATCCACCCACCTGCCAAGGTAGCTTTTCTCGGTGCAACTAGAAAAAATTTTAAAAAAACTTGTCACTCCATTCCAGGCAAGTGGTTGAAGGAATGCAGACACTGCAAACAATAGCAGCTATGAAAACTCAGAATGAAAGGCCCCTGAAGTCTGTTCAGATTGAAGATGCTGGAGAGTACTTGTACCAGTTTTAATCACCTAGTGCTCTTCTTTATGACAGTCTTACATCATTCAGAATGATTTTATGTGGAATTATTTATCAGTTTAATATTTAAAATATATGAACAAGTGCTATGTAATTGTAATTCTCTTTTAAATAATAATAATAGATCGAGAGGGAGAAACTATACCATGTATTACTACTGGCTACAGGAAAAGAGCCATTTAAGTTTTCTTTTTTTTTTAAATTGTAATAACCAAAATGTGAATGCAATTGGTTTTAATGTCTCATCTAAGACATTTCCCTCATTAGTTTTCTTATGGAAATAAATATTATTACCATTAATGATTTTGGCTTGAATGCTAAAAGAAATCTGTCTTCTCATATTGATGGTTTACAGAGAGCAGTCTTACTTTTTGATGTGAGAGTAGAACCCATTTTGTGAGTGAAATAACATTGCACATAGATTATTTATCATCTTGACAGAAGAGCTACACCACTGTCCACACATTTAAAAAGTAGCATAAGTTTAAATTTATGTAAAATCCCATGAAATTAATGTTATAAGCAAGTTATTACAGAAATGGTTCCCTTGAAGTCAATCTACAGGTATGTCATTACAGAATATGAAAGCATCAGTTTTGGCAAAGAAAAAAAAATCAATGGTTTTTAAACTTATTTGATATAATGCAGCCACTGCAACTCTCTCACTACTGTATTAGTCATCTAGAGATGACCAAAAGCTAGTAAGCAAAAAAAGATGACAGCCAATCCAGTGGCTCTACAAACAAGCTTTGCTGAATGTTTCTCTATAGATAATGTGCCAATCAGCAATGGCTTTTCAATAAGGCAACATCTTGGTAAGTGAATGGTAGCTATCAGTTTCTGCCTTTCTAGCTA
Source organism: Nautilus pompilius (assembly GCA_018389105.1). Classification (NCBI taxonomy): domain Eukaryota; kingdom Metazoa; phylum Mollusca; class Cephalopoda; order Nautilida; family Nautilidae; genus Nautilus; species Nautilus pompilius. Next base: position 690,376 of record JACATO010000319.1, read on the forward strand.
GAAACTTCCAAAAGAGCATCTCCAGTTAAGCAAGTTTGCAGTGATAGGGTCTCTTCTATCATGTATCAAGCTTTTAATGGTAAAGTTTTTTTTTCTTTCTTTTATTGTAATTAACAAAAATCAACACAATAGAAGTATACTAGCTAAATTTATTAGGATTTATTTCATTGCATAATCATCTTAAACAAATAGATTATCTAAATGTGTGAAAGTGTATATTATTTTTCCTAGATAATTTTTACATAGTTGATAAATCAAAAGTAAAAAAAAATAAAAATGGTTAGTATCCTGATAAACTATTGGAAAAAAGTGAAGAACTGGGTTGGTGTGACATTGTATAGTTTTGGCTTGATTTTATTAACCCTGTCCAGACAAAGGTGGCAAAGAAACAAGTTTGATGCCTATATGGAAGAGTAAATACACTAAAAAATAACAGTTGACACAAAAATGAGGATTCACAATCAAATTAAAGCATTTATTAGCATGACTTGTACACTTAAAATGTTTCCATTACATAATAGTTTCTCCATTCACCATCATATCCTAGGATAGATAAATCCAACTCAAAGGTTGCTTAAGGCATATTCCCGTATAAATTCAACCAGATAATCTTAACCATGAAATCTTGCAGAATGGCAAGTTTTTAGTTTTTTTGCGCATGCCAAATGCTTATTCTTCTGTTCAACAGAAACCTAATCAAAAAGCACAACAATAGGAAAGTCAATGCAATTCTTAAAATCAAGATCAAATAACTGTCATTACTGGTTACTGTAATTCAATTCATGCCATCAGCACGAATGTTTGCATTGTTTATAACCTACCTGGTGGTTGAAATCGGTATAAGATTAGAAACAGGTTGTGTACTTTTGTGGCATGTGCAGCTAATCTATCTGGCTGGAAACAACTTTGACAATTCATCAGGACTCTTCAAAACAGTAGTCTACATATACATTTATGCAAATTATATAATGACAAATAATGTAATTATTCAACATTGTCAAATTCATAAAAGAAAATTAACTAATTCAAAAAGCCAGGGAACCACCCTAAAAGATTTGCATCGATATTAGTTTGCTTTTTTTTATTTTTTTAAAATAATGACAAAATAATTTAGCTATTTTTTATCCACTTGAATATTTAACCTTCATTAAGTGATAACATGAATAACAAAACTAAGAAATTTGTATTGTTTTTAATGCAGTCAAGACACCATCTGGCACTTACGGCGCTCTCCAATCATCGGAAAGTGGACTTAACATTACCAAATGCACATTATGAATAATAAAAAATAAGTGTTAGCATACTATGACAACAGAGAAAAAATAAACTATAATAATAATCTGGATATGCAGAAACGCTCTTTCTATTTAACCAGTGAACATTAGTGGCCTTAAGTTACAGGAAGTTAGTCTTTGAACTTTAACTTATTGGATTGATCCGACCTGGAAGTACGTAGCATCAAAATAAAAGTCAAGACCAACGTCATATTTCTAAGCAACATTAGAGACAGGGATTGAGGTGGGGGGGGGCTGCTATTTTATCTCCAACTGGTACATTAGTGTTCTTTCTTTTCTATCATTGTCCAGTAGATGACTGAAAACATTTCGATCACTAAAATACATAGTAAATATAATTAAGGAAAATACCATTCAAATCACATAGTACACACAGATGCACAATTTACATGGTTAAAAAAAGTGCTTATTTGTATATCGACCATGATTATTCAGAATAGCCCTTTGCGTTTGTTTATTTTCTTTTAAAAAATTCTAAAAAAAAAAAAAAATCAAACAAAACAGGTGCAACAATATAATCACCTGAGCAACATCATGCTGAACTAATGAGTGCAATCAAGCTGTGCCACTTTCACCATCACACCACTGCACACCAATCAGTGGTGCTGTTCACCGGTGGTGACCTGGAGCTATTTCTCCACTGACATCACAGTAAAAATTGAAACCAATATAAATGAAAGCTTAAGCAGGCACTTTGCAAACATCAAAAAATATAATTTTTTTCCTTCTTTCAAAGAAAAGTCTTCCCTTCACAAATTTCTATCATGTTGCATTTGGAAAGATAACACATTTATTAGGATTTTTTTTTGGGGGGGGGGGTCTTTTAAAGAATGAAAAACTTTGATGCCAGTATGAAAGTGTTGCTAAAAAATAACGTAAAGAGGGTGGATGTACTTATTTTAATTTTAACTGTAGAGCACATTCAAAAATTGCAGTTTTCTTTGATTATACAGATACTCCCCGACTTGCGGCCACCTGCAATTACAACCATGGTAAAAAAAAATTCAAATATTTCCACGCGTTATATAAGAGTCAGTATGGCAATGTGTATCTCCCAGCAGCAGCAGCAGCCCGACGCGAGAGCGAACCCCCGGGTCCTTGGTGCCCCCGGTGTTGGGTGGACCGGGCCGCTTGTCAACGAATGTCTCTCAATCACGAGGACAACTCGACAGAGAACAGGCCACTTGTCTTCACGGGATGCAATGCCATTGAAAGAGCCTTGTTCGGAAGTCCAACTTGCTCAACAACAACAGCAGCAGCAGCATCACGTTTTCTCTCGGAATCAGTTATACTTCAGCAGTCATATCGCAAGTATCTCACTTAGCTTCTATGGATTTACCACCCCCAAAGATGTCCTGCAAAATGAAGATTTCTCCATCTACCAATACACCAGGCAAGAAACAGAGGAAGTCACTTGATTTGGAAGTCAAAATGAAAATAATTAGCCAACATGGAGGGGAAAAGTAAATGCTAATCGCATGTGATCTACAGTTGTCCCGTTCAAGATCTCCACTATTCTTAAGGACAAGGAAAGAGTCTTGGATGCAGTAAAAGGTTCAGCCGCCATGCAGTCGACGATAATAACAGAGAAGCGACAAGGACCTATCCACGAAATGGAGAAATTGTTGATGCTCTGGATGGAAGACCAGATACAAAAACATGTACCCATAAGCCTACTAACAATTCAAGCTAAGGCTAGAAGTATTTACGAGACTTTGAAGGAACGAATAGGAGATGACTACAATGAAAACTTTCAAGCAAGCAATGGATGGTTCAATCGCTTCAAAAAAAGATACAATCTGCATAATGTCAGAGTAACAGGAGATAAAATAAAATGTATTACGTAGTACAGTACATAGTAGTAATGCATATAGAATACCACCCCACCCACAAAAGGTCAAATACGTATAGGTCTTCGAGTTATGTCCATATCGACTTAGAACCGTTTGGTCGGAACGGAACCTGGTTGTAAGTTGGGGAGTACCTGTATATATATTTCTTGCTACTGCATGAAGTGAGGCTGATATTTTTTTTCAGTCCAGGCAGAAAGAGACAATTGCTTGTTAATTTTTAACAACACTTACTATCAAATAATAATTTCAGTTTACGCTGACCACATGAGTAACAGGTCGTTGTCTTGTGGTGGTGTGGTGGTGGTGGTGGGGGGGTGGGATTTTTAAAATTAGGCAAAAATAAAGTCACTTCAGAATTTTGGTGGCCTTGTAGTTTGGTCCTTTGAGAAAGAAATGGAATTCAGCAACAATTGTAGGGGGTCAAGAACCAATGTTAGCAAAACAAAAGCATATTAGTAGAACTCCCTGCCCCCTACCATTGATGATGTTTGGAATATACTTATACTACTATTTCAACGTCCCCCTCAATTCAAGACGTCCCTCTCCCAATCATCTGTGCAAACACTAGGAATGTTCAAAAGCCCAGCCAGAATCCAAGAAAGAGATCAGATTTCAGCCAGGTTTCAAATGAAGGTCCTTAATATCGATCACTCATACGTGTAGAGATCAAGAGATCAGTTAAGAAGGCCGTCGGAGAACAGCAGAACACAGCTAACTTAGCAGTTGAGTAGTTTTAAAGAAGTGTGGCTGTCCTCTAGACATTTGGGAATATAATTACAATAATTATTCCACCAAGTCCTTTCATGGTCATCTCTTGGAATCACAGTTGTTGTTTCTCTGCACATTGTCCTCAATAGCCAGGAGGAACATGTACGAGAATAGAATTTAAGTGAGAAGGATAATATATTAAATCAAAACTAGTGTACAGATTAAAACTCAAATCGCCCCCCCAACCTCCACCACAAACTCTTTACCTGCTTGTGTGGTAAATAAATTTCTTTACAAGGGGCACTTCCCAGCCTAAAAATGTTCAACATTTACAGGAATGGACTCTATTAACAGTTGCTTAGAGCTTTCCACTTTACCATGTTATTGTAAAATAAAAATTTGTTCAGCTTTCAAAGGTTACTGAGAAATTTTTCATAAAGATCTCTGAATTTATGCTTTATGATAGCGACAAATTGTCAAAAAAAATTTTTTTTAATGGATTTCTACTCAGTAAATTAGAACAAAACCTTAAAAAAAAAAAGAAAAAAGATTAATCATGTGGAAAGTACACAAAATTGGTACAACTAAAAATTCTTTTTAAATGTCTTCTGTTTGAAGTTATGGGTAAAAGACTAAGAAATTTCCAGTGTTATTGTTATTGTTTTCTTGTCATGAATAGTTTGATTTTTTAAACCTACACTAAAAAATTTGTTTAATACGTTTAAGTATTCTATGACAGAGAACCCTATTTTTGTGAAAACAATACAACAAAAAGTCTAAGGCTAACCAACCATGATGCAGTGGAGAGAGAGAAGTCTAAAAAATACCAATGGAAATGTTCCTCACAGTGTTTTGTATGGAACAGACTTCTTCATTTGGTAACAACGGAATATCACTCCAATAATCACTGCAATGACAATGCCCACAGCCAGCCCGCCAAAAAAGGATCCGACATTAAAACGCTTGCCACTTGATTTGCTGTGAGGGGTAGAAGTCGTGTGCCTTTTAGTGGTTCCTGGAATCTTTGTTGAAGTGTGGTGAGAAGGAGTGCTTGTCGTGTTCTTCATGGTTGTTGTGCTGTTGGGGTTCATCGTCGTCGTGTTGGGGTTCATCGTGGTCGTCGTGTTGGGGTTCATCGTGGTCGTCGTGTTGGGTTTCATCGTGGTCGTCGTGGTGTTGGGTTTCATCGTGGTCGTCGTGGTGTTGGGATTCATCGTGGTCGTCGTGGTGTTGGGTTTCATCGTGGTCGTCGTGGTGTTGGGTTTCATCGTGGTCGTCGTGGTGTTGGGTTTCATCGTGGTCGTCGTGGTGTTGGGTTTCATCGTGGTCGTCGTGGTGTTGGGTTTCATCGTGGTCGTCGTGGTGTTGGGTTTCATCGTGGTCGTCGTGGTGTTGGGTTTCATCGTGGTCGTCGTGGTGTTGGGTTTCATCTCTGTGGAATTACTGTTACCACTGCCTTTATTTAATGGACCTGCAAGAATATTTAAATCTTTAATTAACCCAAACCTTACATAATCATTCATCTTTAATAGTTGATTTTAAGTTAACCCTTTCAACCATAACTCAAAGGAATAATGTTGGAGTTATAGAAAAGATCTGTCTTATTAATATCATTATTGAACAAATGTGTATAGAACCAGACCGTGTTCAGGAAGATCCCTCTGAATTGCTGGCCTTTACTACCAGAAGCATTTGCTAAAGTAAAGAGCATGACAACATGCACATTCTTAAGCACACCTTATATATGCTAGACCAGTGGTTCCCAACCAGTGGGTCGCAGAACCCTGGAAGTTTCAATCTTTATCGTATGACTGAGTCAAGAAACTGTTCATGAGTATGTATTTGTTTTGTTTATATGTACCGTATTTGCTGGCTTATAAGACGCACTTTTTTCCAGAAAAAAGTATACAAAAATTACCCTGCATCCAATACGCCAGTATCACTGATGGGAGGCTGAGCGCCGAAGGTGTAAGGCTGGTCTCCCGCAGAAGGCACTCACGGTTGCATCACTGCCTCCTGTGGCTTCCTGTTGCTCTGCCACCTTCATAGAAACATGGACAATACACGCTGGCGACAAAGGCCAGTACTCGAACTGTTACCACAGTAGGACTGATGCAATCGAGCCGCACTCCCATTGGCTAAAGCCATTGGGGCCTGCAGCTAAAAGACTCTAACCACGACGCCTAGGGCAGAGCACGCTACAAGAACTGGACTGTGACTTCAGCCAGACACACACTAGCCAGCTCAATTTTAGGCAAACTCGGGCACCAAATTGTCAATATATTCAAATAAAACTCTTATTTATGTGATTTTTTTTCAATTATGGAAGTGTAGCAGGGGGTTGCAGGTCTTTTGAGTATTAGGAGAAGGTCCACGAGTCCAAAAAGTTAGGAACCACTGTGCTAGACTGTCCTAAAGAGCTTATTCTGGTGCTTGGCATTCCTCATTAACTTTCACCACAATTTTGTTGGCTTCAACTTTGCTACAATTTTAAAATCCAACCAAACCACATATGTACTCAACAGTTTCTACTGTCACACCGCCAGTGGATACTTACATGGGTACCACCAATAGTAATGTTCACACATTCTTTAAAAATTTCAGTTGGCCAAGCAATTAATTCTCTTTCTTTTGGAAAAGAGGCAGCATCCAATTTTCCATTTAGCTGACAAACAACCCCCCCCCCACACACACACACAACATAACGGAGGGTTCCATTGATTTTTACTTTAATAAGAGATTTTCACTTTCTAGTTTTAAACATTTTTATAATCTTCAATAAACCGATAGTGGAAGTCACGATCAGGCTAATATGAGGGTCCTACTAAACCTGCACAGACCATTATCTTAAAATTATGGATAAGTAAAAGATCCAATAAAGTGATGTACTCTTGATTTATGATCTCAAACAGCAATAAAAACTGATTTCATAAATCGCATTATTTCAAGTTTTAAGGAATGAGTGAGTAGAGAGGAGTGATGAGTGAAAGTGACACACACAAGCCATGGAAAATATAAGAACACAGGTCGAGGGTGCAGCTATTATAGAAGGGAAGCGATTCTCATAGCATGAAGACATGCAAAGCCTAATCCAACTTTTTATAGAGCTAAAAGTCACCTGCACCGACTCATACCAGTGAGACTTTGGGTTCACCCTTCATAACAAAAACAGGGTATTCTTTTTTAACTTACCAGCCTTTTCTCCTCAACAGGTAGCTTGGAGTAACTGCAGGACTTTAGAGGACAGCAAATCTATCTCAACCAAAGCCACTTTCAGAAGATATGTAATTCTTCTCTCGCGCAAAAAAAAAAATACCTGATGAATTCCGCTGAGTGTGACAGAAAGCAATTTTCAGATACCTGGTTAATTAATCAAGCTTTGAGCTGCCTAGAAGGCAAAAATATCCACTGGACTTCCCTGGGGCCCTGCTTATGTCCTTCAGTTGTATGTGATATGTCATTAGCAAAGAAAAATGTATCCAGTTTATTGCATTCGTTCCCATACATTTTTTTTAAAAACTTTGATAGTGGCATCAAAAAAATGTTTGTGTTTCTAGTCTGTAACAAACAACAAATAAAGTACAGCGTCAATCAGCCTTGTAAACTGTCCTTGAAATTTTCCCAAGCTAATGGTATCCTTAGGATAATGTGGGTTCCATTGCTAGAACCATACATTCCAAGTGTCACCAATGATTTACAAAGTGGAACTAGAACCATTGAAGTTTACCAATGTAATAATAAAATTCAGCATTCCTTGTCTTTGAGACTCATACTGGTTTTTTGATTTTTTTTTAGAGTTTCTATTATAATTCAAATCCCATTTTCTGCTACAGCTAATGCATCACCATCTATTGTATGCAAGTTATTTATTTCAGCCCATTGGATGCTAAGATATTTAGAGTTGGAAGCATTAATTGCCATTTGTATGATCAATCTATTAAATGATCAAAATCAAAATGATACTAACTTGCCATCATCACTACAGTTCACCCAAAAATATATTTTCTTTTCAGTAAAATTCATAATACTGTTAGAGATTTCTGGGTTAGTATCATTTATATACACACACAAAAAACAAAAAAGGAGAGAGATCCAAGAACTGGATGCTGGGTACCCTACTGGTGGTGTATAGAATTTCAGCCATAATACCATATAGTAAAATGTTTCCATCTATGCCAATACTTTTATATTGTATACCAAACGTCTTGTGTATAAAATATTTTATAGAAAATAAGCATCTTTAAATTGTTACTTATATCTGAGTTCCCAGTGATATATATCCTTAGAAAACTACAGCAATAATGTCTAGATTGAAAACCATGCTAAATGTTTATAAAGAAATTATTTTCATCTAAATGAACAAGATTTTTTTAATCAGTCTTACTACCTTGTTAAACCAACCAGGATCACATGTAAACCCTTTTTAGATAAAAACAGTGTGACATTATCTTCTTTCCATGCTGAAAATACCCCCAGTAGTTAATTTTAGTAACTTTAGATATCAATCGGTTACAAATAATTAAATGTCCGTATTTTTCCTTCTACAATAGCAATATTGGCCATACTGACAGTTAAGGAATTGTCCAGCAGTTGAGCTGTTGCTGCTCTGTCGTATACTGGTCTCAACAATGAAGATAACCTCTCTCTACCCAGAGACAATTCTGATAAGGGACCACTTATCTCCTATCCAAGACTATGAGGGGGCCTAGCCCTACTAAAAAAATAAAACACTTTCTTGTTCAGATGTGGAAAGAAGCCCACATGACTGGGATTTTAACTTGGTCCCTCAGCCTTGGTAATCCATTAGTCTAACTGCTAACCCCAGCCACCCTAACACTAGAGAAATAACTGAGGAAATTAGCTGTTTCTTGGACACTGCAAGCTACATTACCTTGGACACACTTTATCTTCAATAACATATGCATAAAACTGTTTGGGTTTACCTTTAACATTATCTTCTAATTACCACTTATCATATCTTTGCTGCATTAACTTTATTAGTAAATTCCTTTTGAAATGACTTACCACCAGCCAAACACCCCTTCTATCTGCTCTGGTTAAGGTGTTAGCCATCCATCTGTCATAGTTGACTCTGCCGCCAACTCTCAAAGTCCATCTTTGTAGATAAAATATGCACACCCTATTTAATTTTATAACTATCATTTAGTAAAGGTATACTGGTCCATTTAAGTCCCATACTCCCTTATAGCACCCTCATGTTACAGTGCCCACTATTTAATACATACAAAACAATTTTAACAGATCTAAAACTAATGGAAGGCCCAAAATAGTTACATCCATCCTTTGTTTGTGCCTGCAGAACTGATTACTTAATTACGAATGATTCCTAAGTTCCAGTCAATATTATGGTAGTTGCTTACCCAGTATTCATTTACAAACTCAACCATCTTTCTGTGAGGGTCTAGGATTTATAACAACGTGTCTTTTCCTGTTGTTTTTTTTTTTCCCTAAGTTTCTCTGAAGACATCTCAGTAGCTGATACTTTTTCTTAAATACAGCAGCCACCCACCTACACCTCTCTTCTGTCCTGTCTTGATAAGTAATCTTCTAATCACATCTCTGTACCACCACCACACCTGCCCAAAAGTCTCAGTAAAACTGATAATATACAATCTGACCTCCATACCAATACTTTATATATTTGAATAACATTTCTTTGTTAGCACATCAAATGAATCTTCATGTTGTCCAAATGATCTTTATGAAGTTCTCTGTCCCCTTGACTGTAGACTTTTAGTAAATTTCTGTTGATTATTTCTTCTGTAATTCCTCCAAACTGCTAGCTGAAGATTTGTGCCTGCATCCAGAATAACTGGTGATTATGTCTAAAGTTAACTATTTACTGGGAACAAGGACAGCATAAGGCACAGTACACCACCAAATGACAGTTTGATTTCTCTTGTCAATGGATTCAATTCCTGGAGTTCTTCCTGCTTTACATTTAATAGTCCAAGACCCCCCTCCACATTTACCTTTTTTTTTTTTTTTACACAAAGGTAAAAGTACTGCTCCTGGAGGAGGCAGGAATGGATTGGAAAGCTGGGACCTGAGAATGATGATGGAAATAGGTAACTTCACCCTGTGGCCACCAAGTTTTCTTGCTTTAGATGCTAAACAGTTCGACCAACCCAAACCCTGTCCCCAGCACTTTATCCAGGTGTCATCAACAGAATCCCAAAAGGATCTTGTTTAACAAAGCATTGTATGGGAACTTCTTTTTCTGGCAATGCAAACAAGCAGAAAATCAAATAGTTAGGTGCATAGGGGAGGGGGAGATAATTAAAACTAGGTAAAAACAGCACTACGCTATTTGTTGTCATGGTGTCTGAGGGGTGTGGTAAGGTTAGCATATGCATGTACTTGAGCCGTCCCAGCTTCTAACTCAGGGGACCGTTTATACCCCCCCCATCACCATCACCCAGCGAGCGTACCATCAAGTGAGTAGAGAATGACTCCAATTTTTTCCTTTATTTATTTTTTTTTTTTTAAAAAAAACACTAGTTTTAGTTAATAAGTGGGGTTTATCCTACAGCTGTGAGACTAATGTGTTCGATCTCGAGGCAGCCAGCCAGGAGAGCTTTTCACCAGATCTCTCTCCGCGTTTTCCCCAAGCCAACAAAAGCAGTTTGCTTCCTCCTCTCCCTCTACCAGAGGCCACTGGGTTCCGCTTTCTAGGAAGATGGGTCACGAGCTCTTCAGGGGCGCAGCTGAGAAAACAGCTTCGTCAATTTAAACAATCGAATGTATACAATTCTTTCCTTTTTTATTCCTTTCTTCCAAAACATTATTATCTTTAAAAGAAAAGAAAAGAAAAATAAAAGCAGCAGATACAAGTTAATCGCTACCAACCATCGACCATCACTGGCGACTCTGAACAAGCAGCAAGTGCGTGCCATCCCTATCGATCTCTGCCTCCTCCCTCCCCGGTCCATGCATGTATTACTTAGTATCAAAAAAAAACCAGCTGACGGGAGAGCAATCGATCTGGGGGGGGGCTCTCTCAGCCTTTGTACAGAACAAATGCACGCTAAAGCCGCCCCTTCATCGGCGGCCTCGACTGACGTCCGTCTCTAGTGGGTGGGTGGGTCGGCGGTCGGTGGTCACCCGAGCGAGCGAGCGAGCGAACTCCTCCTCCCAGCCCAGCTCTCGCCCAGGATCAGCTGGGAAGTCAGGAGTTCGTTTTTTCTTTTCAAAACAACAACAACAACACAAATAAAAGCAGCGTCCAACACTGGCGAAGCCGTGCTGCTTATGTACACAGAAGGCAAGCGTCCGTCCGGCAGCCGGGTCGTGAGATTCGAACCGTCGGTCGGTCTACAGGCGCGGGTTGGTTAACAGTGGCAAGCGGACAGCTCGGCTCAGCTCACCCAGGATCAGCTTCTCTTCCAACGTCCGAACAACAAACCGAGCGAGCGAGCGACCATCGACTGCCGCACCTCGGCCGGCAGGACAAAAACGAAAGTAGAAACCCCGTGGGGAGGGTGGGGGGAGGCTGGTCGACTTACCTGCGCACACGATCGCCAGTATCGCGACGACAGCAGCCATCGAGATGCTGTTTTTCACCGTGAAGACCATGGCCGAGACTTTCGGTCGAACGAGGGTTGAAAAGGTTGAAATTTTTCCTGTCCTCTCTCTCTGTCCGTAGCCAAACAGACCCGATTCAGGAAGCGAGCGTTCAGCCTGGTGAAAGATGGCGACACTTAAAACAAGAGGAAATAACTCTGGACGTCTTGACTTGTATTTTGATGCGCGCGCGTAATTAACAGCTTTGTTCTCTAAAGGCGCGAATATCAAAAATAACAATAATAATAATAATAATAAAATTATATATATATATTATTATTATTATTATTATTAAAGGGCCAAGTAATATTTTCAAAAGACCCAAATGTACAATAATGACAAAAATGCATTTTGCTTCATTATATGGAAAACAATCATTCAATCAGTACATTAAAAATCCTGTTATATTAATAATAATAATTAATAATAAACCTTGACAATTTCCATTATACGGATGGTTTCCGCATGTTGAACCTAGAGGTACAGTTTAACATCACCGAAAATCCGCTTTCTCTCTTTTTTATTCGTTTGTTTTTACCAGTTCAGAGGAAAATAAGCAGAATTTTTTTTTAAAAAAAAATCTGTTTTTGTGTCTTTAAAACCTGGTATTTCAGCAGTAATTAGTGAGAGAACCGTTTAATTAACGTATCGGGGAGTAGTTTTCGTTTGGAAAAGCCTAGCCTATCTATAACTGAAAAATCTTTTTAACGATATAAATGTGAAGAGGAATATTTTCCTCAGTAAATAAGTCTAATTTATTTAAAAGTTTTGTTGTTTCCAAAGGATACACACACACACACACACATATAATATATATATATATTCCCCCCCCCTGAGCTTTGCAGAATTTATCTTATCCAAGGAAAGTAATTTAGCTAACATTATTACATTATTACAATTTTACTTTCTGTTTTTTTCTAACGTTTTTCAGTTTTTGTACTTTTCTCAGATTCCAAAATATAATATATATATAATATATAATCTACTTTTGTATTATAAATCATTGATTAAGATGTGTTTGTGCAGGCACATGCATCATTTAGGAAAATAGAGTTGCTGGAAATAATCAGTTTGTACCTATGTTATCTATCATGATAACTGAATATTTGGCTGCCTGTATAATACAGTTTGCATATCTTAAAGCACAAAATAATATATTCCCCCATATTTTCTAATTCACAATTTATTTATTTTCTTTTTAACTCTTCTTATCTTCCCTAACCCTGTACTTAGAATTTACATATCTGGCATTATCTGAAAAGAAAATTGGTATGTGTACTTTTCCCTAGCCTTTGAATGCCACTTAACCTTTGACTACACTGGTGATGTATCTACATTCTTTCCATTTACTGCTCTTGTCACCGTAGCATACATTTTCTAACGAAAATTAGTTATAATCTACTCTTAATTAGCTCTAAAATCCAATTTTTAATAACAACTTGACAATGGAGATTACAATATTTTTAAAACCTATTCTCTTCTTTTCCATTTGGATGTCAGTGCTCGTGATGTGTGTATCAGCTGGTAAGTACTGCACTTTCATGGAAAATTTCATATTATTACATTTTAAAAGCAACAGAAAATACTATTTTAGAAAAAAAAATTGTTTATGAAAATACTTTAAAGTAAAATTTTTTTAAAAAAGGTTAAAAAGTTGAATTGTTTTATTTTTATTTTTAATTTTTATAAAAAGGAATTAAATAGTCCCTGTAATAATGTACTTGGTAGAAATAGGTTTTTTTTTAATGTGTACATACATAGAAGACTTTAAAATATTTGTATGTTTACAGTATAATTTTTTTAAAGGGACTAGCTGTCATAAGCTTATCTTTTGTGTGGTGTGTGTGTATCTCCGAGGAGAAGGGAGTGGAGAGTTGGTGGCTGAAGCCGTGTAGGGACTGAAACCCGGTGTGGAGCGAGCTCCCGCTAAGGCCTAAAGGGCCGGGTTGAGACGACCAAGGCAGCCAGAGTTGGGGGCGCGAACACCCCACGTTAGAGTGACCGCTTCCCCAGCCAAAAACCAATCTTGGGAAAAAAGGCCTCAGAACATCAAGTCCGGGAACCGGTCTCGACGCACCTAACCTTCCCAGCCAAAGGCAAAAAGCGCCCCTCGCCTCCACTCTTTTCGGGTAGAGGACTTTCCATCTACAAAAGCCACTGAGCAGAGTACTCACCGCCCCACCCCCATAAGGTTGACCCCAAGTGACCTCGCCCAAGTTACAAATGTTTCCTCTTCTGGGCACTATTTTGTGCAGTTCTGTTCATATGTTAGGAGCATGATAACAGTCAGGTGGGGGGACACTGATAGATTTTACTCACATGCTAACCACTAAATGTTCGTACCACTGTATATATCAGAAATTATTTGTTCCACTGCTGCTACTGGTGCAGTAGATCTTTTCAACAGGTGTCTCAGGTGATCTCACCACTTCCAAGATATAAATATGACAAAAGATCTAGCATCAGATAGAAAGGCAATATTTCGTTCTCAGGACTGAACCCTAACAGAGCTGATGGGGAAAGCAGGTCCATGTTTGGTGTATTATTACTAAAGTGATGGGGAAATCCTGCTGAAAAAGGAAAAAATATCAACAATATTTTCATTGTACTATTATAGATCTAAAAACCAGTAAAACAGAAGCTGTTTGTCAGTCTTTGTCTGTTTACCTGGAGATTGTGCTATAGATCATTATCATTTTAATTTTTCTAGGGCCACTCACATCTGTGATAAATTCTGGATCAGCATTAACCACAACTGACACCACACCAGCGACCGACACAACGACCACCACGACACCACACCGACCGACAAACACCACCACCACAAGTCACCCAGCAGCCGCCGACCACAAAGACCACCACGTCAGCGCCGCCGACCACAAAGACCACCACGTCAGCACCGCCGACCACAAAGACCACCACGTCAGCGCCGCCGACCACAAAGACCACCACGTCAGCGCCACCGACCACAAAGACCACCACGTCAGCGCCACCGACCACAAAGACCACCACGTCAGCACCACCGACCACAAAGACCACCACGTCAGCACCGCCGACCACAAAGACCACCACATCAGCGCCGCCGACCACAAAGACCACCACCACTCAGCACCACCGACCACAAAGAACCCCACGTCAGCGCCGCCCGACAACAAAGACCACCACGTCAGCGCCACCGACCACAAAGACCACCACGTCAGCGCCCACCGACCACAAGACAACCACGTCAGGCCGCCGACCACAAAGACCACCAGTCAGCGCCGCCGAGACAAAAGACCACAAAGCACGTCAGCACCACCGACCACAAAGACCACCACCTCATTGCTGCCAACCACAAACAACACCACCACACCTGAAAATGCCACCACAGCCACACCCATGAATATGTCAACCACACCTGAAAATGCCACCACAGCCACAACCACGAATATGTCCACCACACCTGAAAATGCCACCACAGCCACACCACCGAATATGTCCACACACACCTGAAAATGCCACCACAGCCACACCCACGAATATGTCCACCACACCTGAAAATGCCACCACAGCCACACCCACGAATATGTCAACCACACCTGAAAATGCCACCACAGCCACACCCACGAATATGTCCACCACACCTGAAAATGCCACCACAGCCACACCCACGAATATGTCAACCACACCTGAAAATGCCACCACAAACACTGCAACAATATCTAAGATGGCTTCAACTGTCACAATACTGAGTTCAACGACAACCCAGCCAACAACAACCGAACCAGTCTATAACAGCTTTGATGGTGCTTCCTTTGGAGCTGGTATTGGAGCTGCTCTTGGCATAGCACTAATTGCTTTTTTTGTAGTATTTTGCTTTTGCTTCAGAAAATCCATAAAACCTAAACCTTTCAAAAACGCCTGAGCATCCCCACCACCAGTCACCTGACAAGGGAAACAAGGTGTACTACCAACAACAAGGTTTATTGTGATATCTAATAAAAATCAAGAATCAGAAATACATAATTAAAAGAAGTCTAAAAATAAAGACCAGATCTTAAAGAACATCTAAATAAAGAATGGGGGGGTAGACAATTCATCAAACAATTTCAAATATATTTAGCAAACAATTAATTTGACATAACAAGTGTAAACAAAAATTTTCCTAACTCACTACTGTAGTTCCAGCATTACTGTACACTACAGTTCAGTATTTATGGGTGAGATTGTTGTCATTTCTGACAAATACACAAAGCTACTGGTTGGCTCCATAATAAATCAAAAATGTAATGTATTCATAGATAAAGATATGCCTCATCCAAAGATTGAAGATTTTTGTGGATTCAGTATGGATAACCTTAGCATTTACCCAGTTCCTGTTCACTCTAAATTTTAAAAAAATTACTGAATCTTCATCCATCAGAAGCCTTAAGACTGACTTTATCTTTAAAAAATAACTTTTTCCATTTCTTGATAATAAATATGTATTAAACCAAAATAAAGTGTGATTGAACTCATGGTTATTTTACAATATTGATTTTGTGTGAAATATCTGATTTATCATCGCTTGTGTTCATTTTAAAGTTTTTTTTTTTAATTATGAAGATGTAGATTTTGTCTTGTTTGTACCACATGTATTGATAATTAGAATGATTCATAGCATCTCTGTTTTGTTGGATCAAATCACCACTAATGAAAAATTGTGTTAAAATAACTCATCTGATGCCCTGTTTGGTTAAATTATAGTGGACAAAAGAAACAACAGGAAAACATGTCTTAAAGACATGCAATCAAGAATCATGAACTTATGCTTCATAGGAGAAAAACTATTTGAGCATTGCATTGTTGGAATACTCACTCCATTTAAAGCTCATTAAAATGCTTACCTGTTTTACTGTGGTTTTTTTTCTTTTAAGCAAGTGTCGTGAATTATTTTAGATCATGAAACAGTCTTTATTTCGATAGATTTTCAAATTACATTTATATATATAGCAACCAAACAATATTTAAGAATAAACTTGTTGGTATACATAATTACATAAGATTCATCATATTGCATTAGTTCCCGCTGACATGGGTTATTAGTCTGTGCCCCTTATTCATATCATGCATACAATTAAATTGGTGCCAAATTTAATTTAAAAAGCAAAGCAAAGATATATCTTTTATGCTTAAAAAATAGCAAAACAAATATTTAAAAAATACAATACAATAATGGTAGACAGCAGCAGCCTCGTTTCACATTGACCAATACTGACTGTCCCTTAGTGTTTAGGCAGAGCCATCTTGAAACCCACTTAGAATAGATTATATTTTTAATAAAAGAATTGGAAAGAAAAACTAAAGTATTAATCCACCAAATTTTTTTATATTTTCTAGTTTCCTCTTGTTTTTTTTTCTTTTTAAGTAAAAAAAAAATGGTCTGTATTCACTGTTTAACTGTAAAGCTTGAAGTTTTTTCTTGCTCTGTTTTGCCATTTTTATTTCAAAGACTGCATGAGCATACATATGGATGTATTTATTAAACCACAGTAGCTTTCGTTTGTTTGTTTTTCTAAAAGAAACAAAAGCATATAAGAAATAAAGGTTAGACAGTCAGTGAGTGATACAGTACAATTTCTAAAACTATAGATGAGTACTAGTCATGATTTTAAATTCTTTAGCAATTTTCTTATAAAATATCATTTAAACACATATCTGAGAAATTCCAAAGTCGGAACTGTATCCAAATTCTCCAACCACATTTCTATTTGTATCCAAACATTTTTTTTAAAAAATCCTGGATCCATCCCTAAACTTGACATGTAAATTATGAAATTTCAGCATGTAAGTTATAACATTTCATCATGTAGATTATATTTCAGTGCAGTTCCATTTGGCTAGCTCTTTAAATACTGCTGTTTCATCGAAAATGGTTTTTAAGTTAAGAGAAAAGAATCAAACCTTAAAACAAGATTAACTTTATCTGTAGTATTGTTCAAATTTATAATCTCACTCATTTTTTAGTGTTCCGTGCTCTTCAATTTCTTGTATGTTTTTTAGATAATCGAGAAACATAAATTATTGATTTTAATAAATCAGCATTCATTTTAAGATAATTTAAAGGGAGATAATAAGCTAAATGTATATTTTTAATGTGTAGTTAATAAATGCACGTGTATGTGTTGCATGCACGCACCTGTGAACAAACAACAAGCTAATTTCCTCTCTTTTTAAGGCAAAAATGCTCATCTCCAGTTGGGAATTAAGCCAACACTGAATGATGTAAGTATGTCACTGTTTACTTACTAATCACAGCCTCAGTTTTTATTTTCCCTTTGGCATGATTTCCAGCTAGAGATCAACAAGTCAGATGAAAGATAAACAAATGAAAAATCATGAATACGTTTTTTTGGTCTGTTATTGTAAAATACTTTTATAAACCATATCAGCAGAAAGCACAAACTTTCAGGTGTGATTATTTCACAAACTGTCCATCATCATCCATTTTACACCTGCAGACCCAAATGGTGTCGTACCAGATGGCGCAGATGTGTTGTCTGCATATGTCTTCTGGGATGTAGCAATCATTTTCACAATCTTCTTCACTTTCATAAAAACTTTGATAATTTTGGTTAGGGGCAATTCCTGCATAAAGATTCATAAATTGCATTAACTTAATTATAACCAAATAACTGAATGGAATATTTAGCTTTCTTAACATTATTTTTTACTAACTTTGTAATACCAAAAGTCTATAAGTATGCAAATCAATACATGATCATTAGCCAAGTAAGTTATCCTTGCACACCTTTTCTGTTACCAACCAAAGCAATGTAACCAAGATCAGCTGATTTAGTGCACACAGCATATTGGATATTCAAAATCGTGTTGTTTTAATTTTACTTGCAACGTTACAAAAAATCTCTTTCTCTTTAAACTGTGAAAATTTCAATAAACAGAAATTACAATATATATATACATGTGTCATACTCATAGCTGTAAGACTTATCATTAAGTAATGGCAAATTTATTTGTTAGTAACAGTTTCTCAATATGTTGATGTATTAATAAGTCAAAAAATTCTGTGTGTATGTGAAGATCTGTATACTATAAGATGCATCATTTAGTGTTATCATCTTTTGGTAATGCATAGAGAGATTACTCAAAATCAAGAATTCATAGTTAAACATATTATAAATAGTTGAAATTTTTTAAGTTAGTTATACAGTTACATACATATAGCCAGTCCAAACCAGTGGCTTATCAATAGGTTGTTCAAAAAACTAAAATATACTTCTTCCATGATAGAAATGTTTTCCAAATTAATGATTACGGTAGCAAAAATTCTATAATTTATAAAATGTTGTCATCACTAATATAATAATAATAATAATAATAATAATAATAATAATAATAATAATAATAATAATAATAGTAATAATAATAATAAACGTTCCATAATAAAACAAGATTAAATATCAGAATTATAAAAAAAAACTTTGCATTCTAATGCATTTAGTAATTTAGTAATTTTATTATTGGCATAATTCCAACAGATAAAAACTTTGCGTTTTTGTATTAGTACTTAGAAATTTCTATTTCAAAAAAGGGAGATAACACTACATAAACACAGTTCCAGGTGAAGTTTTTGACAGATAATCTCCTCCAGACTTTTTTATTCTTCAAACCTGAGCCTGCAACTTTATTGTGTAACATAGAGGGATAAATTTATGGTTAATCGAACTTACCGGGTAATGCAACACAAAGGATGAGGATGACAACTCCAACTGTTTTCAGCATCTTTGCCCTACAGCTAAAAAAAAAAATGAATTAATTAATAATGATAAATTAACGGAAAAAAAATAATAACGAACCCTTTTGCTAGTCGCTTATAGAGACGGGTTTTTATGGAAATTTTTATTTTTGAGAAGTTTGGGTGTCGTATTGTAACCGAGATATGAAGTGAGTCTGTCAGTAAAGGAAAAATCGGCATCCCAGTATTTACCCTTCTATTTAGGAGACGATGTTGAGTTAACACGTCACGTGACCGTCACACTAATAAAATGTTACCAATCAATCGTTTTTTTTTTCCTTTTTAAATTACAACTGTTTACGCTATCGTGATTTATTCAAGTTAATTGAGTTGAAGATTAGGAGTTAGCCGCAAAGGTGCCCGAGGTTACCAATCTTTGGAGATCGTGCTACAGTTCACATTCGTGACAGCACAAGTGCGCCCGACTGTCTGATGATGGGGCGACCCGACCCGAGCAGGTGCGTGTTATTTATCCAATTAAAAACCGGTTGAACCCGGTGTAATATAGCAATAGCACACCGCCGTTACATCGGGCTTTAAGGTAAGCAAATGGATCGGATGAGAACACCGAGTCGGACGCAACAAAGGAATATTTTCTCACCTCGTCTCATGGCGGGGGTCACTGCTGAAGCTATCGCCCGGGGATAGGGATGGGGCGGCGGGTCTCATGAGCCAGTATCGACGGTAAACATATTTCGAAAAATTTAGTCAGGTGCCGTTTATTTAAGAAGGAAAAAAGGGGAAAGAAAAACTGGTGGCCGTTTACCAGGTCTGCGATGATAGCGGGGGGTTACTTAAAATACCAGGTATTCCTAGGGACGGCGAATGTTCAAATAAAACCCGGCCGAAATAGCATCTCCGTCATAGTGTTCGCCTGGATTTCCTTTGGAATAAATTGAGGTTAAGCCGGTATTAATAGTAGTAGAGAGAACTCAACTCTGCTCTGACCACGGTTAAAGCCTAGCAGACGGACTCGCTGTTGTTCTTAGGGTCTACCATTATTTTGCTTAACTTTGATTCGAACACTGACACACACACACACACACAGAGAACTCAATTCCGGATGATTGTCTCCCTTTTTATTTTTTTTTCTTACAGTACGTTTATACAGAGTTACCTACCTTCAAGAACTCGTAAGTAAATACATGCCACGCCCCCTGACACACACACAGAGAACTCAATTCCGGATGATTGTCTCCCTTTTTATTTTTTTTTCTTACAGTACGTTTATACAGAGTTACCTACCTTCAAGAACTCGTAAGTAAATACATGCCACGCCCCCTGACACACACACAGAGAACTCAATTCCGGATGATTGTCTCCCTTTTTATTTTTTTTCTTACAGTACGTTTATACAGAGTTACCTACCTTCAAGAACTCGTAAGTAAATACATGCCACGCCCCTAACAGACGTAGATGATGATGATGATGATGATGATGATGATGATGCTGGTTCATTGTCAGACTTAAGTTGATTGCATATAGATCAGACTCACAAAAACTATCAGTCGATGGGAAAACTTGGGCGTCTATAAGTAGCAAATATGGCAAAAAAGAGAGATTTTGTTTTAAAAAAAAAAAAAAGTTACATAAATTTTTAATACGTAATTTTTAAGGCGAAAAACAAGTAGAAGTTCTTCAATACTTCACTGTTGTTGCTTTTTGCGCAGATGAATTTGAAAAGTGAGTCACTAAAAACTACTAAACGAACAATAACAAACAGGCAAACAATAAAAGTAAATAACCAAAATTAACAGTAACCGTAAACAAACAAACAAACAAAAAAAAAAAGATTTTTTTTTTGTTGTTGTTTTTTTCTTTAAATTTAAAGTTATGACTCGTGCAGTGCGAACAAAGAGATCTTACCTTTTAAACGGTGTTGTTGTTGTTATTGTCTGCCCAGGTGACGACGACGATGAACGAATTTTAATTGAGGCTAACTAGGGACGAAACGGGGGGGAGAAAAAAGAAAACTATCGAAGGCTTCTCTTTGCTCTGCGCTTGCTCCTCGGGATGCTGGCGACGATTGATGCCAGGCGAGATGCGGCGCTTGTTCCTCGGGATGCTGGCGACGATTGATGCCAGGCGAGATGCGGCTTGGCAGTGGTCCAGCCGAGCTGTTTACCAGGTCGCCGCAGATTGGTTTTCGGGCCCTGCGCGACATCGGAGACGGCTGGCAAAAAAAAAAACTGCCAGAGGAGGGCGCGAGAAAACCCTCGGCAGTGGCGGGTATTGGCAAAAAAACAACAACAACAACAAAAACAAAACAACAAAAACCGGTGGGTGGAGATGGTGATGGAGCTGAAAGGCTATCCTGGAAAGCAAGAAACTGGAACCACGTTACGCTACAGACAATGGCTCTCGTTGTTGTTTTTATCCGACATTCTCTCTTTAATTCACCCCTTCCCCCCCCGGGGGGGGGCTTAATAAAGGCGCGTCTCTGTTAGGTTTTATTCGCATCTGTGCATTTCCGCGTTAATAACACACTAACCTGGTGGGACTGAATAAAAATACACCTTCCCCACCACCCCCCATCTCTCCTTTTCGCGTAGTAGATCATCACCGATTTCCATCTCAATCAGTCGACATCTTCTACAGAAAGAGAGCAGCTGTCTTGCCTATCTGTCTGTAAAGGGTTTCTTTAATGTGTTTGTTTTGTTCCAAAAACCAGGAATGAGTAAAATGTATGACGAACCCGGGATGACGAAATATTTACAAAAAAAAAAAAAAAAGGGAAAATTAGAATGCTGAAATATATTTCCCCTGCGCGGTTCAAATTTGTTATTATCCATCACATATTGTTAAACCTTATTAATACTACTATAGCCGTGCAGGTTTTATTGTTTGGCGTTTATCCGATGGTCGCGTCTCCAGCCTGATCCACGGCTCGCCGCGTAATCCGGGTTGCATTTTTTTTCAATGCTCGTCATGCCGCGTAATTTGAACGCCAAAATGGCGCCGGCTCCCCCACCCTAGCGAAAGTGGTATTTGGTGACAAAACAACAACAACAAAGGTTCTGTATACATTTTTTTTAATCGTGAAATGTGTGTTGTAATTGAGAGCTGAAAGTTATTGGTGGTGGTGGGGGGGAGAGGGGACTGTCCGGCCTTGGTCGTGCACAGTGTGGAGCTAGTAACCGGGGGGTCCGGAGAAGCAACTTTAGAATGTATGTACGGCATGTTGCTTCATTTTCCTGCTGGACATGGAGATTAAAGTCGGGAGGGAAGGATCTCGAATGGGTATATGACTGGTAGAATCTACACATCCATCGATGATGAAAGCGAGATCCCTGTTTCCCTCTCCCCCCCCTCCACATATTAAATGCCCCGTGCACACTCTGGCTAACACTGGGTAAGCCCATGGAAGAAGCCTTGCAAACATTTTTTTTTCCCCAGTTCCATGTGTTTTGGTGAAAATTTGAATTGTGGCCAATATAAAGCGGACCAGTAACTTCCACTGGTCAACCTGTTGACATAACCAAGTTGTTGCACGGTGTGCTGAGTTACAGATGTTGGTGCTGCAACAATTTAAAGGGATTGCTGGTGCACATTGCTCCATTTTGGTGTGCATAAACATACTTTATTTGCCAACATTAGAGGCAGAGAAAGATCAGCAGTTTTACAGTCTGTAGACTAACTGGTCTCTGATCAGATAATTACCTTACCCTGGGTGAATAGAGAAACATATAGGCCACCAGACTTAACACATCACACTTTCTTAAGAAATTGTCTGCTCACTTGTTAGCCCATTTTTTTTCATGGCAGTTACTGCATTCATTTCTGTATAAAGAAACTCACTTTTTAGGGCTGTTCGTATTAAGGTGGAAGGGATATGCATTAAAAGTTCTAAGAGTACATCAATATTAATAACAAAAATGGTTTTAATTTTTTAAAAATAAATTATATTTTTGTTTGCTAAATTACTTTTCCATTTTTGATCCAAATAGTAGCAGTACAGAAATCTTTAGTTCTACTTTAGGGAATGATTACCAGTTAATGTACTAATGACTTTCTTTTACTTTTTAGTATATAGCATATCAGTGTTACAGCTAGTTTTCAAACGGGCATGGTAAATATTATAAAAACAGGGCACATCGCGTGCAGTCACGGTGCAGAAGCATGGTATTGTGGGCACATTTATTTGCATTAATGACAAGACAATTTGATAAATAACAGTTTAATACTAGTATGATGTAGGTGTTAAGTGAAGTATTACTAACTTATGCAATCATACAAACCTACAAGTTCTCATAATATAATGAAATGCAATAGCTTTAATTGACGACCTTGAATTAGGCTAGATTGTATGTTAAAACGTTGAAGAAAAATACTCTTAAGACTGCCGCTCTTTTGTTAGGTCTTTTGTGTACTCGTGCTATGCTTCGAAGCGTAAACTGGCGTATAATGCGTATGCGCACAAGTTACAACTCTGCAGAGCGGCTGGAAAATTCCCGCCAGGGGACGCTCAAAATGTTCTGCATGCGGCGGTTGTATACCTGTACAAAAAGGAAAATCGGGCTTTGTGTTTTGCACCATTTGGGGCATGGCATTGTACAAAGAGGCATGGCGCTGTAGACCAGAGGCATGGCGTGGCGCCATGCTAAAAAGGGCTAGCTGGAACTCTGCATATAGTCTTTGTTATTGTTAAGCCCAAATCAACTCTAATTTAAAATTGGACTAACAAATGTAATAAAAGTGTAAACAAACATTTAGAGGCAATATTAGTGGTGCTCAACTGAAACCTATGGCTGGATACCATTACAATAATGCTATTTCACCCGGGTTTCATTTAAACATCTGTCTCTAGTACATTTGATATCTATTTATACAAATGTTTGAAGAGCTAAAAGTCTTCATGTTTTTTATTCCAATGCATATATTTAAAAAAGGGGGGTTAAATGGTTGGCTTGGCTAATGAGGTTAAACAACAAGTCAAGTTTAAGAATAGCTTATCCTGACTGGATGGTGTCACAAACATGAACAAAGAAACTTAATAAAACACAATTAAATATTGACACAAATGGTGCTAAAAGTATTAAGGCTAAAACATATTTTTATGTTAATTCTCTAAAGAAAGTTGATAACAAAGCTGACTCAAACACTAGGTGTCTGCAGTAAGATAGTAGTGACTTTACAACTGTGCTTTTCTCATGTATTTGCTGCTAAAAGATGAAAAAAATCTTTGTTGAATCAGTCTCAGATAATTTGATGATTTAATATTCATAGAAAACTTTACAAATTAGATAATACAGCAAATTAAGTCATGTTTTCTTATAAAATAAAAACGAACAAGTTTTGATTACCTATGTGCAATTGTGAGAGGATTAGTTCAAGCTTTTCTCATTGCCATATTGGTAGTGACACAATGAACCTGCATTTCATTAGTTGGTTTCTGTTTCCATTTTCAGAATTTAGTATTGAGAAATATGTGCAATGTTATTTTTGCAGTGGGTACTTCAGTGTTCGAGTGGCTTGAGTTGGTCATGAATCTACAACCCTTTCAGCTACTGTTTTTATGGCTGTCATAATTTGGCCAGCAGTTTAACCCACTGCACCAGTGGGGCATCCATTAATGATGATGGCAGTGGGGGAAAGTTTGCCAAAGCATCGGTTCATTAGTTGTTATAATTACTACTTAGGTGATGGGAAAAGCCCAAACTAACTCTCTAACTTTTGTAATTAGCATTACAAATAACCTCTGTCCTTCTATATTTGCTAATCTGTTGTGGATGTTTCCACAAAAAAGGAGCATGCATTTAGAGAAAAGTTTCTCAAACTTTTTTAGCCTATGGCCCCCTTTTTTAAACCCTGTGCATCATCGTGGCTCCTCCAAAGTCTAAATAAGAAAAATAAAAGACATGGCATAATATGTATTGGGGCCTGCCAAATTTTGATATACTTTATACGTACCATGATTGATTCAAGGTCTAGGAAGATTGTTGCTTACCGCAAAAATATTACTCTCGGTGATTCATAAGAAACCAGCCAAAGAAATGGATATGGGCCAACTGTCAGTTTGAAAATGCACCAATATGTACAATACAAAAAAAAAGGAAATTGTATGCCTGACAGTGAAAATTTGTGTGGCTCCCTATAACCTAATTGCTTCAGATATGTACTGAGGTCCGCTAACGGGCCATATGGCTCACTTTGAGAGACACTGGTTTAGACAATTAGAAAGTTGCCAACATTACAGCATTTTTTTTAAAGAGATTCTAGTCTTTTAGTTTTACAGCAGTATTTTGAAGAGTTTCATAATCACTTATCAAAAAAAAAAAAAACATTGCTTATTTTTTTAATGATTTCCTGCAGTTTCCTTGAACAGAGAATGGAAACGTCATCTTGTATCAAGGCTGTTGTTCTTGCAGCTAACCAGTACCGTAACAATAAAAATGAAACCAACTTGGTCTACATGCAAAGACAGCTGGATGTGAGTATAATGTTCAAAATGTTGAAGGTGGTTATTGTTTTCCTAGAATCAAGTCTCTCATTTTCTGTAGACAGAACTGTGAAACAAAACCAGACTAGTAATATACTTATCAGTCCTCTTATTAAGTTATCATTAAGTCTGTGCAGACCTATTTGATCCCATACCTGAAGCTAGTCAGAATCAGTTTGTTGGTTGTAGTAGTTGTACATATAATTTTTTTTTGTATTCATAACACCAATTTGTAATACTAATAATTGAACATCGGAAGATCAATTTGTGTAGTACATAGGTAAGATTACTTGTGATTTCATATGCTTTAATTCATTTTTGTTTCTGGAAATTCTTTTTATGTGGTAGGTTCTGATAGGAATTACTGGGCGTGGTTCCTCTTTGAAGTGCTTCAGTCTACACCAGCTGCTCGCTACAGAATGCCTCACCTGTCTGGTGGATGTGCTAGGTGACCCACTTTCCAGGCCTGCCCTCATTCAAAAGTGTGTACAACTTTTTCTTAACATAGGTAAGAATGACAATTTAATTTTTGGAAATAATAGATGTGTTGTTTGGCATTGTTTCATGAATTAAATTGGCAGTTGTTGTCTTGATGGGGAGGGGGAGAAAGAGAGAGAGGATGAAGGTGAGTGTCCAAAATGCTACTCCTTGTTTCTCTGCATCTCAGTGCCAGAAATTGAGAAAACCCAGTTGGGTTTTGTTTCCATAATCATTTGCCATATTTACACTAGTAACTGGACAAGGCGCACCAGGCAGCTAAGCAGAAACTCCTTATTAAAACCCTATATTTTTAGGTGTGGGAGGAAACTAGAATGTGCAAAAAGAAACCGTACCAGGAAATTATGCAAAATCGAGTTGTTTCAGTGGAATTGAACTCTAGTCCTCAACCATAGTGGTTTAGTAGCCTAACCACTGGACCATCATGTTGCCAAATTCTTCCTATTCTAACTTAACAGATTTTACTAGAAATTTTATATGGATCATTAAAATCATGGCTTGCTGCTCTCTCTCTCTCTCTCTCTCTCTGTCTGTCTGTCTGTGTGTGTATTCACCCACCTATCCACCAGTGGCCTTAATTTTTTACTCATCAATCACATGACCACTAGGAGCAGATCATCATTATAATTCAATGTTTAATATTCAAAGTAATATAGAAAATACAGACATTTCAAACGTAAACATACGAAATTTGTATCTGCATATACAAGTTAGATATAGATTTTACTAGTAAAATTTCATGTAGTTAGTTGACTGAAAGGGGTGTGCACCAATTAAGTCAGTTAAGAGAGGGTTCACTCTACATATAAACAAGTTTATCTTCCAACTTTTTTCGGCAATGTATTCTGTACTATGTATTAGTTATTGCTAAACCAACAGTTTTGGCTACCAATGTGTGTATGGGTGTGTGTGTTTTAGTAGGTGGCGTGGAGTTCTATTCATTATCAAATGTTGAAAGCTACCTTACCAGGAGATACATTACAATGATTTAATCTCCTACACTTAAGATTAAAATAATCTATAAAGCAATGTTTTCTCAACTCAGCTCATCACCAATGGAATCATCTGTGACATTGCTGCTGCCAAAGTGAATAGCTTTGTTACTTTTTCTTATAGAAAGGGGTTTTACAAAAAAGCACCTTTA
The DNA here is from genome assembly GCA_018389105.1 of Nautilus pompilius. Taxonomy (NCBI): domain Eukaryota; kingdom Metazoa; phylum Mollusca; class Cephalopoda; order Nautilida; family Nautilidae; genus Nautilus; species Nautilus pompilius. The sequence continues at coordinate 717,671 of JACATO010000319.1, forward strand.
CAAAAATTGTCTGTGAAACTGACATAAGGCATTTTATTTATGACTGTTCCAACCTTCACACACACCCCTGGTTCTGTGAAACAGAGGAGGGACTATCAAAGGCTATTTTGGACTCTCAGGTTTACCAGCGGATAGGGTAGATAGTTGAGAAGAATGGGGTCTTTGTACACACATTGACTGACTTCCTGTCTTGCTATAAATAACTGAATCTGAAAACAAAAAACACTAAAGTTAATTAAATTAATCAAAAATGTTTGTGTTCCATAAAAATCTTGTATGAATTAATCATTACTTTTTAGAAATCCCAGAATAAAATTTTTTAAAAATAGTTTTTATCATATATGTAAAAGGTAAATTGTTTCACTTTTGTTATTCCACTATTTTTACCATGGAGAATCTTGGCATCACAGAGAAGTCTGTAATTGAAATGGGAATTTTCTTTTTTTCTTTATTAAATGAGTCAAGTTACCCTTTTTGCCAAAACAAGCAAACTTTAAAAAAAGTTAAATTCTTGTTATTTCTGGAATGAACAAATAGTGTTAGGTTGAAGTTGTTATACTTGACAGTAAAAGTATTATGTACTTTTAGCGGTGCTATACTAGAATACTAGACTGCTGCTTTGTTTTTTTTTTGTTTTTCCACTTGATCTACAAGCTGATATAAAGATAATTTGGTATAGCCCTCCTCCAACAAACACGCACACGTGGCTTGCAGAGCTGATATAATAGAATGATGAAAGTCGATACTAGCAAGGAATGAGCCATGGAGGACACAGTGATGCTATAAAAAAAATAGTTGCAAGTGATGTAGAAGTATTCTATATCAAGCATGTAAGCTGCTGCGTGTAGACTTCCTTTATGTTGTTCATAAAGGACAGGGAGAAACTAGAAAATTATATATATATATATATAAACTCAAATCTAAAATTACTTAATAAAGTGGGAACTGATTAACTTTACATTCTGATTTTGTTTTGTTTATTTTCGTTTTGTTTTGTTTGTTTGTTTGTAACAGCTCAGGACAGCAAAATAAAAGAGAGTCTACATGAAAAGTTCAACCTCAGCCCTGTCCTGGCTGCCTTGTTGAAGGTCTATGGTGGATCTCCTTCAGACTCTCTTATTTTAGAGGTTACTACTGCTTTTTTCATTGAACTGTAGAACTGTTCTGTTCCATTATCACACTTCAGAAATAATTCTGGGAGCAATTTTAGAGTTACTGTTTTATGCTCTTGCTTTTCATTCCAGTCTGAAAATGTCACATTTAGCCTGGACTCTTTACTTAGCACTTAGTCCACATTTTCAAATAATCATTAAATCAATATGTTAAAAGTTAGCCCTATAAACAACCAAACTGTTTTGAGCAGTTAAAAATCAGTTTCTTCTCTCACATGCCACTAGTGTTTTTGTAAAGATCTCTCTCCATGATTTCTAAATTTCATTTTTCATCAGACCATTTAACTCTTTTAACTTGAAACTTTTTCTTGTGACTAAAAGGTTTAAAGCTATCACATTTAGGAAAAATCTATTTTTTTTTAAAGTAATATTTTTATTTTTCAAACCATTACTTTTTAACAACAAACTGTGTTCTCTCTTGATTCTCTAAGCATAATCTCTCTCTTCTTGTTCATTAGAAATGTAGCAATGTAAATTTTGGTTGGATATTTTTTTTCCTTTTGAGACGTTCTGTTACTGAACTGCTACCACATCACTCTTCTTGCAGTGTGTGCATTTGTTGCAAAAAATAACATATGGCCATCGAGTGAACTTCAGTGAAACCTACATAGAAGATTTGATTAACTTTCTTGTCAAGCAGATGTAAGTATCTTCAGACAAGATTTTAAAAATTTGTATTGCATTTAAACAATAAGTTTCCAAAGTTGTTTTCAGTTTTTGCTAGGAATGCCTCTAGCATTGGATAGAGGGCTTATGGATGTCTAGTTATCAAATCTACCAGATTATCATTGATGACCTGCTCCAGGTTTTTTCTTTCAGTTGTTGCTGTGGGGTTGGTCTTGGCCATTTGGCTCTTAGTTGCCTATCGAGATGTTTCAATAGATGCTCAGTGGTGTTCATATCTGGAATTTGGGATGGCATGTTGCACTATCTTCATGCAGGATATAGAGGTCACAGTTGAGCATCCTTTGGTTGGGTACAGCAGGAGAGCATTCCAAAGTATGGATAGATAACTAGTGAAATTTAGATGTGTGAAAGCTGTTTATCTCTCAAACCAAATACTCATCCACACTGGTACAAATTCCTTGTGAGTCCCTCTTCAGGTCCATGTGCATTTAAAGGATTTTTTTGATAACTAAGGACCACCTGAGGCCTTTATTCACATGTAACCAATACATTCTATATACCTTAGCCTATATTGGAACTGGCAGCCTTTTCTGTGTTGCAGTGATGATGGCAAATTGTACAGGTTAATGTTTCATCAACCTTCCTAAACAGTCAAATTGGTTAATGTGCAACATCTATGGACAACAAAAGATCAACAGCAATATGCCATGTGGACTGACCCTTAGTAAATGATGAAATATTTTGTTTACTAGATGTTTTAGGCATCAGACTTAGAAAAATTAGCCTCCCTGCATTTGTGGCTAGTTTTACAATGATTGATGATGGATGTATGAAGCAAGAAAATATTCACTTTTTGGAGTGTGTTTGAATTGTTATAGCAGGAATTTTAGTACTGTATTTTTTAGAGAATAAGTTTACTTGGAGTATAAATCAGATTGGCTAATCTTTTTTTAACCTTCATTCATAGATAAGTTGATTTGTAGTATATGACGATGTTCTAGATCAGTGATTCTGAACCTTTTTGGTCAGCATTCCCCTAGTCTCAGTGCAAGGCATCACACACACACACCCCATCTCAATGGTGACTCAGTCATTTTGTATTTTCATTCTTATTTTCATTTTAATTATTATACTAAATTACATGTATCATGAAAGACAAGATACAATAAATCTAAAATCTTTATTGGGAATCCGAATAAAGTTTATTTTCATTTTATATAAACTACATTTCACAAATTCCATTCCATCCACAAAATTGTATCAAACTCATACTGGCAAAACTTGCTGCTTGTTAACAACTGACACCTTGATTCTAGGCAGTGTCTTTGAGAATGTCACAGGCGTGTGAACAGCAACAGATTGTTAAAACACATTTTGTTTCTGAAATAGGCTACATGAGCAGGGACCCACTCAGACACCTACACCTCATATACAGTACTAGAGCAAGGAAATGCTCAGTCAGATACACAGCAAATGCCGGCAATAATGTAAAAGTGAACATACAGTAACTTACAAAAAATGGAATAAAAAAGCAGTGGAATACTTGTACAGTGGGCAACAGGTGAGTAACTTACAAAAAACGGAAGGAAAAAGCAGTGGAATACTTGTACCTGTGTGGAGTCGGCAAGAGTGATGGTTATCTGATGTGCTCGAATCAGGGCTGCCAGTTTACTTAGATGCTTTGTATACCAAGTACATGCAAAAATAGCCAGTTTATACCAGTGTTCAATAACCATCCGAAATCTTGCCAAAAGTTTGCAAGTATTTTCCCAATGCCATTACATGCATTTGATTATGCAAAAACATTTTGTCAAAACATGCTAGCTAAGGCAGCAGCTTGCCAGACGTTCGTTCCAGTGGCCATTATGGTGGGCCTGCACACGACCAGTCAAATATCTCTGTATATTGGTACCTTTAAAAACTGGGAGGCACCAAATGAAGGAACTTTAAAAAATTACTTTTCTTTGTGGTTGGAGGATATGGTTCATATGCCATATTCTGTATATGCCCAATGTACCTTTTGCTCCTGAAAGAAGAAAACCTCTTAAAAACCACTGTTGGGTCAACAACTTGTCATCAGCAGAACCATATTAAATCTGGACTTTTCATGACCTGTAGTCTTAATTGTAACAGTTTCCTTCCCTTTGCACTCGACAATTTTGTTCATTGGAATGTCAAATGTATATGGCACTTTATCCATATTTATTATATTTAATATAACTAAATTGTCATCCTGGATCTTGGTCTTCACGAATTTGCAGAAATTGTATAACTTTTCCTGTAAATTTGCAGGATATTTGTGCCATAGTCATACAGTAATCTCAGAAATCATCATCTTGTGTTTTTGAGTTTATCTGAATTAAGAGTAGTAAGGTAGCAACATCAAAATCCATGTAAATGCCATACAGCACTATGCACAATTAGGATGTTTGCACAGTTCTTTGTCATAGTCTTGACAAGAGAGCTATGCGATTTTCTGCTCATGTTTGAAAAGAATATGATGCTCTGTTGGTTTTCTGCAGTGAAGAATGAATGCAGTTTTTACTTAAAATATTTAGATTAGTTTGAGAGTTTATTTCTTTATGTTTACTACCACATTTGCTATTTTGCATGCTATACAAGTCAGTTATCATGTATGATTCAGAAATTAAACAAATTAATTGAATAATGTTTGTGCAAAATAGTTTGGTGTTAATCCTAGCTGTGGGAAAAGTGTCATGGCCTTCACCAGTTGTACTTTCTAATTAGTTAATGGGCTCCAGTGATGGACTATCAAACTGCCATGGTGGAGAGTACAAGTTTAAATCTTGGTCTGCCATATCTCCCTGGCATGGTTTCTTCTCACTCTCCTTCACCATCTGGTCTTGTTGGGTTTTCTCCTGCATCTAAAGAATGAGTTTTACCAGTGATCTTTTTGGAATTCCTGTAGTGGAGGTTACATGCATGACTTCGATTGGTTTGAATCTTGACCACTGCTCAAGAGCTTCCAGCAGTGCCCAAATGACTTGCCTCATGACCAAAGCCAACGCCCCACGCTCAACTGACTACTGAGATACCCCCAGTTTTGAACAATGTCAGGACAGGGTCTACATAAGCTAATGAATGGTAGGTTTGACTGGCTGCCATACAATAATGTGGTAAAATATCCCAAAGAATGTTTACCAGTAAAGAGAAACTTCTAAAACTATTTATATTAGCATTGATTGGCTGCTAGATAACAGTTTGCCCTTGTATAAAACTGTTTAATTAAAGTTAAGCAGCAGACAAACAAGAACAATATTTCCAAATGATTTAGAGTTTTATTCACCAAATTATCAACATAAATTCATCTTTCTGTCTCTCAACTTTTATCAAAGGAATATGTAAATTAGCTTTGATATAAAGACACAAAGAAACTGGCTTGTGTTCATATTAATTTTGGCTCTGTTAGGATATTTGTTTTGATGGGCAACCTTACAAATGGGTAGGTATACTCATTTGGCAGAGTAAATTCAATAAGATGAAGAGCTATTGGTGAGACAGAGACTGGCCATTCACAGACCCAGGTTGTCGTTTGGCTATGGAGGCAATTTCAAATGAAAGGAGCTGTTGTCTGAAGATCAATTCAAAATCAATCATAGTTCACAACCCCAGCAGCTGATCACTATTTGTTATTGGCTTAGAAAGGCAGAACTTTCAACACCAAACCATAATAAGAAGACTATGCAAAATGTCTGTTGTGCATATTCCTTTGACTCATCACCATACACAAGCAGGTTAACTGGTGTCTTGAACATGTTGCTTAGATACCACATCACTGGAACCATGCTTCTTTTTTTTTTCTTGATGAGTCAAGATTTAGTCTTCAATGTGACTCACACTATGTACTCATCTGGAGGGGATGTAGAACACTCAACTTGCCCAAAGCATGGAAAAGAATCACTGCAATAGTGGAGGTGTGATGGTATGGGCAGGAATTTTGTTGGTGAGTTGTGAAACCTGCATGTGTTTCTAGGAGTACCCTAAATGCAATGAGGTATAGGACAAGATTCTGGATTCTGTCAGACCACAAGCAGGTGTAATTGGTGATAACTTTATTTTAATGGATGATAACACTCATCCACATAGGGCATGTAATCATCCAATATCTTTAGGACCAAGCCATTGCTCTATGATATGGCCAGCACATTCTCCTAACATAAATCCTATTGACAATGTTTGGGATGCTCTAGGAAAAAATGGTTGCCTTCCTCCAAGAACTGCAAACTTCTCTGATAAGACAATGGACTATATCGCCCACTAGTCTCATTGATGGAGTTGTAAGTAGCATGAGCCATGTATTGTATGCTTGTTTCTTTTTACATCCCTAAAGTTTATTTGTAATTATATATATAATTTTTTTTTTGATAAAATTTAAACCATTTAGAATATTTTTTTTGTTTGTTTGTTTTGCTTGTTGCTTAACTTTTGGAAGCCAGTGTACAGACTGAAAATGAAAAAAAATAGTTGTAAAGAATTTTAAAGAAAATGTTCTGCTCTGTTTTATTATAATTCTAATGAGATGTTCTGCATCATTTATTGTTAAGATATTACTTTAGAAACAACAAAAAATTCTTTCCAGATTAGCATCTGAAAGTTCATTAACACGGCCCTGTCTAGGAATTATAGCAAATCTTTGCCGTGATAACAGTGGTATACAGTCTTACATAAAATCCTTGGTAAGTTCTCTTATTCTTCTTATAATTTTGTGTCACAATGCAGGGTGGTACTACAAAACTCCCTTCAGTGAAACCCTGTGAATCAATTCATTTCACAGGTTTTGCAAAAGCCTGTACTGTTAAATCAAGGGGGATAACTGAGAAAACAATGCACACACGTGCGCACAAACTAAATTTCAGAAATATTTTAAATACCGAAATTGGAATGTAAGATATTGAAAAATTTGCTTTTAAACAGTACTTGATAAAGCTTGAAATGAATTTTATTTTTTTAAATATTAAATGTATTCAGAAAAACTATAGGTTTCTAAAGTTAATTTGGTTTTTTTCCTCTTTATTAAGTTAATTGCCTTTTTTTTTTTTTTTTTTGTTAAGATGATCATCACTATATACAATGCCCTGCAATAGTAATTTGGAAACTTGTATTTATTACAAATTTGTTTCAGAGAATGGCAACTAAAGACAAGCAATGGAATAAGATTTTTTTATGATAGTAGCTTCCATCTACATGATGACTCAGCAAGAGTTTGTATCATGGTCTGTCCAGGTTTCCCTACATTTGTATGTGTGACTTTCCATTAATTCCATATATATTGGATGTGATTGGATTGCTTTTGACTGATGATCAAAATGTTTCCACAGGTGCTTGATCAGATTTATACCCAGTGAAGAAGTTGAATATGTTTATCTTTCTTCCAGGCTGGTCACATTAGAGGTGTGGTATGTAGTGCCATTCTCCTTAAGAATATGAGTAATGTGTAATACAGTTGCCCCCTGGTGTTCGCAGGGGTTACGTCCTAGAGCACCTGCGAAGAGTGAAAACCCGCGAATATTGGACGTGGTCCATAAAAATGCCTATAAATGCCTATAAACATCAAAATATAAGTAAATATATAATAATAATTTAATAGAAAATACAACACTCAGAGAAACACTCGAGATAGCTACACACGGTAAACTGGGATGATGCTGGGCTGAATCTGCCTGAGACAGCGCCTCGTGGGCAGCAGCAAGGAGAAATGAATAATGCTCTTGGATTGGTTACTTTCAAACCTCCAGCCAATAGCGTTTATTTTATATTGATATTTTGCTGAATTTACGTTAGTATTTATATTACAAAATTAGTAAATTATATTGTTATTAATAATTTAGCATTAAAAAGCCTGAAAAAATATATTGCCACATAAAAAGCCATTAAAAAATCATGGAAGATATTTGCAATTCCACGAATATGCGGGGGTTTCCACGAACAATTATTAGTTGGGTTCTAAGGAAAATTCCACGAATGCTGAACCGCAATTATGCGGGGGTCAACTGTATTATACCCAGCAGAATTTCAATAACTGTCAACAGTCATTAATTTTGTCTTTCCACCATAAAGCCCCTGCCTCTATGTTTGACTGGGCTGATAGTATTGAAGTCTTTCTTAGTTATTCTCCAAACCCAGTTGTGACCTCTAGACATGAATTGATGGAACTTGGATTCATCAGAGAAGAGTACATGTTGCCCAAACTCTGTGGTCTTGCCAAACAATTTTCCTGGACAGACCTTTCAAAGCATTTTATTCCTATTCTAAAGAATTTTTGTGTGTGCACATCCTTTCCAGCAAAATCATTGGAGATCAACATTGGACTGTTTAACTCATTAATGTTGCACAAGTGATGTCAGCAAGAGAAACTTGATGGTGAATGCAAATGTGGTAGCATTGGCATATTTTTGCAATGGTGTCACTGTTGAAATTCAAGAACTCAAGATGATATTGATTATGCTCTGAACAGCTTATAATACAACCTCAGGAAAATAGAGGGATATCACAAAATTTGCTTGATTTCAGCAGGGTGATGGTGCACACTGGTTATCTGCTCACCTAGATGTTCAATACATACATAATCTCACCTGTTGTGTAAATTCTGGTCAGAAGCATTCATTTCTGGGTGTTCTAAATTAATATGGCAGGGCACTGTATTTACACAATTACATTTTGAATACACCATCTTGTATTTGTTTATGTATTACCATTTATGAGGTCTGTCCAAAAAGAAACCAAACTTTTAAAACTGCGCGCCAACCAGCTGGTGCAGCATGCTCGTGACTGTAGTGCTGTTTTGCTGACCTTGACCTTCAGTCTAATAATAGCCGCATCACACCATATCACTTAGTCATCGATCTACATGCGCAAGAGTGCACATATGTTTAGTGCACTTGGCAATTTGTCGCTAGTTGAACAATGAAGGATCTTGAAGGTGAAATTCTGTTTCAAATTGGGAAAAACTTTTACGGAGACTTTTCTAATGTTGCAACAGGCTTATGGGGAGGACTGTTTGTGCCGTACGCAATGTCACGAGTGGTACTAGCGTTTCAAATCAGGAAGAACATCCACCAAAGACACTCCCAAATCTGGATGACCTCCCACGACAACAGACGGCAATCACATTGAGAAAGTGTGTGCTGTGAGCCATGGAAATCGTTGCCTGACTGTCCGTGAAGTTTCTGAAGAAGTAGGCTTCGGTAAACGTTCATGCCAAATGATTTTAAAAGAAAAAATTGAACATGCATCGTGTAGCCACAGAATTTGTGCTGTGTCTGCTGACAGATGAACAAAAAGAGAAGCAGGTCACAGTCAGTCAGCTCTTTGATCGTTCAAATGCTGATGAAAGCTTTTTGAAAAGTGTCAACAGGTGATGAAATGTGGGTGTACGGCTACGATGTCGAAACAAAAAGGCAGATGTCGCAGTGGGTTGGATCGTCGTCACCATGACCAAAAAAAGATTGTCAGAGTTGCTCAAATGTGAAGGCGATGTTGATCGGCTTTTTTGATTGGAAGGGTGTAGTTCATCATGAGTTTGTTCCATGTGGTCAGAACATCAATAAAAAGTTTTACTTGGATGTCCTGAGGCAGTGCGAAGGAGGCTTGAGCTTGGAAAAACAAAACCTGGATGCTGCACCACGACAACGCACCTGCTCATGCGTCACTCCTTATCCATGACTTTTTGGCAAAGAACGAGACAACTCTCGTCCCCCAGCTGCTCTACTCTCCAGATTTTGTCCCCTGTGGACTTTTTTGTTCCCAAATTTGAAATCCACCCTGAAAGGTCACCAATTTCAGACTATAGAAGAGATCGAAAAAAATTTGCTACGAGAACTGCACACTATCCCTGAAAACGCATTCCAGGACGCGTTCCAAAACTGGGAAAACATTGGAAGCGGTGCATCAACAGTGGAGGGAACTATTTTGAAGGAGACAAGTCTGATTAAATTGTAAGTAAAGCAATAAATTTGCTTTTTAAAAAGTTTTGTTTCTTTTTGGACAGACCTTGTATTTATGTACTCTAATAAATGGTTCTGAACAAAATGTGGCCTGTGCTGTTGTAACTATCTTGTCTTGCCTGTCCCTGTCTTCACCTGTGATGTCATAAAAATTATGTTTATTTATACTTGATTATTCTATTTTAACAGGACAATGTGCGAAGTATTTGCAGGACATTAATACCGTTCCTCTCGCATTCTGATCAAACTGTAATTGTTTTCTCATTGACAATCTTGACAAGCTTGTGTCTTCATGAAGAGATTGGAGAAAAGTAAGTACTAAAAAATCTCTCTCTCTCCCTCTCTCTCTCTCTCTATAAACACTAGGGATAATTAATTCTATCTTGCTCTGTCAAAAAATCTGATCAGTAGTGGCATTCATTTCTTTAGTCCCTTGAAGTGCAACTACAGCAATACCCAGTTACTGAGGTTAATTCTTGCAGCAAAAACACTGCAGTAATTGAAGATATAATACATGTAAAATCATCGATTGATGTCTAGACTTTTGAAAATTTGACTCAAAGGAATGTGCTTTTGATTGCAATCTTCCATCCAAATTGACAACAGACATTCCATTTCAATCATTGTAATGCTTCTGTTTCTTTTAATTTGTAAATTCGATGATGAAGCAGCACTTTGTCCTTGTTCTTTATAAAGTTTCACATTCTGAATAATATTGTGTACTGTTGATTTGCTCATACTGTGATCACAGCCTATTTTAGCTTTGGTTGCACCACTTTCATCTTGGTTATTATTGTTAGTTTTTCTTCCAATCCAATAACTTTTCTCTTCTTTGTTGCACTTTTACTCGCGGTACTCACTCGTTTAGAACTCATGATAATAAACTGAGGGTTTGAAAACAATGTATGAACGTATGTGAAATAATAGTGAAACACTGTGCACTGTATGAAGGTGAAAGAGATACTGAAGTGTTGATCGAGTGTGTGTGCGTGCGTGCCGGTATTGTATACGTATGTGCATACGAAAGACGAATAACAAACGGTACTGCATTAAATCAAATTCTTATATGCAGTATTTGAATTTTTGGTGTCAAACTATCAACTGCACTAATTGAAAAGCGCAGTAATCAGAGCATTGCTGTACATGTTGATTTCTTTTTATAACTTGAAGTTTTTCAGTTGACATTGGATAATTAATTTTTATTGTAATTTGTCACCTATTTGTGTTTAATTCACGGCAGTACCTTTCAGCTGTGATGGTTTCGCCAAGTTGCAAGAAGTTATAGTGAATGACACCAGACAGTGACCTTGACCTTCTTTGGGTGGAGGCTGGGTTTTGGAATGTGGTTAGGCAGCTTGTCTCTATCAAGCCACTGTGCTGATTGTTTGCGATTGTCGTAAAGGATCCATTTTTCATCACACGTAATGATTCAGTCAAGAAATGGGTCGTTTTTGTTTCTTATGACAAGCGAAGAGCAGGTCTCCAATCGATGATTTTGTTGTTGTTCATTCAACTCGTGAGGCGCCCACTTGTCAAGCCTTTTCACCTTGCCAATTGTGTCAAGATGCCGGGAAACATTTGTAGTGATTATATTCAAGCTCTCCAGCAATTTCTCGCACTGTTTTACTTGCACTGGCTTCAACTGACGCTTTCAGATGGTCGTCGTCACAGCTGTAAGGATGTCCACTGCGTTCCTTATCTTCGAGGCTCTCATCTCCTGATCAAAACTTTTCAAACCATCATTGTACTGTACACTCATTTGCTGTATCCCCACTCCATGCCTGGTTTTAACTTGTGAAGCAAAATAGCACGAAAAGCTTTTCTATCCATGCTTCTCTCAAAACCCTGAAACAAATATCCATTTTACAATTTTATCTACATACACCTTCACAAGCATGCAAAAAATGAACCCAAAATTAACGTAATATAAAAACTGACAAAACTTTTGTAACGATCTGTTAGATATAAGAAATCACAGTTTGTTCTATCAATAAAAAAGATGCACAGCTCCCATTTACTTGTCTTTTGACATACTGCTGTGACGACAACTTATGCATCAGTGTGGCATCACAAAACACAAGCTGCAGAGTTACCAAATGGAGAACAAATTATCAAGTGATTCAGGTGATTCTCAAAGTTGAAAAGGAACTAGAAAGTAAAACAGAAATAGCAAAGTGGTTTTACACTCCTCTATATACCCTTTCCACATGGCCTAAAAATGTAAATAAGACCAAAAGACACCCGAACAATAGAAATCAGTAACAATTAAAACTTTGGGTAATCTAAGTATTTTGGGAGGTCCCTGCAACCTTGAGGTTATCAAGAGTATAATGTATTTATTTTATTTTTTTTTTTACAGCTATTTAATGCCAAAAACATCAACCAGACTTTTCAGCTCATGTTTAATATTTTAGTAAATGGAGATCCAGGAACCACAAAGCGGTATGTCGTAGACCTATTCACAGATATGATCAGGAGCTCCAAAATACAACATTTTCTGACTGGGTAAGGTTGTTTTTGTTGGTTTCCAGCTATAAACTTAGTGAAAAAAAATGGAGCAGAATGGTTCCTTTGATTATTATGATCATAGTAGTTTTAAACAAATTGTTGGTCAGTTTACTTTGACAGTTTTGTATTCTCAAGCATCCGTCTACACTGATTCATGCTTCAACACTTGTATTTCTGGAATTAAACAGTTAACATTTTTTGGCATCTAAAAGGATTTCAGTGCTTGCCAAATCTGTGGCGATCAGGTCACCATATTTGCTACCTGATACAAAATCTACGCTATATTAATCAAATGAATTCACATTCTTTTAAAAGTAGGTTTGAGATTGTAAACCATCAGCAATCACTGATACCTAGTAAGATACAGTAACTTATTTATCCAGAAATGGCATGAGCACTAGTATGTATGTACCAACAAAATAAAAAAGGCATAACAATCAGGTACTGTATTTATTGTTGCTAATTTAGATGTTCAATGTAACGTTTGCAATCTTCACCAACATCCTGAAATTGGGTAGAAACTTTTCGCAGACTAAGCATCTCAGCTCTGCCTCCAGATTCATATCCAGTATCTGTGATTGATACTTTGACCACATGAAAGTCACTGCAAAAAAAGTGGATTCAGAGAGCCACATTGAGCCAAACAAAAAACAGCTTTGTAATGCCTGAGTGGAGAACCATGAACTCTCTTTTTTTATGTTAAAAGCTCGACTCTACAGCATCAGGAGATTCATCTTTTGGTTGATGATTGATCTGGCTTTGAAGAAAACTTTGAATTCACATCTGTCCAAGGAGAGCAGATTGACAAGCTCTTGAGATGTCAAAGTGAAGCAGATCTTGCATGAATTGAAATGCAAACTCAAAACATTCAAAATTGGAGAATTGTTTGTCAAATTTGAGCAGATTCTCCAACCACTTTACATAATGCTGCCAGTCAAAATCAGCATCTTCCACATGTTGCAGCAGATTTGGAAAGTAAGCGAAATCCTGACTTCATGTGCACCACAAAATGTTTCAGTTTTGACTAAAATTCTTGCACATCAGCCTTCCCTTTATTCAAGTGGGTGGTGATGTTGGTCAGAAAACACAAGTCATATTGCCACACTTCACCCTCAATCACAGAGTAAGTTGCCAATTTTCCTTTCTCAGCAAGAGAGTCTTGGATTGGATTGAGCAAGGCAGCAAATCATTAAGACATTTTCATGACTGCTTCTTTCAACAACTTCACAAACCATTGATCATTCAGAGAGCTACCGTGGATAAAATCAATGATTTTGACAACCATGTCCATTATATCTTTCCAGCACAAAGATTTCCTTGATGCAAAATGCAATGAAACAAGGTCAAGTCATCATTAAGACCACACATAGTCAGATGCTGCTTCAGCAGACTGACAATTCCAGATTTTTGTCCAATCATCGCAGATGCATCCTCTGTCATAAATGAAGCTAACTTCGTTAACTCCAATTCAAACTTTTCCATGACACCTTTAAAAGCATCAAAAATATTGATGCAGTGAGTGCAATCTCTCAGTCCGCAAGTTGCCAGCATCTTCAAACAAATCCAGAAAACGAGCTGTGCAGTGTCTCAGACATTGCATGAATTGTGCAATGCCTCCATGAATTATGCTCAATTCTTCAACTGAGCATCGAGTTGGGCTTCAAGATTTTGCTACAAATTTTTCTGTTGATGAGCAACTGTTTGATGAGGCAGCTGCAGGTTTCAAACCTGTATGATGTTTTTCATCTTTGGTTCATAATTTTCAAGCAAAGTTTCTGTAGTTATACATATGATTTATTCTGCCAATTCTCCATCTGAACACGGTTTGTTTCTTCAAGCCAGAATCCACGCTGCTTTCTAGCTAACCAAAGTCACCAGCTCAGGTGACAAAAAATATTGTTTCAAATTTGCCTTCAGGCGAGCTATTTCATCAAGTCGATTTTGGTCATCAAGAGGAAGCTTGCTATCAAGCTCGTGCATGCTTTGGAAATACTTTTAAAACTGACCACCCTGTTTTTAGCTGAATGTTTTTTTTTTAATACAGCATACAGAGCAGTTTTCCATTCCTTTTCATGACAGCAAATTCCAACTCCCCTTTGTCATGGAATTTAGGTGTGGCTTTCTTCCAATCCCTCTGTTTTTCTGCTGCAATTTACATTGAAATTCAGGCCTTCTCCATCTTCTATCAAGTCAGCACCCACCTCTCTCAGGTTCACATTTTCATTTTCTGATAACAGTTATCCATGTCTGAAATATGGGAAAAAACTATTTAGGTAAATTAGTAGCCCCAAAAATGCTGGCTATGCAGACGTATTAGCCTAGAAAGTATCCTGGTTGAACTAAAACACTCAGCCTCACAAAGTGGATAACTCTCAGAATAAAGGACAAAGCTCGCTAATCTATGAATGTTTAGCCTAGCAAATAGCAGAAAATTTTCTGCTAGGGCAAAGTAATCCTGGCTAATCTTAGTCCCACAAATAAAAGGTACCCTTCTTGAACCAAACTTATAAAGCTTAGCCTAGCAATATGCAGAAGGAAAAAGATATTTCACTTGATAAGCAGTTATTCTTAATCAAGGGAATGAATTTGGTTGAACTATATAAGCCACTTGGACAACTACCAGATAGCAAAGTACAGTTACCCACTCAATGCCTCAAAGTAATTTGCTTAGTATCTGAAGGTAACACTAAGCGAGCTCAACTTTCTAGCGAAAAAGAAAGAAAGAATATAGAACCAAAAAAAAAAAAAAAACTCTGAAACTTCACAAGTCAAAGGACTTAATGACCAGTAAAGTTATTCATAAATCCAAGTATTCAAAGTTGCCAGACGTGGACAACTACAATGTTCATTACAGGAGATGTCACAAAATACTGTCAATGCATGGGACTGCTGCTGGCAACTGCACAGTGCAGTCATGTGCCAGACTATAGGCAGCAATGATATCTCTGCTCCCAGTCCATGTCTAAATATTCCAAATGCAGGTATCCACATTTGAAATACTGGCATAAAGGATTTTCCACCACTAATACTCTCACCACTGGTGATAAAATTTGGAGTATGGTTAATATTCAAGTTACATAGCCTGATATCTGAAAGTAAATTAAAAAAAATATTGATTCAACTAAAAGCAGAACGTATTTTATCTAATTGCCTACAAATAAAGAAATTCTGGCCTGTGTGGTCAAATGTACTGTGTATTGGTAATTAGAACTTTAGTTCAGTTGATTTTGTCACAATTACAGAGTGTTTTTAAAAGCATCTTCTAACAAAATGTTCTAAATGAACAAAAGGATTACAATCTCAAAATGTATTTTAGAAATAGCGTTGACAAACTGTATTTATGTTATTTTTAAAATTCATTCATTCTTTTCAGTTTCAGTCATCTACATGCCTGTTTGAAACAAATTCTGAATCTTCTCTCCACATGTTTAGCTGAAACAGCAGAAAAGGTATTGTTGTGTTTGGCTGTAATATCATATCACTTCTATTTTCTGTAAATTCCTTTAGAGGCAAAAATTTTGACTAATGCAAGTATTTTCTGCTTAGAATTGATCTCTCTTTTTAAATTTTGAAAAATACATTAGTAGTTTGCTGTTTCAGTAATTTTTATTATGACTTTTTGACTTAAGAATTTGATTCCTTTATTTCATTAATAATTATTGGCATAGAAACAAACAGGACTGGAATTTGCCATTCACAGATAGCCAAGAACCATGATCAAACCAAGACTGCTCTATTACAAGCAAACAAGAATGTTTAATAATAGTCAGTATAGTATGTAAGTATGTATGTATATGGTTAATGGCAGGAGGCCAACTTCATATTTCTTTGCCTCATCACTGCTCTAGATGGACACCGATTTAATCTGTATTATCCAAAATTTGAGATGTGTTGCACATGCAGCTTTTAATGACTTTTTTTCCTACTATGTTTTGGATGTTAAACAGTTATTAAAGAAGTTTATACTAAAAAGCTGCTGTATTATAGTATTTGGTGTCATTTTCTAACCAGATACTTTTCATGCTCAATAATTCAAAATTTTCCAAAAGATTTCCTCATATATTTGCTTCATCTGTATGTATTATTTGAGTTTCTTATAATGATCAATTTCTAAATATCTTTCTTTCTTCTATTTTTCCGGATTCTGATCTAAATACACATTTGGTTCTTTATTTCCATTTAAGGATCAGAATCCTTCTTTTTGATGGGTCACACTTCATTTATTTAATTAAACATCGGTTCTGGTTGGCCGCTTGCATCAGGAAAGCAATTTGATGCATGAGGGAAAACCCAACCCTGTTTGACTAGCTTGCTTCGAATTCTGGCACAGGATAAGAAGATACTGGTCGGGTCTACTACAGACTACAAACTTTAGTAATGGAAGTGTTTATTTTAAAATAACCAAGTATTATTTTTTAATGTTCACTGTTTTCTGCCTTTATTGTAATTTTGTTTACTTTAAGTACAAGTGATTTATGGATAATTCTTTACATTTTTCTTCTTTAGATATTTGAATTATTAGTGTCATTCTGCTCAGTAAGCAGGATAAGGAACAGTGTTTGCAAAACCATATTTGGTGTAGCTGACATGGAAGCATCTGTGACATCTGCCTCACCAGATCTTCAACCTACAGAATATATGCAGTTTGTTACTAGATGGATTTCTTCATTATCAGAGTCTGACGTTGGTCTCCAAGCTTTAGATCTCACTAGAGAAATATATGAGGTGAGCAATACTTGCTTTCTTTCTCAATTTCAACTATTTCAGAAATCATGTAAAAGAACGTTTTGGTAGGACAAGCTTTATTTGAGTCATTATCATAATTAAAGTTGAATTAACTTCCATTAATCTGCATTGCTAACATAAGTGACATGATTGGAAATAATTTGACAACAATATATTTGGGTGTATCTATCATCTTAGTCTGGGCAGCTACATTTACAGTGTGTTAGCTCTGAGGCCTCATCCTTACATGTTGTACATCAGGTGTTGGCAGCAAATTTCTCTTCTTCCATATCACTGAACAGCCATCGGTGCTTAACTAATATGACAGTCTCCCTTAAATCAGAACTCCAGTCCCATTCAGAACTCACTGCACCACCTAAGAACTAACTATGACATGGACATGGACCCAAAGCTGCATCTCAGAGGATCTTACTGCTGCTAGATCACATTATGCTGAATAGAAAAAGATAACCATTCCCATTTCAGGATATTTTGGATGCATCTGGATAAATACTCAGTCACTTATCTAGTATAATTGTAATTTGTTGGTGTTATCATTTAAACGAATTTTTAATATAATTATGTACTTGCAATTTACAGGAAGCAAGACTTTGTGGCCTTTTCTCATCACTACATTCTTGTATTGATTTCTTGTTACCGTTCCTCTTTAAAATCCTGGAAGAACCAGTCCATGAAAATTCACAATTGGTGGTCAGGCATTGTCAAAAACAAGCGAAAACATTGCAGGTTTTGATTTATATCCTTTTGTGTATTTATGATTTATGGTTGTCAGTAGTTTGACATTTCCAACTAGAAATTAGTTCACCAACTGTTCACATTCACTGAGTTCTTATAATTAAGTGTGTGCAGTATAACAGCATCTGCAAAAGGTTTAATTTAAACAAAATTTAGTTAAGGGGGTCTTCTGGAGTCTAGAAAATTTTGATAGTTATGAAGTGGATATTCAGTTGGTATAGCGGAAATAGAGACTGGAAGAAGCATGGACTCTGTATTACCATGTCCATTTGTGATTTTTTTTTAATGCATCTCCCCAAATATGGTATTTTAAGGTATTTGTCATTTTCCATCCTCATAACTTCCTTGTTTTTTTTTTCATTCAGTTGCCATCATATTTGGAGTGCAGTCTGATCATAGCAAGTAAAATGTCATGTCATATAAAAATTGTGTAAGCTTTGGATGGATGTGTAACATTTTGTAAATAACAAAAATATCAAATAATAAGAAAATTCCTAAAAGGGGAGAAAATATGCAGAATCCTTATGTGCAATTTCACGATGTAATAGGACGTGAAACTAAGAGAATCAAACTTTATTGTGGGTTAATTTAAGGTTTGTATTGTAATGTGAACATGTGGAGGACAACAAATTAAGCTATTTCACATTGAGAGCTGTGAATTGTTATGAATAGCAACATTTAAAATTACTCTGGTATAAATTTCCTCTATTTTCTCTCTCCGCTGACAATAAAACAAAGCCTGCTTTTTTTTTTATTTTTACTTATTTATAAAATAAATAAAGTTAAATTATATTCTATTTTTGATACTATAGATACTAACATTTATAACCCTAAAGTTTATTTTCACATACCTGTTGGCCAAACTCACTTCAGGTTGTGTTTGCTAATGTTTATTCATAATTTGAGTGACACAAGATAACAATTTTTTTTCTCTTGATTGTTTCAACTAAGAAACTATTTTTCCTTTTACTGTTTGTGCCTCCAGCAGTGAGAAAAAATTTCAGTCATAAGGCTCAGAAAGAATACAGAATAAAAGGCTAAAGTTGGTAATGCGAGTGACAGTGGCAATAAGCATTAAGCATCTATATAAAACAGATACTGATGATAATCTGTGCATTCATAGCTCTTTATGTGTGATACAAGTGGCAGCACAAAACAGTTGTGGATTACCCATAATGCTGACACTTCCTGTATACCAATTACATTCTTCTGCAGTTACATGAACATTGCTACATCAAGAGGGAAAGGGAAGCTGCTGTCTTTGGATCAGAAACTTGTGCATCAAAAACTCTGGTTGCCCAAAATGAAATTCAAAATACTAATTGGAAGCAGAACCAAGAGAGCCTTTTCATAGCAGCCTGCTGGCACCATTTTGGTTTTCTACATTTCCTTGGGACAGTGTTGAAGCTGTCATTTTGGTCTGCTGACCCGAGCTCTCACTACAGAAACCAATATGTGATAGCATCTCTTTTAGCATCAGAGAAAAAGCATAATGTAAAACTTAGCTATAATTTTTTGCAGGACTTTGTTGACAGAATCAGTGAAGCACAATATGCAGGAAAAGGATATCGTCCAGTAAAAGCGTGTAAAACAAAAAATCCTGGAACATTTGTTTCAACTGCACAGAACTCGCTAAATGAAGCCTGGTGACAATGAGGAGAGGAAGACAACCTGCACCTTCAGGAAATTTTTGATAAAGTACTACTAGTCCCAGGGATTAATGAAACAAACCACATGAAAGTGTTGAACTAACTAGCAATCACATCTTTCTTAACAAAGGAATCTGATGGTGTTGCCATGAAGGGAGTTGGAAGGGTGAATGTCAAGGAGAAGGATTGGGTAATAGTGGAATATGATCAGGCCATCTACCTGGGCAAATTTGTTTTATTCGAGGGAGGAATACAAAGTGCCTATTATGGTACTTATTGGCAGTAATTGGAAGTAACCAAACCCACAAAACACTTTACTACAGAAGAGAACGACTACTCTGGAAACTGAACAAACCAACTCCTACAAATAGCAGAAGCCATTTCAAATTTTCAGACAACCTGCCTGATTATATACATTTATTTTCAGTATCTCTGATTTCATATTGTAGACAGCTAACACTGAGATCTGAACCAAGAATCTCTGGTTGGTAGCACACATGGGTTAGCAATCAGGTTCTTGGTTAAAATCCCAGCATTAGCCATATGATTTTTGCTTGTAGTTTAGGTGATTGATTGACACAATTCTACTCAGGTTTGATTACGAAACTGTTTTGGACATCAGGGACACGAATAATGTCTGTGGACACGCACAGTTTTAATGGGTTCTGATGTTATATTTAATGATGTAAGGCCATTCTAACTTGATTGATGACATACCTGTCCTTATTATCGTAAAACTTCTGGATAATATAAAAAAATAATTTGAATTTATTTTATCTTTGATGTTGTTTTGTTATGAATAATACCTTACCAAAACACTAGGTAGTTTTGTGGTGAGCCCAGCTTGAGAAGACTAGCAACAAAGTTGTGATGAAAATTTCCATGTTCTATCTTCTTTTTGTAACACTACTAACAGCCAGTAAAATGCATGCAGGGGAAATATATAACTTATCAAACAAGGAGAGGGGGCTTAAAAATTGCAACTGGCCCTAAATGTAATGAGAGGGATGCTGGAATTGCCTTTATGGCATTATATTCAGGCACATACTATCTTCAAATTAAAAAAAAAGACTGATTCAATTTTGACAA
This sequence comes from Nautilus pompilius, assembly GCA_018389105.1. NCBI lineage: Eukaryota > Metazoa > Mollusca > Cephalopoda > Nautilida > Nautilidae > Nautilus > Nautilus pompilius. The sequence goes on from JACATO010000319.1 coordinate 738,161, forward strand.
ATAGTTAAATATTTTGACAAATAATTGCTTTTGCATTTTCACTGAGTTTGAGCTTGTTTTAATATCAAGTATATCACCCGACATTTTTTTCTAAGTTAGTTTGGAATGTCATGTTTGGTTATTTTCCAGAAGATCCCTTAAAGAAAAAAGGATGTTGTTTTTGTGCATTGACAAAATACTTCCACAAGAACACAAGTATTTTTTGCATACACATTTAATGGAACAAATCCAAAACTGTCATTAGTGCAGGAACCACTAGTCCTGTAATGATACACATTTTAATGACAACACCTATTATAATATACTTGTTAGATATGATGCATTCATTTTAAATGATTTCTGAAGTTAAAATGAATCAGAAAATGAACAGTATAATGGAATTCCATTTATCGACTATTTCTTCTTACACCTAAATGATCTTCAAGTTCTTTTGTTTTTTAGTTATCTATGTACACGAGGAGAGTTAATCCCTTCAAAGTCGCTTAGCTTGGGGTGGTGTGGATAAATATTTATCGCTTTCCTTGTGTGAAAGCTCCATGAAACATTTCAGATACTTCACAATGTTTCTGCTAACACCACCTGATTTTATTATTTACACACTAGCGATGAATGAAGCTAGTGGGGCTGTATTTCTCTATCTTTACTTGACATTTCATGATTCTGTAAAACCTTTTGTAGAGAATCCACTCTTGGTCTAGAAGTGTTTGCATTGTTTGAGAACCACATTAAAAACAGACATTATTGCATTCTTTCTTTAAATGCGTTTGTGGTAAATAAGTCCCACTTGTTACTGCAGCATATATATATCTTTCTCTCTCTCTCTCAAACAAAAATGATTTTGATTTCTAAACGAATAACATTTGTAGGGGAATTACATTTTCTTAACTCACCAATAAGTCTTTGTCAAGAGGATGCAATTTGTAGAAAGATCTCTGTTGTTTCCAGCTTGGATGTACTGACTCAACTGCTGCAATTTCAATTTAACAGTAATCCACTTTCTACCTGCTATAGCAAGTCCATGGCAGATCTCGTTGACTGGAGGTAAGTATTATTTGGGTGTGTATATTGTGGATTTTTTTGTTGTTGGTGAGAGGTAGGCAGTAGTCTATGATGACATCCTGATTTTGCTAATTACAGAGGTGTGATGTTTTTATTTTAATAAAGTACATAGGGTGTTACTTTATTGGTAAGTGGAGGGAAATAAGTTGTTATAGCAAGGTGCCAACTAATTTGATAACCATAGTCATAAATAGCTCACTATCATTAACAGCTATGGTGATTTCATCATCATGACTCTTAGTATTAATTAATCATTGCATACTTAAAAATGCTATAATCCAAGCAGTATCCATTATGCATATTCCAACTCTAAGACCAGAGCTGCAGAAAAACATTATCCTACTGCCGAGGTCTCCTCAGATGCCTCTTCCCTGTCTAGTATCACATACACTTAATGAAAAATAATTTCTCTTTCCTTTCTCTTCCTACCATTGAGGGAGCAAATCTACCACCAATAATCTTAGTAACTTGGCACTACCTAAGGCATTAATATGTTAAAATCTACATTTAAAATTCTGCAAAGAATATTTAAGTTATGTTGATAAAGATTTGAACAAATTCTTTACTCCCATATAGGGATACTATGGAATTGTGTTGTTATGAAGTTGTGGAGATTACTGTGCAAAATTATGAAAAACTCAGGATTTGTGATTATGGGTGTCTGCCCTTCACCCAGTGGTGGTGTTCTCTGTTTCATACCCCTTCGTACAAACTTCAGATAATCTGTTTTTTTTTATTTCAAAACTGTTAAGAGTTCTTGTAAGACATGGCATCAGATAAAAAAAAAGTATGCTAGAATTGGCAGAATATCCCCCCCCCAAATTCTAAAACCTCTCTCTGATAAAGCATCTGAAAATCAAGTGGGAGTGTTCCATCTGCCTCTTTACATTCAGTTGTACACTTGAGGTCTTTTCCATCTTTGAAGAGAATGGCATGATAGATGAGGACCTGCCTGTACCTGTCAGCAGTTTATATACCTTCAATTATACAGCCCAACACTTGTATTGATCCACTCCCATGTCTCACTGTATCTGTACTGTCTTATATCACTCCCCATTCCACCACCAAAGAACTGCTGTTGATTATTGCCAAACAGTTCAAACTTGGACTCATCTGTGAAGAGCAGCTTCTTCCATGTTTGGCCATCTCACTGTTTTATTTCTGCTTATTTTAGTTATGCTGTTTGATTGTCTTTGGGCAGCTACTCATCCATTGAGATGAGTTCATGCTTATTTGTATCTTACTGTTCTTGAAAAAATGCTAATACTCAAACTTGCAGCTAGCTTATTTGTAAGATCTCAACTGGCTTATTGTCTGTTATGTAAAGAACATACCCTGAGGTACTGAACCTCACTTTTGGAGAGTTTGGGCTTTCTTGTATTATCAACAGGAACAGTTTCATGTATCCTCCTCAGAGTCTTACGTACAACTCTTTCTGGTACTGCAATCTGCCATGTGGAGTAGCCTTTGCTCTCTACAGGCTTTTTGTGATATTTCCTTCCCAGTAGCCATAGTATTCATCACATTCACCACACTATGATGATATCACTGCATGACAACCAGTGACTGAACTATATCAACACATGCCTGCACTATGGGGTGTTTCAATTTTATACATGAATGAGATCCCATCCTATTGCATGTTATTTGCATTTTATACCCATTTCTTTTGTTTCCATATTTATTTTCAATACTGTATGTATATATATATATATATATTTTTTTTTCTTTTAATATTTTAACTTTCAGTGATGAAGGAGTGTTCATTGTGCTTTTAGTACTTGATTTTATATCCAAAATGAGAAATACTGATCCTAGATTAGACCAGAGTCTTTCTGAGACACTACAGGTTAGTGATTTATATATCTTTGTCTTTGGTAAATTTATATAACAATAATAAAAATAAACCACCAAGTTTTCCAGTTAGGTAACTAATTATAATTGTCTTGGCAGCAATCTCAGCAGTTTTCCATGGTCTGATTTGAATGAAGCCACTACAAGGGAGGTACAGTAATACCTCATTGAAAGCTGATTTGCTATTAAGCTCTTGACTTTGGCTCTGGCTTTTTTAAAAAATTCTATAATGTAATTTAAAAACTGCAAATTCAAATAAACCTGGCATGCCAACCATTTTTGTTTGTGCTTGCTGTGCCAGTGATGAGTGACATATTTGAACATTCGGAGCCAATCAACACTTAGCTTTTTCAGCTTAAACATACACATGCACACTTCATCTCACACTTACTTTATTCATCATTTTAAAGAATGTTTGAGTTATCTATACTCATAATGTCTGGAAAAGGGCCTGCAAGTGATAGTGCTGGAAATAATGAAGATGATGGAAAAAAGTATCACTTTGGAGGGGAACTAAAGAGACTGGAAGCAGGTGAGCAGCAAGTGGATGTGAGTCATGACCACTACCTAACACTGTGACAAACATCACTACTTCTGGTGTTGCCGCTCAAGAGGGTTGATGCTTACCACAACAACGGTGTCTTCAGCACTTAATAAATGATATTGCAGTATATTATGTGTTTGTACATACCCTGATTTATTCTTTAATCAATTACCGTTGTTTACCAGTAGCCAAATTAAGCCACCATGCATCACTCATAGTTCGTAACAGTGTTATTTTTTACCTATCTCCATATCAAGTATCTTATAATGACCCCGTTGAAAGCTGATTCACTGAAAGTTCTCTTCTCCAGGAACACATCCTGGGCTTCCAACAGGAGATTACTATATTCTCAATTGGATTATTACAAATAGTTCATTGACACAATGGAACCATTTACTAAATCTAAATCGTTTTGGAATTACTGATTTTATGAAGAATTGTAGTTTCCTTTCCTCTTAATTTTTAGGATGCCAGACTTGTGCCATTTCTTACCCATGGTTTAAGCTCATCTAAGCATGGTCAGGTACAGATTGCAATGCATCTAGTAGCCTTGGGATCTCCTCTGGAAGACTTTCCCAGCAACATGTGAGTGTATTTGTATGCCATCTTGTCTGTCTGTATATTCATATATAGGCATACGTTTCTTTTTCTGCTGCAGAGGTTGACTCAAAACAGTTTAGATGCATTTTTTATTTTACCTGTGCACTCATTCTCTTTTTTTTTAGTTGATGAATGTATTCTAGATGTTGAGGTGGGGGGATTCTCTTAGTTATAATTAGAACTTTCCAAGTGTATCTCTTTGATGGACATGTTTTTGTTTTTAGCATGGTTTTTTTTTGTGCAAATGTGCCTGGCATTATTGCAATAGGTTTTTTTTTTTTTTTGCTTTATTTTTGTTCTTAATTTTGCAGTAGATTTGACTTTTTTTCATGGCTGCTGCTGATACAGAGTTCATCTGTTGATTACCGTAGTTCTCAAATTCTCGAATCCCATTAACCCTCTGCATGCCATATCTGTTTTCGTCTTACTTATATCACCAGCCTAGAAGCACTAGTTAGCAAACTGGTTGTAATATGTAATCCACACACTTGTAATGCAAAATGCTTGGGAGTTGGAGTGATGTATTGATTTGTCATTACAAAAGATTATATTAATGAAGAACACGCCCCTATGGGTGGTATACCTACCACACCTGTGTAAAATATTTGAAACAAAGATTTCTTTGCTTAGAACAGTCAGATGGGCAAATAGTTTATTCATGCACACACTATTGAAGTAATTGTTTTATTTGTTTTAAAGTCAATAATTTCATATGCATTTCAAGCTTTTCAAACAGGTAACTACTTAATGTTTTTATTTACACCGCTCACTGTTTTAGTACTACTTTTCTCTCTCTCCTTAGCTTGGTTGATGCCTTGACAGCTAGCAATATGAAAAGGCAAGAAAAACAGTTCACTCAGTATCCAAAGCAAGCTCTACAGCGCAATACTTTGGACAATTCTTGTCATGTCACCCAAAGAAATTTATTTGGCAATTGGAAATCTAACATGGACAATGATATTTCCATACAGAGCCTCATAGTAAAAATGCAGACCAATCTAGAGGTATGTGCTTCCATTGGATCTCAATTTATTCTAATAGAACATTGAAAATGTAATGAAGTGTTTTTGTTTTCTAAATACATTTGACTTCAGTTAAAAGGGACAACACTTAAGAAGTGGGGGAAAACACTGTAGACAAACGCAAATCTTTTGTGACTCAAATTATGATCTGCCAGTTAGTGAACACAAGCAAAGACCAACGAAGGCTGCTGGCAGCAATACCTGCCATTATCTCATTAGTTTCTTTGTTCTGATGCATGCACTTGTCTGCATAGCCACCAACCAATTAATGGAAACCAGATGTACCTAAAATGGCTTTTAAAAAATAAAAACCAACAACACTGAAAAAGCATTATGATTTGTGACTGTGCATGAGTTCAGTAACATCCATAGAGATGGGAGGATATCCATGGGAAGCAAGGCACTTATATTGAACAATAAGCTAGCACTGTTAGAGAAGCCAAAAAAAAAAGAATGTTCAGGTACACCTGTGGGAGTTCCAGCTAACAGGCTGTGTGTATTGAAGAAGAACAAGATATTTTAGAAGCAGGCAACAGAATGGGATCAAGAGCATGACAAAGACAACTGAAAGACACTGCTGTTGGTAGAAAACACACTTTTGCATCCAAACTTCTCAACATGACCTCTCTGGTCCAGCCTATGGGTCTCAAACACTGCTAGGGGTAGGAGGTGTGACTGTGCATTGTTGATGTGCTTGATGAGGGTGTTCCTGACAGTGCAACACGAGTGACCAATATGGCACACCACATCACATTTTTTGAAGCTAATTGTATGGCTGCTTGAGCATGGGACAAAGTGACAAGGAAGAGCCCAACAGGTCTGTTTAGCAATGAGTTCCTGAATGTTGATGAAGGGTTTTGCTGTCGTACAGATAACATTGACAGTGCAGTTGTGAGTCAGGACAGTTGCCTCCAAATGCCAATGAATGGAAGAGCTTAACAGTGATGAGGAGATTGTCCCATTGCCAATGCAGCCTTGTTGACAATGCATGAGGTTGAACGGTATCTCTTAAAAGTTGTACAGTATACTGCTGACAAGCTGAAACATCTCATGAAAGTCATTAGTGAGATCTGTGCAAGTTCTTTTATTCAGTTGGACATCAGAGATCTTTTCACGTTTTAAGTTGTGTGTCTTTGTTTTTGTCATTCTGTATTTTCCAGTCACTTTTTATATTTTAGAGCATGAAACACTAATAAAAATTATAATTTGTGTTTTTGTTTAAATTGGGCTAGACAATGATATGCCTACTTAATGTATTAAATTTGGTTAAGAGAGACAAAATTCCTTACACACATGCATCCCTCTTAACTGAAGTTGCCTGTATTTGGCTATTACTTTTGATAAACTTGAACAATGACAGTATCCACTCTGTTCACTACTTGCAAGTTTACTCATATCACGAAGAAATAGCAAAGATTAAAGTTTTTTTAGTAGATGGCTGCTTAGAAGTCATCCACCAAGTATAATAAAATTTCATATTTATTATGATTCTAAACCTTTCTCTATTTGTACACCGTTTACAAGGTAGACAATCCTGGTAAAGGAGCATTGCCTGTCCCAAGTCCCTACTGGAAATTTTTGCTTTCAGATGTGGAAGGAAACCTACACAGTTGGGTTGGGAAGAAGAATGAAATCTAGCCATTTCAGAGAGGTTTTCCGAATTAAGCCATTGCCACAAAAAACAAACTAGGGCCCTCTCTCTACCTTAATAGTCCAACATCTAGTTTCTGCACATTCTGAGATTGCATATCACAGCAGCACTGAACTAATTCCGGTAGGAAGAGGGTTAAATTTAAATGCTATTACCTATGACTGCCACTACACAGCTGTATTAACTTTGCCTCCTGGAAGGGTGAGAAGTCCTTCAAATTAAAAAATATAAATACTTCTGTGAACTCAACACTCTCTGAACATTTAACAGGTTATCTTGGCCTGATGTTTAAGTGCATGGCCAAGGTTAAAAAACAAGTAACCGTTATACTGTCAGATGAGCAGCTAAGGAATTTGAAGGCTACCTTTCTGTTTATGACCATTATCTGTGTTTTAATTTAATTTAAAAAAATAAATAAATGCTTGCATTGGTTCCTGAATTTTGGTTGTGACATCTCTTTATGTTGATATCCTCAGGTACAGGATATGAAGGCCTCTGAAATCATAGATGTGTATGAACACAAGTTGCAGTCTGTGCAGGTACTGTATACTTTTGTTGTTGTTGCATACTAAATTGTGTGCTAGCAATGTATCATAGAAACTCTTGAGTGCAATACACTAAGAAATACATAGAAATGAAAAGTGTTGCCTTTGGCCTGTTTTCAGATAGAAAAAGTGTGCAAGTCCAGTACAGGAAAGGGATCTTGAGTTGAAGTTTTTGCTGATTTATGTTTTAAAAAAATTTTTTATTGAGAAATATGCTTTAGTTATTCAGTTATTGCTATGTAAAGTTTCTTCCTTACATAATGTAAATTACACACACAAAAAAAAGTTCCCTTAAACCTTTTTTTCTTCTTCTTTGTAGCATCCTTAGTACATTTAGTCTTTATTCAGGCTTTTTCTTTATATCATAAAGAATGCGATGTCATAGGTTTTTTTTTTTTAAGATCCAACTACAATGGAGCCTCATTAGTCCGGATGATGGTAGTTCAGAAATCTCAGCATCTGAGCTTAATTCCATGAGAACAGAAATTCCAAATGCTATTACTCAGTGTTAATCTGCAAATCCATGTTCCAGATGTGTAAACCATAATTTTGCCATAAAATTAACTCAGTAATCTGGAAGCTCTTTTTTTAATCAATATTTTACCATAATTCGAAACCTGTGTAGCAAATTCACTTTTAGCAGTTTTGTTCAGTTTGTAATTGCAACATCAAATTGCATGCCCTTCCAGCAAACAGTGGCGCACATTCAAACAATGGACACAGGCATTATCAAAGCATTCAAGGCTCACTACAGGAAACAACTGGTTCGGTACTACATTGAATGTGCTAAGCGAGACAAGGTCCAAACTAAACATCAGGCAAGCATACGCATGATAGAGAAGGGATGGGGTTCATTAACACCAAACAGTTGCAAACTGCTGATGACACCTATGATGTTGGAGATAGTGTACTACTTAAGGAACTCGGGGACCTGATAAGACATCTACCAAGCCAAGCCTGGCTCAGAAGACCACTGAGTACCTAGAAAAAGACAACATGGAGGAGACTGGGCAATAACTCAATAATGATGACATTCTGATGCTGGTGTCCAGAGACAAGGTTCCAAATGCATCCACTGGTGACAATAATGATGATTAATGGAAATGCCGGTGCCACTTCAGATCCTGAGAAAAGGACATTATCTTTACCCGAGCCAAGGACAGCATAGTGACATTGATTTCCTTCTTTGATCAGACTTCAGCAAAATTTAGTTCAAATGCTCTTACACACAACAGAGAAGCCTTTGACAATCTATGGAAATTATCAAAGATCACAGTAGATTGACCCAATAGAGAAACCAAGCAGATGAAATTCTCAGCCTTCTTCAGGAAATAGACAATGTTATTATTTCACCTATTGGATACATAGTTGAACAATATACAGCATCATATTAGATGTGCATTTATACAATAACATTGTTAGATAATGTATTGATAGTCATTTTTTAAAAAATGCACATGATTCATCTGTAAAACTTGTTAATCCAAACACATTCGCTGGGGACCAAGGTGTTCAGACTAACTGTACTATAAATTGTACATACAGGAGGATGCTGGTCTACATTATCACTTCTTCCAGTTATTTACATCACTTTGTTTTCCTGCAAAGGTAACTTAACTAGTCAAACTGCCTGCATGACCAACTTTGATTACCTAATGTGCTATCTACCAGCATTGTGTGGTGGAATTCGACACTGAACCCTTTCCATCTGGTGATGACGAGGTCTTGGGTGTTCCTATCCAGGGTTTCATCATTTAGTTGGTTGGACAGTGATGGAGAGTCAGAGCAAGGTTATCGAGCCAATCAACATGCCAACATTTCCACAGGTCTCTGGCTCAAACATTGGCATCCATGATGATGCTGGCCCAGTGGAATTTTTCTATGAGCCGATACCAGAGAATTTCAGTCCCCTACATGCCCAAGAAGACAAGTTGGTATATAGTAAAGACCCAGAACCGACAATTCCTGGATGGACACCACCACCAGGAAAATGAGAGCTTTCCTGGCAGTGAATACCACCACAGGTATCCACTGAATCTCGGTACTGACACTTCTGTGACGATAGATGGGCAACTTCACTCCACTTTTTTTTTTTTAATTCTTTGCACACCGTTCCTAAAGGTAAATTATTTCCACTGAATTGCAAGCATGGGGTTTCTGTCAGAAACACACCACAGGTTTGAGAGAGATGCGATTTGTTTAACCCTGATACTTTGGTGTCGTTTTTTTTTTTTTTTAAAAAAAAAATACTTCGTTTAGTGTACTCCAAACTTTTGGTATTGGAAATGATGTTTCACAGGGAACACGTATACTTACCTCCTTTACTTAAAGCACCATAAAAACACAAGCGAGTTATTTTCCTTATCAGACTGTAAACATAAATATCAGTAGTACATTAAAGTTTATCGATAAAAGGTTTGTCACTACGTTAACCTATTGAAAGAGAGGAGGCAAAACAGTTTTGTGTGCTTTTGGTTCAAGCTAATCCTTTCCCAAACTACCCCACCTTTTTTACTATTTCTTGATCAGATCCACTTTGTAAATGGGGTAATTTATCATTATTATTTCAATTCAGATGAAAGAGCAGCAACTCCAAGATTTAGTGGAAGCCAAAGCTCTTGCACTGACTCAAGCGGACAGGTTCATTGCCCAATGTCGTTCGAGGCAGGCAGAATTTGAGGCTGAGGTAAGGAGCTCTGTTTGGGTGTAAGTTTGAAGACTTGTGAAAGAGTTCTAGAAAATGTGGGATTCAGTTAACTCTATTGATTGTTATTTTGTAGTCCCACAAGATGAGGTCTTTACTTCACAATTCAGAAAAACGTGGAGAGGAATACCGAGACCAGCTGAACGAGCTGAATGTGGAAAAGGAGAGAGTACAACAGGACATGGAGCAGTTGATGCAGGAGGAAAAAAAGCGAGTATTATTTGTCCGGTATATTGTTTAAATGTAGAATTCATCTTAAGGAAATACACGTTGGTAGAAAAGCTGTTACTAAATAATTTATCACAAAATTGAACAACTTTTGAAAGTAATTTTGCATGTTCTTTAGAGAATGCTAATGGCATCCATTACAAGAAGAACATTAAAAAGTAGTTAATATTTTTTTTTTAAAAAAAAAAATAAAGTTTATAAAATCTTTTTCTCAGTGTAACTGCATAAAGACTGACATCTTGCTGCCCAAACTTCCAGCACCATCAGTGCTAGCTGTAGGTATACATTCTGCTAGTTTGGGATGGGGGGGGGGGGCAAATGCTCTTTTATGTTTTGAAAGAAGAGAAACGGTGCTGAACGATAATTCCTGCATTCTAGGCTTCAGAACAACTCTATCTCTGGTGTCACTGTGAGACTGAAAGGTTGGTGTTATGCAAGTAATTTGCTGGTGTGGATTATACCATGGAAAATAGGGTTATAGATGTCAACAGCAATCAAAAGATTAGTTGTCACACGAGATACTAGTTGGCTTCATGACCTCTAGTTTTGGAACTGCTGCCCTAAGCTCATATCATCCTTTGGGTCTGATAATCAATATCAAGTGCTACTTGTTTTACGAGTTACTTTGCCTTGAGAAACATTTGATAAGTCTAGAAGGATTAGGGCAGCAGAGAAAGCATTTAAGCCAAAGAAATTACTGAAATATAGATAGCAGAATTTATGGTAAAAAGCCCACCACTTGGGGAAAGCTTAAGTGAATATTTACGCAATATTATACAAATAAAAGCTGATAAAACCAGTTCAGACCAGTTTACTACCATCCCAGATTTATCTACTCTTTGTATAGATATTTTTTAATGCATGCAGTTTTTATACCTGTTTTCCTGCTTGCTTTTGTCTGTTGTTCAATGGCAGCAGTTGGAGAATTGCAGCAGCTTATTATCTTTTTCTTGTTTGGTTGGGTTTTGGATAGAATATCATTAAAAAAATTTTGCATTTACTCATAGCGTGCTTTTGGTTACTGCATTTGGTTAAATTGTGTAAGATTTATTAAAGCTTAATAAATTTCAGGTTGTTAGCCATTGCTGCTGATCATAAAGAGTTGCTGTTGGCCCACAGTAACCAGTCACAAAGGTAAAAACAGTTGAGTTTGTCATCTTTTAGGTAAAAATAATTTTAGACAGTCACTGCCACTTAACCCATTTACTTCTATGCTTATGCACATTGGGCAATTATGGTTATGTAAAATCCATTTTTTCATCTGGCCTTGAAAATATTTATGATAAATAATTTGAGTGGAAGTGGTCAGGGTGTGCACTGGCAACGGTCTCTATGACAAAATGCAACAGGTGCTGCAGTTTTATGATTTCTTGTTTCTGCTGTTGAAGTTGGTACAGCAACATAGGAAAATAAAATGAAAATGTAACAAATGGATCCAAATCAACTGCATCTGGTTCTGCACAGTTTTCTCACTGGCTATAGCTTCATAGTGGCACTGTAGTTCCAATTCTTCATTTTCGACAACATCAGTTGCCTCTTGCACTGCACCTGACGCTTCACAAATCATAGAAACACCAATTCATCATTGTCTGAATTGGAATCCATGTTCCACATGTTTTGGGCTATCTAGAGCATTGGATATGCTAGTCTTTGTGACACTTTCCCAAATCGTGAGGAATTTCATGTAGCTCATCCACTGAACAAATTAAATGTATCCCAAGCAAGTTATTGTTGAGCATGATGACAACTCAACACATTTCACTTCCAGAAGAGAACAGTGTCTTCATTCAGACAAATACTTGTGCTCATTCTGACTGGACTTCCTCCAGCAACTGATGAAGTTGATAATTCTCATTTCCCTTTGAAAAACAAGGAGAGATAGTTTTAACCCATTGGCCATTGCTCTGACCATGGTTGTCACTTTGTCTTTTCCATGCCCAGTTGTTTGACTAAGACGGTTTCTCCTCAGAGTGCTGCAGACTGTCATGCTACCTGACCTGTCAAAATAAACAACTTACTCATCCACGTTTCTGGTGAAAAAAAAAAATCAAGTTCTCACCAATTTTCTTGCCACCAGAATAACTGTAGAGATTTTGCATAGATTGCAGCATCTAGCATAAGCACAACTGCATAGCTCACATTCCTTGGCACTTTAACTCTTCCACAAACATGGTGCAGTACATGGTATATGATTCCTGCTCCAAAAACCATGGCAGTCAGTGATCTGACACATGTCCATTACTTAAGGAGCATCATATGGCCAACAAGGTGTAAGTGCATAGGTGGGGAGATGTATCAGCAAACAATACACAAATGCCATGAACTAACAGTCTGTTTACTGCTGGTGTTGGTACTTGAATAAGTAGACAGCTACAACTGATTCGAACCAAGATGGATGATTTTCATTTAGTATCTGTAAAGGTGCTGATTATTATGCGGGTTTCAGAATATCATGCCTACATAGTTAAAATTTTTATGTCTTCCTATAATCTCTTGACTGTAGTTTGAAATGGCTGTTCACTCAACATTAGAAAGGAAACTCTCACTTCCTAAAAACGTGTAAGCTTTTTGAATCATCGAGTCACCTCTCTTTGGGCTGTTAAATATTCTTTCGGCTGACAAAAAAAAAACACAAGTAAATAAAGAATTGAGGTTTCTTTTGCTGTTTTAATTTTTATCGCCATTGTTTGATAAAACAAAGCATGGTACAAAGGAGAGCTGAAAGATGAAACCATGCTCTACGTTGAGCTTGTGTTTATGTCATTTAGATTTATTTTTAGGAACAAATTTCTTTTCAACAGTTTCATGGTTGATAACGGTTTTTCATATTGTAATAGATTGGAGAACAATGAACGTGCGCTGGCTGCACTTAAGCAGGAGCTCACAACTTTATCAGAAAAGTACGAAATGGTTGGACGACACAACAAGTCTCTTAAGCAGCAGTATGATGTGTAAGTATGGCAAAACTGATTCTGATTTTTATTTTTAAAAGAGTTGCATTTTAATTACAGTATATATATATAAAGATCACATTGATGAAGAAGAAAAAAATGGTTTTGTTTTATGTTGTCTGGTGATGATAAAATGCCTTCCTTTGCTTTATTTAGAACATCAGAGCAACTCGCAAAGTTAGAAGAGGAGTGCAAGCATTTGTCTCACCTATTAAAGGAAACTGATGCAAAAGTGCAAGGTATGTGATGAAGTTATTTTACTGTTAAGGAAGTTTGTCTTTACTAGTGGAGATAATTGTGAACTGGATTGTGTATGGAAAACTTTCATACTTATTATGGTTGTAGAAACAACTGTTGTGTTGGGAATAAATTTGAACATTTGTAGTATCACATGACACCTTTTTCCACTTTTGATGTCTAACAAAGGGATGGGACTGAAGAGAACTGACAAACATTTATAAAAGTTCATTGATCTATAAGTTATAAATCTTTTATCAACAAGGAATTTTAAACTTAGCAGAACTTATTTTTTGGCTCGTTTTACAATAATTTTTATTGTGATAAGTAGTTTGTATGGAATAAATTAATGATGGTCTTATTTAAGGGAATTTAGTGTAAACTTAGTTCTGTTTTGGTTTATCTGTCAATGTTGGCTTGTTCGTGTTTATGACATACTGCAGGAATTTGAGCTAACTTCCCTGTTTGTCTGGGCATGTTTGTACTGTGGTTGTGTAGGCACATATTTGGTTTGTTTCTCCCACCATTGGTTAACGTTGGATAACTAGTAATTCACTGGACTAATGTTTATTTCAGATCTCTCCAGAGATAATCAGGAAATAGAGGAACAATTGAAAAAAACATCAAAAGAACGAGATGAGTTGGAGGATGCCATCGACAAGTTTAGGACAAACATGTCTAAAGCAGAGCAGGCCAAGAAGGAGCTGCAACATCAGGTATTGCTTGCTGATGTTTAAGTATTATCCCAGAGCATAGTCAAGCTAAGTTTAAAACTGTTAAGTTTTTGACACATTCAAATATCATTAAAAAGAAAAGTTTGAACTGCAATTTGTGTTTAGTTGCAGCTTAGTGACAGATGATTAACTGTATCATGCTGCCACAAGATCTATTTGAATTATAAAATTCTCATATCACTTCATGCAAGTTTATTTTCATACTTTCTTTAAACAGGTGTATCCTTTAAAAAATTTCTCTTCTGCATTTGCATAAGATTGCATCGTGAAATCAATTAGACAATAAAAAATATCCCTCGTAAATTTGCTTTTGATGTAAACTCCAAGATCGAGCATTTTTACCACTCACTGTTTTTTTAAATGCACTTTACTCTGTCTGTTTCACAACTACGGGGCCTCTACCCAACTTGCTTTTCCTATATTTTGGTATTAAATATCAGAGCTTTCATTTTGACCACCATAGAGAAAAAGTGCATTTGGCTTAGTTAGCAGTAGTCGGATCTGTAAGTTGCATGACCAATCAATCTGCTGTGATAATGTACCTCTGCTCAAAGCTGAGCTTCAGAGTGACACACATTTCTTAAGTGCTACAGCAGGAGACTTTTCCAGACTTGTTGAGGTTTATTTATTCTACAACTTTTATGCAGTAATTACAGAACTTAACAGAAGCTGGATCTGGAGATGGAATTGAGGTTCTCTCTCGTAGAAGCATCGACAACAGCGGTAGTAATGGCATTTCCAGTAATTATGAAATTGAAGGTGAAGAAATTTGGGAACAGAGACAAACATACTCACAACAGTTACCTGCACTTGGTCAAAGCTTGCATTGGAAAGAGGGGTTACCTGAGCAGACAAGTAGCAACACAGATGCCAACCCATATTCAGGCGCAATCACCAGTAATTTGCTCATGATGGCACTGTGTGTGCTATTGTAAACTCTGCTGCGCAAGCTGCAGAAAGGATGCCTCTTGACAGAATGTGTTAAAGAAACTTCAAGGACCATCCATCCTCCTATGTAGTAGAATGACATATCACTGAAAAGTGTGTATAAATGTTGCTGTTTTTTCTTTTTTTTAACTTCTACACACCAATGCTCTGAGGTCAAAGTCAAATGATATCTGCAGGATGACTTGAGGTCAGTCTTCTTGAAGGAATTGGAATGCATTTATTGCAATGTATACTCATGGAGTACCAAATGCATTGGTGCAATGAAACAGATTTTCTGAAATTATGTGATTTATGCATTTTGACTTGAATTCAATCAGAAGTCAGCATCTTCAGAACGACAAATTTGGCCTGGCACCAACAGCATTCTCTGCTACGAACCCAGGGCAAATATCACAGTCTACAGTTTTATTCCCACTAAAGCAAAGTATTGGTGAATGCAATATATGGCTAAGGAACCAACAAATCTGAGATCAAGTGTTTGCTTACAGCAGGTATTTAGTCATATCTTTTAACACCCAGTTAGTAAGGCAGCTCAAAATCTTTTTGTTTTGTTAGTTTATACAAAACTGGCTTCAGATTTTTTTCTAATAGCATTTCAGTCACTTTTCCAATTGGCCTATTGTCTGAAAAGCCCAAAACTGGACTTGTTTTTAATTTCTTTATTTTCATTCATGAGAAGCATAGAAAAAGTATAAATATATCTCAAAATAGTACGGAAATTGCAAGGATAACATGCAAATGGATGTGCTTGTGATGGTCTTGATCCTTCATTGAAGGCCACCTGAAAGCCAGGGGGTCAACCCCAATAATTATGACAATACTAAATACAGGGAAAAGACTCCAAAGGATGTGTATGATGATGATAATGAAGAAGACTCTAGTAGAAGTATTGCTTCTGAAAACATTTCTGGTTCAGCTCTTAATATTTTTCTTCAAATTTGAGTTGCTTTGAAATTAGGTATTGATAGTGGATGGAATTCATGCATGTACAGAAAAGAATTGGACTAAATTTGATCATGAAACTAAAGGCTGGATGATTTTTGCTGAACAAATATTTAATGCAAGATTATTTTTCTAAATTGTGCTGCTGCTCATGCTTCGGTTACTATAAAGAAAAAATGTCAGTTTAGAAAGGTTGGGTAGATGATGATCATTCTATGATCAAGAATGCATTAGCAGTTCAACATTGCCACAGAGAAGTGTTCAATGTCGTGCAGCTGTGTGCAGATCATTAGTAGCAGGTGCATGTGGATCTTGCTATGGTTCAAAGTACAATAAAGTATCTGCCAACCAAAAGGTTAGGGTCCAAGAGGCTTCTGTAAAATGGATAATTGCATAAAGTTGATACTATCATAAACAGCTGTCCAAAGAAAGCATGTGATAAACCAGAGTACTTGCATCAGTTTCATTATATCACTAGTTTTCTAAATACCTCTATACTAACCTATTTCATTATTCTCTAACACTCATAATGTTATTAAGTCTACAAATAAGTTTTCAATGTGTCCTCATGTGAAGACAAATAAACTCATCACTCACACCACCACACACACAGTCACTCTATCTTTAATTTCCTTCACCCCTGGAAAAATGTATTTGTCTCTACCTGCCAGTGTGTATCTACACCAGAAAAGACCAGTCTTGTCAGCATTGTAGATTT
Organism: Nautilus pompilius; assembly: GCA_018389105.1. Taxonomy (NCBI): domain Eukaryota; kingdom Metazoa; phylum Mollusca; class Cephalopoda; order Nautilida; family Nautilidae; genus Nautilus; species Nautilus pompilius. Next base: position 754,898 of record JACATO010000319.1, read on the forward strand.
GTTCGGGGCTCAGATTCTGTTCTCGAACTAACTTGGTAAAACACTTCACAAAGTTCTTCATAGCCTCTTTAATCTGCTGACGTTTTTCCTTCAGTGGCTATAAGACACCAAATGCCATGGTGCTTTTTAAACTTTCCTTTATTGTTTTCTTTGAGCCATGGAGTTCTGTGATTTGCTATCAACATAAAACTTCAGTATTTTCTTTCTCAGATTCTTTAATAGTTCTTGAGCTGTACTGGTCACGCACTTTGTTCACTGCCTGTCCTCGATCCAGTTTTTGCAGAATTTCCATTTTTTTCTTTTATATTTAGCACTTTACGTTTCCCTTTAGTACTGTTACACTTAGAACTATCACTTTTATATTTGTTTGAGGGCCTTGTGAAGGCAGAATAAAATCATTATTAAATAAAGAGTACGGAGCACACCTGGCCAGAACCGAGACTTGAAAAATGATTCATCAGCAGCATTGGTGACTGCTGCTGGAATTTAGGATGACAATAACTTGTCAGAGGTTGAGCATGGGCGAGCAGGAATATAGAATGCTCAAATCTTTCGTAAAGTAAATTTTCAGTTGGCAAATACTTCACTGAATATCAGTCCATTAAAGAGGCAACATCTCAGTTGCTCCAAGGTGGTTCTGAAGATGATGGGGGAAAAAAAGATGGGACTGAGTAAAATTTGTGAACACTTAATCAAAAAATACCCCTAATGTATAGATATTCCAGTCAAAAATGAGGTATGGCAAATTATATCTATTTTGAAACAGAAACAATGTAAAGGTGGGTCATTGTCATCTACCAGATGAATTCAAATATTCCAACTTCATTTTAGTGACATTTTTGTTGAATATAATGGCGAAATTATACCAGTGAATGCTCTATGAATTTTCAAAGAACAATGTCCTCAACGAATTGACATGTACCAAACTGAAAATATTGCTCCATATTCTTCGGACAACCAAATCAAATCCAAGATATTTTCCATGAAAACCAAAATGAAAAAAAAACTAATGGTGTATGTGCGATTTAATCCATTAATATGCTGTTTCTACCAAGATCAATAATATGATGTTAAATTATTTGAAACATCATAACTTCAAAAATATGAAAATTAATAAAGTAAAAATATCTGTGACCTTTTGTCATAAAGTATCAATTTATGCTATTTTAGAGTTAAAGAAATATCCAGAGCCACAACTCAAAATTTTTCTTACCAAAGTGTGACTATACTTAAAGGACTGTCTCTTCAAAGTGACTGATAAATAGCTTTCCCTATTTGGGCAGGGACAAGGCTTGTTCAGCTGACCAATTGCTGAGAGAAACCTGCTTCTCTGTCTGGTGGATCTCTACAAAGGAAGAGGAAGATACATTGCTACTGTGCTACTGACATCTTCACATCAATAAAATTGGACAAACAGTTATAGGACAAGCAGACAAGCCTGGACAGCTCAATAAACCATATCAAAGAGAGAACAACTGCTAAAGCATCTGGTTACAATCTACAAGTGCAAGCCAAAAAAAAATGTCATTTGACTTAACACACTTCATTCTTCCATTGTCATTGGGAATGATGCAAAAAATAATCCATAGACTTCAGTTTTACAGCTTCACAGGGTTTGGACCTGATATATTAGACTAGATGGCACAGAAATACTCTGTGAAAATTGGGTCTTCCAGGGGGGCTTGTTCAAGTCTTTTACATCATACCGGATCCTCTACAGCGAAACTACAGTAAGGATCATTTGGAGAAACTTCATTAGATATGTTGAAGAAACAAAATATAAAGCAAAGGCAGTGCCATGTTGCAAAGTGTGCTAGATGTGTTTATTTTTTTTTAATTTAGTCCTGTTGTGCATGAACATCTTGAAAAACAAACAGTGTTGCAGAATAATAGTTTTGTGTGACTATTAATACAACAGTCAAAATGTCCGCTCCCATAGTTCCAGTGTTAATATCCTATCTCTTCACCAGCCGACCATGTGGCTTTCCTCTATGCTCACGAATTTCCTCCTAAGTCTAAAAAAATCTAATGTCTACCATTATATTTTCACTATTTAATAATAATCTACGGTTAAAAGGAATCATTGTTTTACTCTTGGCGATGTCTGGAGAAATACATTTTCTGCTTCTTGAAACCTGACCAACCATAGTTTTAGATGCTAAATCTAGTTATGTTAGTAATTAGTAATATTTTAAAAATATATATATCTATATTCCTTGTTTGTATTATTTATTACTTATCTGAATTATTGCCAAACAAATGTGGCTGTTAATGGATTATGATGAAAATAAATTATTTTACCTTTTCAAACATCAAACTAAACATAAATTGCAGTTCAAAGCATATAAATACTCTCAGCTTCCCCAACTTGGTATTTATTACACTTTCCCAGCACATTGTTTGTTTGGCTTTTCTTTTCTTATTAATAATCTTCACTGTATCCTCTTGAGATGTTAAGTTTTCTTTTACGTTGACTCTCCTATGCATGAACTTGCTCTAGTTGTGAATGCCCATGTCTCATGATGTTTGCAGGTTTCGTCTCTGGAACTGGTTTGTCAGCAACATGAAGCATCAATAGAAGAGAAGGATGTGTTGCTTGCAAAACTCAGAGCTAAGATAGAGAAGCACACACAGCTGGAAGCACTCATCCACAATCTTAGCTCTGGCAAAATGCCAAATGATTTAAAACTTTAGGGAAGAGAAGACACTCAATTAATGCTAAGAAGGAAAAAGGAAAATGCATGTACATTAGTTTTAAATTTCCAATCTTTGTAAACTGTGATGAAAGAGAAAATTTTATGTATCTTTACACTGATTGGTGATTTTACTAGTTGAATGCATTGAAATATGAAAATAAAGTTATACTTGTTTTTCAAAATAAGCAGTAATCTTCCATTTTCTTCTAAAAGGAAGATGCTCTGCAGAAAATGCATAATTACAGAATCATGGGTTTAATTTGAGATATGAATTTTAACTAATTGGATTTTAAATGTTCTGAATTCCTCACCAGTCAAATTTTGGCATTATGCAAACTTATAAATTCATTAAAAAAACACTGACTTGTTTCTAAGGAATTTTCTTTCAACATTTTTTAATACTTTTTTGGAATTATGCTTTCAGTCTCTTGACTGTTGTTCATCAAATTTGGTCTGAATCATCATCTTTTTTTGTAAGTAGCCGATCATGTTTACTGCACAACGAAAAGCTTTAAAACTTTCTGGCTTGCCTCACATACTTAGAAATAACCTTCACAGTTTTGTTTTATTTTCAGAAATTGATTTTCAGGCAATTTAATGACTCCAAAATATGTTGGTTATAATTCATTGACTTTGTGGTGGCTACAAATCTGGTAATTATATATATATATTTGAATATCCATTATTCTTCCTCAAATAACTAACTAGGATCTATCCCTTGGATTGATTTCCTCCCACATCTGAAAATGAATATTTTTGGTAAGTTAGACACATGCACGCAAACACATACAGAATGACCCTAGTTGACTTCCTGACATTGTCTGCCCCTACAGACCTGAACAGGCTGAGTGAAGAGATCAGGAGACTTTTACTGTCAGGGTCTAGAATCACCAGAAATTTGATGTGAACGTTTCAGAAAATGTCAACCTGTCTTCTATTTTTTTTTTGTTTGGTTTTTAGGTTTTTGATGGCAAGAATAAAGAAATTTGAGTTTTTTACAGTATATCACACATCTAAAAAATAAAATAAGCATGAGTGAAATTAAAATTACTTCGACGTTATTATGCTTCAGCATTTTTATCCAGAATGATTTTTTTTTATTATTGAAAGCTTCATCTCTAGATGCTGGAAGTTTGAAGATTTTGGCAATGGGAAATGATAAGTAAAAATGAAAGAATGTTAGGTACAAACAGGCCTGTATGATATACTTTGGATGGATTTTAAAAGCAAGCAAATCATCTTGATTATCTTTAGTAACTGATTAGAAGGTAAATTAGCATTCTTAGCCATAGGATAAAAATCAGGTAATATTTTAATATCATTACATCCACCTTTAAATTTATCAATAATGGTAGCAAACTGAAACAGCATCCAGACAGTGTTTACTCAGCTGAGGACAAATATTTTTGTGAGTGATGTTTATCATGAATTGAAAATGAGAACTGACCATGCCAAAAATGTGTCTCTCTCTGTCTGTCAAAAAGTTTGAATCTGTGGAGGTACCTTACAAAGTAGTAATTCTCATCCTCTCTTTAGTTCCATTTCATTTGGTTTTAGCATTTTTGAAATAACGAAAGCGCTGATATATGCACAGCTTGAAAGCAACTATCTATATTAAAAAATACCGGATGGAGTTTCATTCAAGACCCTTGAAAGACTCGCTCAGTACTACTAGCAGTTACAAACTAGCTTTATAGCAAAGAGAATTCCATTTACCAATTTTGGTGGTAACAACCTGGCAAGAGACTTTATATTCACAATTCAGTTCTATTATAAATGGTGTAGAGGTTAACACTGGTTTGTGAAAGGAAAATAATAAATTATATAGAGGAGGTGCTGTTTTAACTTTTGTTTGTCTGTTGTCTCTCTCTGTCTCTCAGCAAGTTTTACCTAACCTGATAGAAGACGTACAATTAATATAATTCTTAAACAAGAAAACTGAAAATAATCTCCCTTTAAGCGCTGAGATCACATGGTAGCTACTGCTGCTGATGTTTTGGAATTTGTTCAGAAGGCAACAGGTTAAAAGTATGTAAATTTTACCTAGGTAAAATTTTTTTTTAGCCATTTAGTTAATGATTTTTCCAACTATTTTATTTTTTTAAATATTAAGTTGACAGATGCATTAGATCCTGGATTTAATTTAACTCATTGATGCGAGTCTTCCTCAACCTGAGTTCCATGAAGCTTCACCTGTGAAATACATGGCAGATATCAAATGAATCTTTGTACCTCTATATAAGTTTTCACACACACACCCTCATCACAGGCATAGTATTGCATAAGTTGGGTAGTATGATTTCTCTCTCTGGCATATGGAAGAAATTAAAGAGCAGCTGGAGTGTGAAACGTGATCACTTTTGAAACTCCAGTCTTTCAATTTGTGCATTAAGTGGGAACTGTTAGTCTAGCATCATTCTCTCTCAACCAGCCTGATTTTCCTGTATCAATGAAGAAGAATAGTAAGTCTGACAGTTTTATATTTGGCTTCATAAAAACTGATGAAAGGAGAGAAATATCTGCATATGCATCATTGACAGGTGTTGCCAAATGTTTAGAAATGAAGCATCAGGACGACAAAGGAATGCGTCATACTCCAAACAATGAAGTGAGAACTTGAAATTAACTCCTTAATTCAGGAGGATAGGTAAGAAAAAATTCTATGATTTTATTATCAGCAGATGTGCTTTACTATTCCTGTTAACAAATAACTGTGTGCTGTAGTATAGTACAATCACAACTTGATACATCGCTGACAGCTCAGATACAACCTTTACTGCAGAAGACGGATGGATGCACTGGGCCAGAGTGTGCATAACGACAGTGCAAGACATCCAACTCTTATGAAATGAGTGATTGCAAAAAAAGAAAGAAACAACCTTTTACATTCATAACTTCACTTACCTTTCCATATGAACATTTTGTTAGGAAAACCGAATATTACAGTGATGTAACTTTCTGTATTTTATAAGACATGTAAGGTCAGACAAAGTCAGTGTGTGTGGCCCAGGTTAAGAAACTATATGATAACTGAAACCTTGCAATGCTTTGTGAAGCTTCATCCATGCTCGATTCACAAAAGATAGTCTTAATTTTTTTGCATCAAAACATTGATTGGCAGTGTTGTACTGGAAAGTGTATCATTAATGTACCAACAAGAATCTGTTGCTACACTGGTTGTAGAGGCTAGCACAGTTGCTCTGAGATTGTTGCTGTTGGTTTTTATTGTCTGCAAAGGAGTTCATTCCAAATTCACATGAAGTTCTTCAATAAATTATTTAAATTGTCTGTTACATAAAATCTAATACCTTTTCATGGCTGTGTCTTGATTTTGGGTCTAAGCAAAATCATTAACTTTTCCATACAGAGGTTTGCCATGTGCTTGATTTTATGCTGTAACTGAGAAATTTGTCCAAGAAACCATTGGTCTGCTCTTGATGATGAAGCATGGTTGCAAAAACTTGCCTATTTATCAGATATTTTGCAAGGATGGGACATAAACTCATTTTTAGAGAAAAGAATTAGGCTTTTCTGCTTAGCCTTGATTGATAAAATGCAGACGGTCAAGATTAGAAATTTTATTGTTTTCAAACTTGAATGAAGCAGTGTTGTTGCCATCATTTAAACCTTGCCTCCCATCTTTCTGAGCTGAAACATCACTTCAAGGAGTACTTTCATGATTTAGATCAACAAAAGTGGGTGAAGAGGTTTTTTGATGTGCCTATTACTTGTGTGTCATAACAATTTTGAAATCAAGGAAGTTTCTTCAACTGCATGCAGACAGAAAATTTGAATACAAATTCCTGCACATCACACTCAAGATTTTGACCAATTTATAGAAATGAGTAAGTGCTCACTCCTGCATGAAGAAGCCATACATTTTTAGTTTTTGAAACTCATACTAAAGAGATTTTAATTTTAATCAAAATGCATTTAAATTACTAGAATTTAGTATTATTTAGATATTCTCATAAACAACATAATGGACAGAGATTGTTTTCAGATTTATAATTTTGTTGTTGTAATGGGTAGAATGTTGTATGCTTCACCAGAAGAGTAATTTGCAGAACATTCTTATCAACTTCTATATTTCTAGACTTGGAATTGCTTTATCTCTCCTCTATAATAGTAAGCATACAGTGAAACAAAGCATGTTTAATATGTGGTAGAGTTGGCTGGCTCGCCCATTTTAAAGACCGTACTCGCTGCTCGTTTACCTTGTTGGTTGGGTCAGGCTGTCTATGTAGACAGGACCATTCAAATTTTTGTTTTGAATGAGATGTCAAGATACTAACTGTTTTAAATGAGAACAACATCTACAGCTTGCTTACTACCTGCCCTTAGCTTCACATCACCATTTTTTTTTTTTTTTCACTATTAAAATGAAATAGTCTCAGACAAGAGTGTTGTTTTTTTAAATGCCCACTTTTGACTGTCTGGCTTCCCAGTTGAGACATCCCGTGCATGGGTACTAACAGACCACGTACCACCAGCAGGGAAGTATAATTCTTCAGATGAGGAAGGAAACTCGCACACGAGTTGGTACAAACAGCAAGTAAGTCCAAGCCTGCAGTTGTCAGCATGGCAGACCCGTGGAGCTCCAAGGGGTTGCTAGTATAGTAAGGTATAATGGCTTCTTTTTTTCCTCCTCCTCTAAATTGAACTAGCCCCCTCCTAAATGTAATATTACTATTAAGGGTACATTTGAAGTATGGATTTGGCTTTAAAAGTTGCATATGTTTGTGTAGTAAACGCACTTTTTAAAGAGATGCTACTGTGAAGGCCAATTTTTTTTAATGTTTCCAGGTCTCATGCATTTATTCTTTAGAGAAATATAATGGTTTTAATCCATCTAGATTAGACAGAACATCCTCTTCCTCAAACTTTAGTTATAAGAAGGATTGTAAATGAATGAAACAAACAGCTGCAGTTTAAATCAGTTTAGTAATTGTGTTGGTGGTGTTTCTTTTCCCCTCTAACTTACCATGCTGATGTCCTGGTAGTAACTTAACTACATGTAAAAATTGATAATTAATGAGAGTGTCCTTTTAATAACATAAATTTCACCTACCCAACTTGATTTAAAGTTTTGCCAAATAAAAATAAATTATTGAAAAACTAATTCTGCCTTAGATAACATTTACGTGTATAAGATAAATGTAATGGCTGTACACAAACCATCTGAGTTGCAAATGGATTTCCAATTATGGAGAATAGTTTTCTCAGGACCACTTAAGTCTCTTAAAGGTATTGTAATAGTTTACACACGTCATTAATTTCAGTAAATTACTTTCAAACAGGTATATGTAATACCATGGCTCTCTTGTCAAGAAAACTGCAAACCATGTTGATATGAGAATGCCTTGCATTCAATAATCTGTAGTTAATGAATTAAATCATAAATATACCCATGGCCTGTGTAAGTCAAACAATCTCACTAGCTCGTGAAGGTAATTAAATCAGAACACACCTTTAATTAAAGTGAAGACTTTCAAATTATGTATCTGTCATGATGGTTGCATAATCACAATAAAACAGCCTTTATTTTAATCACAGAATAACAGAAGTAGACAACTGAATATCTTTAAGATGTAATTTTTAAAAAGGAGGGTACTTTCATGCTGTGTAATAAGTTCATAAAATGTGAAATAGTTTTTTTTTTAATTCTCTTTTGGATAGAAGAAAAGGTCACTTCAGGCTAGTAGGGAGCCATTGGTCTGTAAACTGACGTCACCATGAAGCTTGCCATGGAGACTGGTTATTCAGTGGTAAAATGATGCTCAGTAAAACAGAATGCAAGTTGTACATTACACAGACACTTGATGTTGGAGATGTAAGACTTTCACTAGAGTAGATTACCAAGAAAACAATACTAATACGATGTAATTATTACTAACAGCCCCGTAAACCTCAAACTATTATTACTACCAGGTGCTGAACAGTTGGGAGACTGACTTAATAGCTCATTTGTGTGTTGTACTGCAGAGTGTGGGGGAGGAGCGGATTTGCTCTTTTGGAATGTAAACAAGGCGGAAAGTGTCTGACTAATCTGTGCGCCATCTACGTGACTGGTGGCGCGTATCCAGAGCCAGCTGGACTTCGCTTCTGAGAAAAGCCGGAGGGGAGGCGCCCTTCGCTGTTGACTCGTCGCCATGGCAGCGCGCGTGACTACTACGATCGGTGGGCTGTCGTGTCGTGATGATGTCCCACCCCTTTTTTCTTCTTCTAAGGCTTTAATTAATTAGTTTTCGAACCCGGTAAAATAAAGAAACCCTTAAGGATTCAAGGGGGGGGGAGCGCGGTTTTTAACGAAACCGGTCGATTTTCCCATCGTGAGACTGGTCTGCGAATCCCCAGGTGTTGTTTCATTTCTGGTTATTGTCAGTGAACGGCTGGGTTTTAATTGCTGCCGTTTCCCTCTATTGTCGAGCCCTGGGTGGAATTAATTTTCTTTTTCAATTGTTATTTATCGATAAACTAAAACCGATTCGATCTGCGAGTATTGGCGGTTGACCACCATTTTCCCCCTGTAGCGGAATTATGGGTAGAAATCGTCTCTCCGGACGACCAGACATTTTCTTCAGCCTACTACGTATGTAAGTCAAGCTATGGCGGTGATGATGATGAGGAGGATAATGGCGATAAGACGATTGTTTTAGCTTAAGCAGAACACGAGAAATAAAGCGGAGTGTTATCTTCCGCCCATAGCGGGGGATGGGAGGGGGGTCGCCATCTTTAAACTCGGCCTGGCCGATAATAAATGGAATAAATCACGGGTGTTTTGTGTTTTTTTTCCAAGGCCACCACGAATCTTAGACGGCTCCGTTATCGGAGACCTGGGTCGATATCGAACACGGGTGATTTTACGGAGTAACCGCATCTACAAGTGCAAACACGGACGGAGCTCAGGTGGCGGGAAGCCGCTTAGATGAATGAACGAATGGCTTTTCTTGTTGCTTGGTAACGCGAGGTTGTCAGTAAGAAAAAAAAGGGGGGGACTAAGTGTATTTGACTTGTCGATGAATAATAATTAAAAAAAAAAAAAACAAACCATGGCAATATTTATTTCCTCCCAGGTTCGGTTTTATTGCTAAACTGTCGGAAAAGCCAAACACGGATGCCTATGATTTTGCTCTCCATTGTTTCTGTTGTTTGTCTTTTTAGAGACGGGAAGCTGACGTAATGTCGACCCAAATGTGACTGCTGGATGATAATTTGTATCTGATAAATGCATACCCCCCCATATTTAGAAAAAAAAAGAGTACTTCAGCTTGTGGAATCCAATTTATTTTTGTTCTCATTGTGTTCCTCGCCCGTCAACAAGGAAACGGGGGCGAGTAATTCATCACTGAGAGGGTTGATGTCCATGCGTGACTCCCGCAGCCGGTGTCCTGTCATGATATAATCTGAAATATTGATCCTGCTCAGAAACCACCCAGGGGACTTCAAAGTTACAGGGAAGTGGGGGTGGCTTTTTGTTGTTGTTGTTGTTGTTGTCGTTGTTTTCAATAAAATTATTTCTATTTATGCTGGCATTTCATAGATGTTTCAAGTAAAGGCCATCTTCAATTCCAGCTACCTGTAAAAGGAGCGGTTCAAAGACTTACGTAAGTTTGTTTTGCTTTTTACTCCCAAATAAAACTGATATCTACGTGAAATGTACGTGCTAAATATAGTCCACAGCAATTTGTCAGCTCCCCGATTAAACGCCAAAATACAAGGTCATGTGGTGTATAATGATGTAGTCGTTGATAATGGCGGCAGCTGGGCATTTTACTGTGGAAGTTTATTATGGAAGAAAAAGAAATTTTGGTCGAGGCAGTGAAAATAAACCCGAGGATTGTATTCTAACTTGGCATTTGAAATGAATATCTGGTATTGGCAAAATATCTGCAGCCGGGAATGTGAATGCAAAAGTGGTTGTGAGGTGATGAAAGCCAGTCTCAAGAAGACTTTTTCTGATGTGGTGGTGTTCTTGTTTTAGGTTATTAGAGAAATTTATGAGCAAAAAGCTGCTCTGATTTCTCTGTATACACATGCTTTGGCATATTGTGAGATAGAAAAAAATCTATATACATAATTTACAATGATGAGGTTGTAAACACCAGTTTTTACAAGCAGTTTTAAGAGCTCTTTGGATAAATATTCTGAAGAAGAAATACTTTCTTCCTTCGGGCATGGTAGAAGCGACCAATATATGGTTCATATCTCAACCAGAGTTTAATTTTGGCTATCAAATAGATTTAATTTCACAGTTCTAGTATTTACTACCAATACATTTACTTTCAATTTACTGTTCCCAGGAAAGAGCAAGTGTACTGATTCTCCATGATGTATAACAGAAAATAAGTATCAATCTCAGTTTCTCTTGGTCCTTGTCTCATTCACATACGACTGGGAACATAACATGTATTTTAACTCCTTTCTCTTTTTTTAATTAGCAGAATTGTTAATGAATAAAATAACTTGCCAGCAAGTGTGGTTAATAATGATGGTGTTAATCAATTTTAGATTCTTACTGATGACCAGATCTCTTCCCTGCACCAGCTTAAAAATAAAAACAAAAGTGTTACTAATTAGATATACAAATATGTAGAAATTTTCTTTTCAGATTCCAACAAACCCAGTGAGACCTATCAGCTTTTTGGGGATTTTAAAAGTTTGTCTTAGCTCAGTATTACTCAGAATTATCCCTGATTGAACAAAGGACAACACCATTTCTGCCAGTCTTGGAGTAATTTAAAGCATGGAAAGATACTCTTTGGGCATAGTTAGAATGAGTGAGCAGAAGAACAGCCATTAATTATATCCTAGTGATCCATGAATGATTATTTAATGCTTAGCATTTCAAAGCTCAGATATAAGTGATATGAGGCTTATTCTTCTGGTTTTGTTTGGTGGTGATGTGTGCCTTAGAACTTTATATTTTATCCACATTACTATTCATCAAAGTAGAAGTGTACTGAATCTATATTAAAAATAATTTTAAGTTGTCTGGGTTGTTATACTGGTAGTTAGTTTAGTAGTTATAAAGAAGCAGAAGGGTATCATGGCTTATACAGGGATACTCAGGAAGAGAACTGGTCATCAACAAAAGTTTTACATTGGATAATGCCACCACTAATGGCTACACTTTCTGATAATTGTTAAAAGATTTCATATGAATGGCTTCTTACTGATTTTTTTCTTGAATTCAAATTTTTTTATTCTTTCAATCTGTTTGTGTGTGGGGGGGATATTAACAATTGATGCAAATTTGTTTTTCCTCACCTTTGCTGGAGCCAGAGGCCGCCACCATTCACTCATAAAAATTTGGATATGGCAGACGGATTGTTTCTTTTTCAAATTGTGCATCTGGCAAAACAACTGCATTGATGGGTGTGTGTGTGTGTGTGTGTGTGTGTGTGTGGGGTTCAAGAAATGATGATAAAGCTAAACAAAAAGATTCATGCTGTTAAATAACAGAAAATATATAAATTCTAAATGTTTTTTTTTTTGAGTCATGTGACATTACTTAAACAGCCAAACTGGCCCATAGTTTTAGTTGTTGAACAAATATGGAAGGTTACGATCTTCACCCAATAAAACAGCTTTGATAAACACCATCATTCATGCAGCCTTAATGAAGGGCCCTGCAAATCTTAAAAGAACATCTGATATGAATCATCATCTTTTTTTTTAATTTCTGAAAACTACTGCACACTCTTCTTGAGAAAGTGTTTGGTGTTCTTAATGTCTAATCAATGATAGCTCGCTCTTCTGACATTTTAGCAGATAACAGGTTTTCAGGGATGCTGGATGAGTGCACGTATATAAATATATGCGCACACATGCCATGCTTGTTTGGTAATACCAGACAACTGCTACAAATTCTGTGTCATGAGAAGGTGAAGGCTGCATTAAAAAAAAAAAGATAACATTAGTGTATAATAGCTAATGGGAAATACATTTTTTTAAGCATTCACTGCTTAGATTCAGTAGTTATCAGCAATGGCAGAAGAAAAGAATCTACACTGGCTGGGCCTTTCTATTTTGTGCTAGGGAAAGTAAATTCTTTGGTTTAGTGGAATCATCTGGGGTTTTTTTGTTTGTTTTTGTTGTTTTCATCATAATGACCTGCAGTAGCTATTTGGCTGTTTCTGGTTTGTATCATGTGTGTAATCTGGGTTGGATGAACACCAAAAGTCTGTCAGGGAAGGATGGAGAGAGGGTTGTTTGTTTCTGCTTCTTATAGCACTAATAATCATTTATCCATTCCTCTTGACTTGTCATCTTGGACTGATTGATGTAAGCATCCCCCCCTCCTGTTAACAGGATTAAACCATTTTGCAGCACTGTGATGGTTTTACAGTTCTCACTATGGATTTACATAAAGAACCCTCCACCCCTGGTTCTGCTGCCATTCAGCATTTTTTTTTTTTTTTTGGTTTGTTTTGGTTTGGTTATTTAGTGATGGATGCTGCCTCTGAACACATCGGCAAAGCCTATCTTTTGTCTCTCTACCCGGTTTGTTTCACAACAGATTTTTTTTTTTTGCTGAGGAAACAAGTCAAATGGAAATATCTAACCCCAAAAGCAGCAGGCACTCTGATTGGTCACTTGAGAGAGATCAGGGAACCAAGGACTCGTGACCACCAAACACCGAGGAACAAGGCGGAAAGTGAACCGGCTCAGACCTACTGGTGACCGGTATTTTTGGAAACGGATGACGGGTCAGATGAAACAGCGCAAACTGCACTGTTGGGGGGGGTTTGCAGTAGATCCTAGATCTCCATCACAAAGACCGTCCATCATCAGTGCCAGAGATAGGCAGGAATTGCTGTGTTGGAAGACCCTGCGGAGAAACGAGACTAACTAACGACAACGCAAGGACTTGCTACAACACAATTTCTTGGGAAATTTCCAAACACGGTCACAACACTGCTTCAGGTGATGCTGCTGGCTCCAGCCAGCAGACAGAGAGTAAACTCAAATGCAAGATGGTCAAGGCATAAAAATCATTTTAACTAGTGTACCGTATCTGATTTGTATTTGTCTATTGTTGTTTGTTTTGTTTTTGTTTTTTTTGTTATCCAGTTATTTATTCCTTTTCTTTTACAAAATAAAAATATGCAACATATTCTGTTGTATTTCCATCTGCCCTAAAAATTGCAAAATGAACAAGGAAGCTGCACAGAGGAATTGCTTCACAGATGGTGTCGTCTTTTGTTTTTTTTTCATTTCCGATTATGATACAATAGGCTCATTTGCGTAATAAAGAAACAAATATTTTAATCAGCCGGGTCTCTTATCAAAGGATCCATAGGGTGTAAAGAGTACCCCATACTGCCCCTTCAACTTTTCCAACAGTAGGACGCCTCCGCACCAATTCTTCCCTAATGTCTGGATCCCACCACAGCTCCGACTACGGCAGGTATGGTACAGATCTGCGAAGGTAGTGCGGAAGGAAGCCGGGAACATGCCCGGTTTACCTACTGGACGAGAGAAAGGTGCACATTCTGTTGATGCTGTTCGATGCGTTCATTAAACGGGATGCTCCGTGCCGGAGAAATGTCGTCTGCACGGCGAGAGGGGCGCGGGAATAGACAGACGATTGCGCAGCAGGACTACCGTGGGCCGGTCCATTTTGTGCCTGTGTGGGTGGCGGGGTAAGAGAGGCTGCTGGATTTGTATCTTCTCCGCCAAGCTGCCGCTTCAGCGGGAATATGAAGTAGGGAGCCGCCGCCAACGGGGCAGACTTGGCCCTCGTTCCCTCGAATTCCGTCCGCTTCATCCGCCCGAATTTCTGGCTGGCGAGGGACGCCGCTCCTACCCGGAGGAACGAGTCCATGCTTCGCCATGAAAGCGCCGGCTCGCGCGCTCAATGGCCGAGGAGAATGTGTGCGGGGAAGCGGGTTATCGAGAGCGGTGCCGAAGGTAGCGCCTGCTGTGTCCCCCGCCGCTCTACTTAAACGTGATGACTGCTGGTGAGAGAGGAGAAAGTCCTTCTGGAGCCTAACCGAGGGGATAGCTGGAGCGCACGTAAGCTGGGCCTGCCTTCATTTACTACTGTCCCCCCCCCTTCTGTTAGTCAGCAGCAAATGTTCGTCTACTCTACTCCGACTGAAGTGTCGACTCCCTGTCTGTCTCTCTAAGAGTAGTGGAGCCGTTCTTGATAGTTTGGTGTTCACTACTGTCCACCCCACCGAGGATGTCGGACGGTGCCTGCCTCTGTTAATGTGGGCGTTGGCCGTCGCTAGCCCGTAGGCTCCATTGGTGGGGTGACTAGGGATCCGCCGAGGAGGATCTTCCAAGCAGGGCCACCGGACCTGTTGGGCAGAGGAAAAGCAGCAGTTGTCCGTGAAGCCCCCGTCGACCGGGGCTGACTGGTTGGTTGGTTGGTGTCCGTGTCGAAGTATATAACCAGAAACTGGATCAAATGCTACTTTCGAGATGACCTGTCGTCGGTGTCCGGGGACATCAAAGGAGGAGAGAACACGCCATCTTCTGTTGTTCTTCTTCTTGATGATAGTACATCGATAAGCACCCCCCCTCTCTCTCTCCCCCTCTCTCGCGTGTATCTCTAGAAGAATTGCGATATTTGAGTTGTTAATAATAATTAATTCCTATCCCCATCATCACTGATATCTGACTGAACTTTCCTGCTTTCTTTCTCTTGTGGAACCGAGAGTTCAGTGTAAGCCGGCTATCAACATGGCAGCTTCAGTAGTATTGCATGAAGGTGAAATATCTCGTGTGATTGGGAAGTAGTAATTAGCTACATTATTTGCTAGAATCCTTCGTGTCAGCGAGATGGTTGTGGGCGCGCACTCTGCGCTTTCCCGCATGTTCATTGCTGGTTGTCGTCGTCCTAGTGTAGCCTACAACAGTAGCAATGCAGGGAAATGGATATTTCTGTGGCACGAAAGTGATTGATCCACTCTAACTTTGGCAATGGGGCTGGTACACAGAGACCGAAGAAACTAAATGCTGTTAAGCTATGTAGTCATAAATGTTTTCAGAGTTAACTCTCCCGAATTTACGTATCTTAGTTATTTTAAAATATGATTCCACTGTAAACAAGGTTTGTAGGCCATGTCAGATAAAGATCTAGTTTTTAACTATGTAAATTAAGACTGCAGGCACTTGTATATTTGTGTTGCTGAGGCTATTAGTTTATACTCTTTGATCAATTAGTTGGTACCATACTTTAAAGAGCGTACAAACAAGCTCACAAAGAGAGCAATCATGAAACCAAATGGTTATAATCCTGTAAGCTGTTTCCAAACCCCAAACCTCACTTCTAACTTTATTTTAATTCCAAATAAACGCTGGCTCGTTTTGAAATCCAGTGACAGTGAAAAGTAGAAGCTTTGATAGAGCTACCGTGTGGAAACTCCTGCTTTAGAAATGCATATAAAGCATAGTGTTGGCAAAAGCCTTCCCCAGAGGTACCAAAGACAACCAGTGGATGATTGTTTCAGATTGCATTCGTTCATTTTATACCCTGGTCATGTAAAACTTAAAACAGTTTTGTTCACTGTTTTGCCTTAAATTAAAATGTTTCAGATTAAAGAAATAGGCACTAAATTCTATTTTTCATCTTTATGATACAACACGCTTGCCAGGCTTTTATCCAAGAAGTCAGTGAAGCCTGTCATTCATTCACGGTTTTGTTATTCATGTTTAAATTACAAATGGATTAGAGGATTGATTATCTGCTAAGTTTATTTACATTATTCTAAATACCACACGAGTGTAGCAAGAGCAATATGCCATTTGACTTTACTTCCCTTTTATCTATGATGGCTCTTTCCCATTACCTATGAGACATTTTAAAAAAAATGTGGATGCAGTAAGAAGGCTGAACACATTCTCCTCTTGAGCATGCAGCCTGCTAGTTTCCTTTCTAATTCACCTGAATAAAGTTGAAATATTATTATTGGTGTAAAATATCAAAATTAAATATTAACTTTCTGTTCCTTTTAATTTGATTATTTATAAATATTTTACGGAAAGCAATAAAAATAATAACAGCAGGTAATGAAAAGTGAAACAGTGCAGCCATGTTCCGCCACTTAGCAGCTGACCTCTTTTCATACAATCAATGTTTTTTAGCATAATAAAAATATCATATGCTCAAGCACTACTTGGCGACCAGCTAAACAATCATTACCTGAAAGGTAACCAAATGTTGATAATAGGGAACCATTTTGGTTTTAATATTTATAGCAAGCGTGGCAAAGTTATTCAGGTCAAATCTGATAAGAAAAATAAAAGCCCTTTTGCAAGGAAATTTGGTTTGGAAGTGGAGCAGCTGTTTGTTAATATTAAGGTGTGATGCTACATAAGATCAGGCACAGACTCCAGGTAACAGGATGGAATGCTGATATTTTAAAACTCTTATCCAAGATTGAGGCCATAACATAACCTTAGCCTGTTGTACTTTTAACTGTTACTAAGAAACGATGCAATTCATTAGCAACCGGTTTTACAAACGTTTTACAGTTCACCTCCCGATTTCTCAATACGTTTTATTAGTAGCAAATATGTTACAAAAAAATCTGAATCAGTAATCTGTTGTCCATTCTTCTCACTGGCTAAATCACGCTAGAAATGAAATGCAGTGTTCCACATGACTAGTTAAAAGGCTGCTTGATTTAAATTACTTTGTATACAATGTTGGAATTCTCATTTTGTATTTACAGCGAAGTATGCTTAGAAGATGTCTGTGAAATATGTAAATTGCCACCTCTGAGCTAAAAAAATAAAGAAAAAAAAAGTTTACAACTGCTGACATAAGTATACACATGTGCTGGGCTTAATGTTGTTTTGAATCTTTAATTGGGTAGTTATCATATCAATGTAATGTTCATATTGATTGGTACCATCTTTCCCCTGGGGACCTTATTTAAGCCATTATTGCTTTCTTAGCGAATGAATCAGTGTAGATTCCGAAATAGAAAAACAACTTACTTTTTATGTGGCTAAAGAAATTTATTTTACTGAAAAAAATTTTTAAATTTATGTGTAACATAAACAATTCAAAAATGCTGAATTTAATGGCAACTGTTAATACTCAGTCTGATGAATTGCAATTTCAATGGCTTGGTGATGTTTATTTCATTATACGGAATACAAGAATGCTTATATGGAACACAAAAAAAACTTGTAGAACTATTTAAAGTCAATTGCATACAAACATCTGTGCTGTAATATATCAAAAGTTACCTAGTTTTTTTTGGATTATTATTTAACTAATGAACATACTGATCTTTCATGAGCCTGTCCATTATTGCAGTATTTGTTGTATGGTTTCACCAGGAGCTCTAATAAGCTAGGCTTGCATAACCTTGTCAAAACAAGTTTCTCAACTGTTTCCCTCTTGACTTCCTCAATAGGAAGTAGATTTCCACTAATACATTTTTTCAAAAGTTTTATTTGGCATGTCGATGGTGTATGGAGGTCATGATTACTCTGATTTTGATAGAACATCTGATTACCAGACAAAAAACTGCAAGATAGGTTTTCTTTGGCAAGTCGCTTTACATTTTTAGCAAATTGTCTTTTACAGATGTCGCTCTCTGAAATAGCAGAAAATAATAACTTTTTAAAATTCTTAAACTGTACAGATGCAAGATTTTACAAATTCCATGTTTGCACCAGGGATATGCAATATAATATTTCTCTCTCACCTTTCAATAAGGTCACCAATTATAAATATGTAACACTACTTTCACACTTAGATGAGCAAATCAGTTGCATGTTTTTGTAAAGAGATGGTAGTACGTCATTAGGCCAGGTGTCATACACAACAGTCTAACACATGGAGAAATTGGTACAGTAAGGGTGTTTCAAAAGCATCAGTGCTTTTGTCCAAAATCACCAAGATTTATGTTTTTTTTTAAAGAAATATTAATAGAGCATTGATTTCACAAATTTCAATTCAAAGTTTGTTCTCAAGAAGAGTTTAAAGGAGTAAATATGATTCCTAGCAACAGGTGACAAATTGTCTTATTGTTGTAGCTATGCTTCTCTTGAATGAAGATAATAATGTATCGAAATTCTCTATTTGGTAAACCTAATATGATCACCTGTCTCAATTCTCCACTTCACTGAAGCTCTATGCAGTCAACTGCTGTGATTTCAAATATGAGTTAATGTTACAATTTATCATCTCGATAAACAACAAAATCTCCTATTGATTCTCTGGCGTAAACAATTTATTCTACAGGTTTAGAACCTTTCTTATCTTGAATGGCTGGCTGCCCATATTAAGTTGGAGCTTACATCTGGATGTTACTTCCCCGTTTCTTTGCTTGATTTAATTAACTGGCTAACAAGATATTAACTTAGAAGAGAAATGTGAAGCAATTGCACATTCCAATTACTCGGTGACCAGAGTTACAGTAAATGTTTGTACTCACTTGACTGTCTTTAAAATATGGAAATTGTTCTTCAATAAAGAAAAACATCAATGCAAACTTCAGAAAAAATAATAAAGCTAAATCAATATAGTTTGTTGTAAAACAAATAGGAAAATTCTATATTTCTTAGATCAGTTGTAAACTCAGTTTTTTCTTAAGTTTACTTGACCTTATAGTTTTTCTTTAATAACAATTAATTTGGCAGGTTATGTAAGAGTCAAAAATTATTTTTTTTAATTAGAATATGATGCCATTTGTTAGATGATAGTAAAGTCCACCCTGAAATATAAATGATTGGCTTCTTTCTCTTCATTGTGTTTGTACTTGATAAGAAGTTTAATTGTATACTTATATGGAATTGTTTTGTCTTTATTTTACTAAATCTGTTTAATATTAGTGTAAACGGGTATAATTTTCCATACTTAGCCAGTTCATTAATGTTGACTGTTTCACCTAATTTATGCCCTGTGGAACTACTCTTCCCAAACCCCTTCTGATGTAACAGGTTTTTCATAAATGTTTCCACATGGACAGAATCAAAATTCTGAATATCTTAGTAATTTTCTTCTTAAAATTTTCTCCTCGTATTTTTAAAGATTTTAAATTATATGAAACTGTATTTTTGGACCAAAATGACTGCATGATCATGATGAATTGGAGTTTTAAATTAAAAAGGTGGCCATATATTTAAGCTACTTTACATTAGTATACCCAACTTTACAACAACAGTTCTGTTTACCAGATAATTTGCATCTAGATTCTGATGGTGCCTCAGAATTATTTCAGTTATAATTTATTTAAAGACATAAGCAATCCTAGTTTATACAGACACCATTGAGAGATTAAAAGACTGACAAATGAAAACCTACGACTTGACTTTTTAAATTGGTAATTTGTTTCACGAACATGCCTTATCAAAAGAATGTATTGTCAATCTTTTCTGAAAGTATTATAATTGTGCTGCCTAGGCTTCAGTGGAAGACCTGAGTATTAGTTCAACAGGAAAAGTGTACAGATTTTTTTTTTAAAAAAAAGGAAAAATGGTGATATCAAAGTTGAAATGATGAAGGGATTCAAAATGAGGGGCAAGTCTCCAGCTATTCTCCTACCTGCACTATTGAGAAAGTGTGTGGAGCATCTGTTAGTATGAAATTTAAAAAAATGCATTTAACCCATTTTTCTTATTATACCTAGTGTTGCCTTTATACCAGCAACTAAAATTTTTATAATATGGCACTTGTACTATTATTTTTTTTTTTTTGGCTGTTCAAATGATCATAGATGAAATTACCATTAAAGTTGTCATTATGGTAAGAGCATTGCGCTGCTTTTCAGAAAATCCTATCATTAGGAAATTTGGTTGGTTGGTTGGTTCAAGCTGGAAATTAGACCAAACGCAGATTTTTAAGTTCTGATTTAATTTGTTTACCAGCAACTTTAGACCAAAGCACTTGACTTGGATATTGCTCTCATGGATAAAATAAAGAACTTGGCAAAAATACCTTTAGGTTGATAACTGGCTTTCTTTTATCAACCTTCCCCTCAAATCATGCTCTGGTTGAGAGCACATTGGACTTGTTAAATCTTTCCCTGCCAGAGTCCGAGATCATGGTATAATGTAGTTTTATTTTAACACTCGATAGATGGCTGGTCAGTAGACCAGATATGTATTAGTCTAGACGTTGGTGGATGCTGTTTGGGGGATTTGAAATGATCTGTTAATGGAAATGGACGTCAAAACCCTGGCAGGGAAAGGGTTAAAAGAAACCAACCAACCCCTGAACTCTGTACTGGTTCAAGTGATCTGTTAGCACGATTACAAATACATTTTATTAGTCAGTATTATTAAATCGCTAGACAACTAAATAAATAGAACTGCACAAGATATTGGAGTCATTCCAGGACGAGGTTGCTTTGATCTTTTGTTATATCTAAGATCATTTTTTTTCTATTGTTTAATGGCAGGTGCCGGGAGATATCTTGAATAAAATGTAAAAAATCTGGTGGTGGGGGGGGGGGGTTGGGTTGTTTTGTTTTTTTTTTAAATTCTGTTTTTCCAACAACAAAAAAAATAATAAGTGCGCAACGTTTATATGAAAGCTGGCCTACCAACTTCCTGCACGATTGTTGTTGTTGCTTCCCCGATATTTCAAACCTGTCAGCTCTTCTCCTTTTCCACTCCCAGGGAGGGATGGCAGGGAAGGAGACGACCTCCGTCTCTTCAAAACAACTGGCCGGCCATTGGCTTAATGGCCCAGCCTGTAAATCAGCCTGAGCCACCTTGATTTCTGGCGCATCAACTGTCCTCGAACACCTGCTCTGTCTCACGCCCACCTCTGAGGGGTCATAGCCTTATGTTCAACAGAGAGGATGATGCGGCGGCTTTAGATAACAAGATTTTTCAAAAATCCTTCGGGCCCCTTTTTAAAAATTATTATCTAGGTGGGGATACCGACATGTTTGTTGAGAGAGAGAGAGACCGGCGGAGATAGGGGGGGATCTGGAAATATGAATTCGGAGCCTATAGGTAGAGGTAGACAAGCTCTGACTACGGCAGGTAGGGTAGAGGTCTGTGAAGGTAGCGCGGCAGGAACACGCCCCTTTTACCTATTATCGTCGGCAGGGTTAGGGTGGAAGAGGCGGCGGGAATATTTCATCTGGGAAACGAGGGCTAGAGAACTGATTAGATAAGGGTCCCAATCCGTACGGTATCTGGTCGCCAGGGCGCTGGACGAGAGAAAGGTGCACATTCTGTTGATGCTGTTCGATGTGTTCATTAAACGGGATGCTCCGTGCCGGAGAAATGTCGTCTGCACGGCGAGAGGGGCGCGGGAATAGACAGACGATTGCGCAGCAGAACTACCGTGGGCCGGTCCATTTTGTGCCTGTGTGGGTGGCGGGGTAAGAGGGGCTGCTGGATTTGTATCTTCTTCGCCAAGCTGCCGCTTCAGCGGGAATATGAAGTAGGGAGCCGCCGCCAACGGGGCAGACTTGGCCCTCGTTCCCTCGAATTCCGTCCGCTTCATCCGCCCGAATTTCTGGCTGGCGAGGGACGCCGCTCCTACCCGGAGGAACGAGTCCATGCTTCGCCATGAAAGCGCCGGCTCGCGCGCTCAATGGCCGAGGAGAATGTGTGCGGGAAGCGGGTTATCGAGAGCGGTGCCGAAGGTAGCGCCTGCTGTGTCCCCCGCCGCTCTACTTAAACGTGATGACTGCCGGTGAGAGAGGAGAAAGTCCTTCTGGAGCCTAACCGAGGGGATAGCTGGAGCGCACGTAAGCTGGGCCTGCCTTCATTTACTACTGTCTCCCCCCCCTTCTGTTAGTCAGCAGCAAATGTTCGTCTACTCTACTCCGACTGAAGTGTCGACTCCCTGTCTGTCTCTCTAAGAGTAGTGGGGCCGTTCTTGATAGTTTGGTGTTCACTACTGTCCACCCCACCGAGGATGTCGGACGGTGCCTGCCTCTGTTAATGTGGGCGTTGGCCGTCGCTAGCCCGTAGGCTCCATTGAGGAGGATCTTCCAGGCAGGGCCACCGGACCTGTTGGGCAGAGGAAAAGCAGCAGTTGTCCGTGAAGCCCCCGTCGACCGGGGCTGACTGGTTGGTTGGTGTCCGTGTCGAAGTATATAACCAGAAACTGGATCAAATGCTACTTTCGAGATGACCTGTCGTCGGTGTCCGGGGACATCAAAGGAGGAGAGAACACGCCATCTTCTGTTCTTCTTCTTCTTGATGATAGTACATCGATAAGCACCCCCCCCTCTCTCTCCCCCTCTCTCGTGTATCTCTAGAAGAATTGCGATATTTGAGTTGTTAATAATAATTAATTCCTATCCCCATCATCACTGATATCTGACTGAACTTTCCTGCTTTCTTTCTCTTGTGGAACCGAGAGTTCAGTGTAAGCCGGCTATCAACATGGCAGCTTCAGTAGTATTGCATGAAGGTGAAATATCTCGTGTGGTTGGGAAGTAGTAATTAGCTACATTATTTGCTAGAATCCTTCGTGTCAGCGAGATGGTTGTGGGCGTGCACTCTGTGCTTTCCCGCATGTTCATTGCTGGTTGTCGTCGTCCTAGTGTAGTCTTTGTGAGCTTGTTTGTACGCTCTTTAAAGTATGGTACCAACTAATTGATCAAAGAGTATAAACTAATAGCCTCAGCAACACAAATATACAAGTGCCTGCAGTCTTAATTTACATAGTTAAAAACTAGATCTTTATCTGACATGGCCTACAAACCTTGTTTACAGTGGAATCATATTTTAAAATAACTAAGATACGTAAATTCGGGAGAGTTAACTCTGAAAACATTTACGACTACATAACTTAACAGCATTTAGTTTCTTCGGTCTCTGTGTACCAACCCCATTGCCAAAGTTAGAGTGGATCAATCACTTTCATGCCACAGAAATATCCATTTCCCTGCATTGCTACTGTTGTAGGAATCATGAAACCAAATAGTTATAATCTGTAAGCTGTTTCCAAACCCCAAACCTCACTTCTAACTTTATTTTAATTCCAAATAAACGCTGGCTCGTTTTGAAATCCAGTGACAGCTGAAAAGTAGGAGCTTTGATAGAGCTACCGTGTGGAAACTCCTGCTTTAGAAATGCATATAAAGCATAGTGTTGGCAAAAGCCTTCCCCAGAGGTACCAAAGAGACAACCAGTGGATGATTGTTTCAGATTGCGTTCGTTCATTTTATACCCTGGTCATGTAAAACTTAAAACAGTTTTGTTCACTGTTTTGCCTTAAATTAAAATGTTTCAGATTAAAGAAATAGGCACTAAATTCTATTTTTCAATCTTTATGATACAACATGCTTGCCAAGGCTTTTATCCAAGAAGTCAGTGAAGCCTGTCATTTCACGGTTTTGTTATTCATGTTTAAATTACAAATGGATTAGAGGATTGATTATCTGCTAAGTTTATTTACATTATTCTAAATACCACACGAGTGTAGCAAGAGCAATATGCCATTTGACTTTACTTCCCTTTTATCTATGATGGCTCTTTCCCATTACCTATGAGACATTTTTTTAAAAAATGTGGATGCAGTAAGAAGGCTGAACACATTCTCCTCTTGGTGTAAAATATCAAAATTAAATATTAACTTTCTGTTCCTTTTAATTTGATTATTTATAAATATTTTACGGAAAGCAATAAAAATAATAACAGCAGGTAATGAAAAGTGAAACAGTGCAGCCATGTTCCGCCACTTAGCAGCTGACCTCTTTTCATACAATCAATGTTTTTTAGCATAATAAAAATATCATATGCTCAAGCACTACTTGGCGACCAGCTAAACAATCATTACCTGAAAGGTAACCAAATGTTGATAATAGGGAACCATTTTGGTTTTAATATTTATAGCAAGTGTGGCAAAGTTATTCAGGTCAAATCTGATAAGAAAAATAAAAGCCCTTTTGCAAGGAAATTTGGTTTGGAAGTGGAGCAGCTGTTTGTTAATATTAAGGTGTGATGCTACATAAGATCAGGCACAGACTCCAGGTAACAGGATGGAATGCTGATATTTTAAACTCATTATCCAAGATTGAGGCCATAACATAACCTTAGCCTGTTGTACTTTTAACTGTTACTAAGAAACGATGCAATTCATTAGCAACCGGTTTTACAAACGTTTTACAGTTCACCTCCCGATTTCTCAATACGTTTTATTAGTAGCAAATATGTTACAAAAAAGCCTGAATCAGTAATCTGTTGTCCATTCTTCTCACTGGCTAAATCACGCTAGAAATGAAATGCAGTGTTCCACATGACTAGGTTAAAAAGCTGCTGGTTTAAATTACTTTGTGATACAACGTTGGAATTCTCATTTTGTATTTAACAGCGAAGTATGCTTAGAAGATGTCTGTGAAATATGTAAATTGCCACCTCTGAGCTAAAAAAATAAAGAAAAAAAAGTTTACAACTGCTGACATAAGTATACACATGTGCTGGGCTTAATGTTGTTTTGAATCTTTAATTGGGTAGTTATCATATCAATGTAATGTTCATATTGATTGGTACCATCTTTCCCCTGGGGACCTTATTTAAGCCATTATTGCTTTCTTAGCGAATGAATCAGTGTAGATTCCGAAATAGAAAAACAACTTACTTTTTATGTGGCTAAAGAAATTTATTTTACTGAAAAAAATTTTTAAATTTATGTGTAATATAAACAATTCAAAAATGCTGAATTTAATGGCAACTGTTAATACTCAGTCTGATGAATTGCAATTTCAATGGCTTGGTGATGTTTATTTCATTATACGGAATGCAAGAATGCTTATATGGAACACAAAAAAAACTTGTAGAACTATTTAAAGTCAGTTGCATACAAACACTCAAAATCTGTGTGTAAGTGTCACATGCATAACAAACATCTGTGCTGTAATATATCAAAACGTTACCTAGTTTTTTTTGGATTATTATTTAACTAATGAACATACTGATCTTTCATGAGCCTGTCCATTATTGCAGTATTTGTTGTATGGCTTCACCAGGACTCTAATAAGGTAGGCTTGCATAACCTTGTCAAAACAAGTTTCTCAACTGTTTCCCTCTTGACTTCCTCAATAGGAAGTAGATTTCCCACTAATCCATTTTTTCAAAAGTTTTATTTGGCATGTCGATGGTGTATGGAGGTCATGATTACTCTGATTTTGATAGAACATCTGATTACCAGACAAAAAACTGCAAGATAGGTTTTCTTTGGCAAGTCGCTTTACATTTTTAGCAAATTTGTCTTTTACAGATGTCGCTCTCTGAAATAGCAGAAAATAATAACTTTTTAAAATTCTTAAACTGTACAGATGCAAGATTTTACAAATTCCATGTTTGCACCAGGGATATGCAATATAATATTTCTCTCACCTTTCAATAGGTCACCAATTATAAATATGTTACACTACTTTCACACTTAGATGAGCAAATCAATTGCATGTTTTTGTAAAGAGATGGTAGTACGTCATTAGGCCAGGTGTCATACACAACAGTCTAACACATGGAGAAATTGGTACAGTAAGGGTGTTTCAAAAGCATCAGTGTTTTTGTCCAAAATCACCAAGATTTATGTTTTTTTTAAAGAAATATTAATAGAGCATTGATTTCACAAATTTCAATTCAAAGTTTGTTCTCAAGAAGAGTTTAAAGGAGTAAATATGATTCCTAGCAACAGGTGACAAATTGTTATAGCTATGCTTCTCTTGAATGAAGATGATGATAATGTATCAAAATTCTCTATTTAGTAAACCTAATATGATCACGAGTCTCAATTCAATTTATCATCTCTATAAACAACAAAAATCTCCTATTGATTCTCTGGCGTAAACAATTTATTCTACAGGTTTAGAATCTTTCTTATCTTGAATGGCTGGCTGCCCATATTAAGTTGGAGCTTACATCTGGATGTTACTTCCCCGTTTCTTTGCTTGATTTAATTAACTGGCTAACAAGATATTAACTTAGAAGAGAAATGTGAAGCAATTGCACATTCCAATTACTCAGTGACCAGAGTTACAGTAAATGTTTGTACTCACTCGACTGTCTTTAAAATATGGAAATTGTTCTTCAATAAAGAAAAACATCAATGCAAACTTCAGAAAAAATAA
This sequence comes from Nautilus pompilius, assembly GCA_018389105.1. Taxonomy (NCBI): domain Eukaryota; kingdom Metazoa; phylum Mollusca; class Cephalopoda; order Nautilida; family Nautilidae; genus Nautilus; species Nautilus pompilius. The sequence goes on from JACATO010000319.1 coordinate 781,611, forward strand.
TAAAGCTAAATCAATATAGTTTGTTGTAAAACAAATAGGAAAATTATATATTTCTTAGATCAGTTGTAAACTCAGTTTTTTCTTAAGTTTACTTGACCTTATAGTTTTTCTTTAATAACAATTAATTTGGCAGGTTATGTAAGAGTCAAAAAATTATTTTTTTAATTAGAATATGATGCCATTTGTTAGATGATAGTAAAGTCCACCATGAAATATAAATGATTGGCTTCGTGTTTGTACTTGATAAGAAGTTTAATTGTATACTTATATGGAATTGTTTTGTCTTTATTTTACTAAATCTGTTTAATATTAGTGTAAACAGGTATAATTTTCCATACTTAGCCAGTTCATTAATGTTGACTGTTTCACCTAATTTATGCCCTGTGGAACTACTCTTCCCAAACCCCTTCTGATGTAACAGGTTTTTTCATAAATGTTTCCACATGGACAGAATCAAAATTTTGAATATCTTAGTAATTTTCTTCTTAAAATTTTCTCCTCGTATTTTTAAAGATTTTAAATTATATGAAACTGTATTTTGGACCAAAATAACTGCATGATCATGATGAATTGGAGTTTTAAATTAAAAAGGTGGCCATATATTTAAGCTACTTTACATTAGTATACCCAACTTTACAACAACAGTTCTGTTTACCAGATAATTTGCATCTAGATTCTGATGGTGCCTCAGAATTATTTCAGTTATAATTTATTTATAGACAAGCAATCCTAGTTTATACAGACACCATTGAGAGATTAAAAGACTGACAAATGAAAACCTACGACTTGACTTTTTAAATTGGTATTTTTTCTATTTGTACACATCTCTTACCTAAATGATTAATAATTGACTTTTCTGTAAGGTTAAACAATTTATCATTGTACTGATTGTGAATGCATTGAAAGGTAGGCATACTAAATTAGTCATTTGATATAAATTATTCAAGTGAACTCAACTGCATGATGGATTTGTATTGAATTGTATCTAAATAAATGTGAGAATACAGAAATAAGATTGCTCCATTGTTTATCTACTGCTGCTGTTCACTGTTAGTCTTATGATGCCAGTAAAATGTGCACATTTTCTTTTATTCATGCATATCTTGTGTTTAAACTATTATATAATAGGCTACATGTAATATTGCATAGCAAATAATGTAAGATGTGATTTTCAGTTGTGTTATGCATACCCAAGGATGTTTGAAAACTTATTTCAGGTAGCAAATGTCTCCAGAAGCTTTTCGACCTTTCCTATTCAGGAACTACATTATTTGCATGCACAAGCATTCAGACAATTTCCAAGGTGGTTGCTCAAAATGCACCTACTTGATTAAAAACATTAACAAGTCATGGAAAAACTTAAATAGCCCAAATGATCAGTCGTGCGCTCTCTAAATGATGAGTGATCAGATGAACACCTAAGATCTCCACATCACCAGAAGGAAGGATATAATAATGCAGGTACAAAGCATACTAGGTAATTCAAGTTGGTCACTCAAATATCTTTACTAGTAAGTTATTTTCACAGCAAAATAAAGTTGTAATTTTTAGTCAGAGAAATTGATTATTAAATGACTTATCAGTGGCCAACTTGAAGAAGAGATAAAAAAAAAAAAAAAAGACCGCTGTTTAAACACTGATATAACTATTTTTGGAGTCCTGTTGAAGTTTTATTGCATATAACTTCTAATACTGCCTTTCCTATCTATATCTTTTTTAAAAATACACACACTTTCTCTGTGACTGGCCAAAGTAGACCAGAATTACTGTTTTTATCATTAACATTCATGCACAGAAAAATGACTAAGCTTTGATGGTAATAGAGAAAGATTGGTTTAGCTTTACTACTACTACTAATAAACACCTGACATATAAAACATTGTCCGGGTACCTACTATAGTCAACTCTGTATTTGTTGTTGTTGTTGCTTCTCTAACTTTTTGCTGGCTAGTCATGTCTTGAACATTAAGGGAATAATGTGAAAATTGAAGTCCTGAGATAATTTACGCTGTAAATCCATAAATTACTTTTTAACTGGATAATAAAACCTTGCTCTGAAGCGTCTTTTGATGACTATTGAAATTAATCTTTGTTGGCTATTCTCAAACCCTTGTTTCTGGCTTAATTTGAAGTGTGTACTGTGATATTACCCTGAAGATGTCTTCAAGATAAATATTCATTACCTATTTTAGGAAGTGAGTAAAATACTGCTGTTATGTTAAAGATTTGTTTTGTTCCAGAATTCCTTTGGAATTCAGAAATTTCTTAGGAGAAACAGCTATCCCTTTCTCACAATTATGTTCATAACGTTTGTTCAGGTACTTGAATCATTAAATTGTTCTGCTGCAATAATTATGCACATATATTGTTTCATGGAGCCCCCCCATCACAAATGCAACTTAATAACAACAGAAAAAAAGGGGGATATTATTTAAACCTTAAAGAATATAAGTAATTTATAAAGACCTGGTGTTTGTATTTCTCTCAGTATTTTGTATTACACTTCTTTATTATAGACACACACAATTTGAAATCTAATTGTTACTTGGAATGTTTTCAGTGTAATTGAAAATAGCTGTGACTAATTGTCACATGCATTTGACTATAGATTTTCCTTAAGTTGCTCTAATTGTTACTTGGAATGTTTTCAGTGTAATTGAAAAATAGCTGTGACTAATTGTCACATGCATTTGACTATAGATTTTCCTTAAGTTGCAAATCAGCGATTAAAAATTAACAAAGGTTACTGACCAAAGTATGAAAATATTTGATAAGAAAAAATTTTTTTGTGCAGTCTTTGGTAATAACAGCATTAGTTAACAGTTAATCTAATGCTACTCACATAAACTAACAAAACTAAGTAATCCAAAGTTATGACATTTTTGCCTATGGAAAGCCATAATTATATTTTTTAAAATTTTCATTGGAAACTTGACACATTGTTTCAAATGGAATTGTGAGGAATCACCGTTAGAAATTATTATTGGCACTTACCAGTAGAGACTGTGCAATAAAGCTTATAAGGATTAAATGAAAAAGAAATACATTTTTCTTCTTTTTTGCATCTGACAGTAATACATTATTTTTTCATTTAATTTTGACTTTTTAGGTGCCTTTTAAAATGTCATTAAATTTTTTGTAGCATATAACACATCTTTACAATAATTATGTTCAGTTGGTAAGAGAACAAGAAAACCCACATGCAGTTGTACTTGACCTTGTGTCAACCAGTGGTAGAACGTTGTAATCTGCTTTTCATGTCCAAGCTTTTAGGGATGTCTGAGACATGTTTAGCTAGCATAATTCGTCATCGCACTGCAGTTCTGGACACAGTTTGTGAATGCTTAAATATTGTGACAGGTCATATTTATTTAGATATGGATTGGACTGAGTGCTAACATGTAGGAGGGGTATATTTCTCTTGGTCCCATTGAGCATCTATGGGAATAATACCCATCTACTGCCACTTTTGTCTGCATGCAACTAAACACATTGTAGTCTCGAAAACCATGATGCTCTGGTATTCATGCTTGCCACAGAATTGGGTATATAAATTTTCTTTTCTTTTTGAAATTAATTTTATAATTTTGGGAATGATATTAGTGGAAATACGAGGTCTGTCAAAAAAGTATCCAACCTTAGGCTCAGAAAAAAAAATTATGTACATGGTGAGGTTCAATTGCTAATCCCATTCCAAGTAGGCCCCTTGTGCCTCCACACACTTAGCCCAGCGATCCTTCCACTGTTTGAAGCATGTCTGGAATGCTTCCGGAATGGTTCTTAGCTCCGCTGTTGCATTCCGCATGATGTCCTCTCGGCTCTCAAAGCGGGAGCCTTTCATTGGCATCTTCATTTCTGGGGACAACCAGAAGTCAGAAGAAGCCATGTCTGGAGAGTAGGGAGCCTGGCGAATGAACGAAATGCCTTTCTTTGCCAAAAAACCATGGATCAGCTGCGACAAATGAGCCGGGGTGTTGTCATGATGCAGCTGCCAGTTTTGCGAGGCCCACAGATCCGGTCTCGTGCCAAAGTGCATCACAAAGACGTCAGAGGACTTCCTGATAGTACTCCTTTGTAACTGTTTGTTCTTCTGGTGTGTATTTGTGATGCACAACGCCTCGGTAGTCGAAGAAAACAGTCAGCAGTATCTTGATTTTGCTCCGGACCTGACATGCTTTTTTGGGCCATGGCGACGTTGGGTGCTTCTACTGTGCTTTGGTTTCTGGGCCGTACCCGTACACCCACATCTCATCTCCAGTTATCACGGTATTCTGGAACTCAGGATCCCTGTTGGCAATATCCACCAGGTCCTGCGCAACCTCAAGACGAAGTTGTTGTTGTTCCTGAGAAAGCAGCTTGGGCACAGCACAAGCCCAAATCCTCCTTTAAAATTGCATGTGCAGAATCTTTACTGATCCCAACCTCGTCACCAATATCCCGCACCGTCAAATGACGATCCTCCATTATCAAGGTCCGCACTTTCTCGATGATAACTGCATTGCGGCTTATTGACAGCCTCCTGGAACGTTGGTCACCCTCCACCAGTGCGGCCATCTTTGAACCTGTTGTACCATTCTTTAATTTGGGTAACACCCATGGCATTGTCAACAAAATCTGTTGAATTTTTTTGCGAATTGTTTCCGCTTGGGTATCTCCAAGCTTTTGGCAAAACTTGATGCAAGATCGTTGCTCCACATGTTCTGTCATCACGGGCGAAATGAAAATGTGACGAGTAAGTAGTACAGCACCTCTCACGCTGGCTGCCTGACAGCGACTGATGCATCCAGCAAACCTGCCAAAAACCACACATGCACACGAAGGCATGCAGCTCCAATATGCACACTTTTGCCTCCCTAATGTCATTGCTTCCCATGGGAAAAAATAAAGTCAAATACTTTCTTGACAAACCTCATATTCTAACTTAAACCCTTTTTTAATATGTATATATAATATATCTTAAGAAGTGTAGAGCTCGGATTATAGTGCTTTGTTTAAATAATGCATTTTTCTCTTTGCAGTTTGGTAAACTCCGGTGGACTATATAAACTATGGGTACATTTGCTGGTCATGCTCTTCCTGGATTCTTCTTCATAATATTTTCCGTCTGGTGGACTGTTCAAATCTTCAAGAGGTTTTACCAGTGCAAGAGGAGAAATGCCCGTTTTACAGCCACTGTGACATATCCATGTGATTGTTTGTGTGGGCGGCTCAAAGACTGGCCACTTGAAGCTCTGTTGAAACTGCTGTTTGTTTCTGTGGGATTCACTGGGGAGATTGTGACTGGAATTCGGCATGGTAGTTTTAAAGTTATTGGCAATGGGCAGCATGCAACCATGTTCTTCATGTTTGGACTGTCAGGTGTGATAGATATACTGACTGTTTTTAAAGCACCTCTTCCTCCAGATACTGACTACACTGCTGTGGTGCTGGCCCTATTGACTGAAGTGGTCTTGTTCAAATTCCACATTCATGGTAGAGTGCCTTTGGATACACTGCTTCACACACTGCTGATTTATGCAGCAGTTGCCTCGTTATTTTCAGTGCTGCTTGAGATGAGGTTCCGCCATAATGTCCTCGTATCACTTGCGAGGACATATTTTTTTTTCCTTCAAGGTACATGGTTCATTCAGGTTGGAATGATTCTGCACAACCCCTTTCCAGGTGTTGTCAGCTGGTACGAGCATAATCATGATTCCTTAATGTTGTGCACCATGTACTTTGCTTGGCACAGTGCAGGAGTTTTTATTTTCATGCTGTTGATGGGTGCATTTGTCAGTTGCTACCAGCGAGCTCAAGGGATCTCATATGATGATGATATGGCAATGAAGAGGCTAATACATACAGGAGCCAATGGTCAAACTGTTGTAAGTTTAAATGATGATAGTGAGAGTGATGTTGAATACCAGAAGCCTGTTGTTATCAAGTAAACTGATGACACTGATTCATTGATATGTTTGTTGATTGATTTTTCTGTTCGTGCACGAATCTACACTAAGAGTTTCCTGTCTGGCTTTGGGTCAATCTACAAATGTAAATTGTGAAGGTTGATAATATTGATTTTCTCTTATTGTAAGATATTGCATAAGGGGGTTTCAAGTAATTTTATAAAATATTCATAGCCTTTTTACACAATAATTTTTTTCTTTTCCCTTAAACATCCACAAGTATAGTAGATCCAGTCCATTTACTTTGAATTATATTTAGCAGGTTTTCTGTTTTCTAACCTTATCATAAAGGGCTATATAGCTTTCTTTTTAAAAATGTTAAAAATAAAGTAAAAAGTGAGTTGAACTTTTTGAGGGAATTACTAAAAGCACATGAAAAAAGATTTTAGAAACATTTTGCTTTTTAAAAAAATTTTACAGCTAGCTTCTAATTATTAGTGTTTAAATTGTTTTTCTGTTGTTGGTTAGTTTTAATATCAGAATTGGGATATTATTTATTAATACTATTTTTTGTAAATAAAATATTCTGAGTAATTGAACAGTTTTTATATAGGTTGTATTATATTTTTGAAATAAATTTTTGAAGTTAATTTAGATGAACTATTTTTCTGTGCCTATTTTTCTAATTCAATTCATTCATTTTTGTGCCCTAGTTGATAATTTTAAATAGGTGTGTGTGTGTGTGTAATAGGGAGATATTAATAACAGGAACAGTTCTGCTAGTGTGATGAATTGTCTTTTTCATTAAAATCTAAAAAAAGTGTAATTTTGGATTAAGAAAGTTTTAAAAGAAATACTATTAGTGGTAGGTAGACACAGCATCAGTAACTTAAGATATGGCAGTGTTTTACATGGTTACATGGGGTTGTATTTATATTGTTAAAAGAAAAAAACAAAACAAAAACTTTGTAATTCCACAAAGTAACAATTTTTTTTTTAATGCCCCAGTTTATTAAATTTAAGGAAATTCCTGAGAACAAAGATTTTTTTTTTCTTTAATGTAGCAGCAGTTCTGCTTACTGAATAATGCACACAGGCAGTCAGAAGAGTTAGCGAATAATTTCTGCAACTTATGGGCAGTAGAGAGAAGAAAAGGTAAATTGTTTTTATATTACAAATCACAAAATTGGCAAAGAAATAGTTATTGAATTAAATGCCTTTTCCTGATTTAAAATAAATATTAAGTTAGTTTTACATATCTTAATAATTAAATTTATTTATTTTTTTAGCTGTTGAAGATTATTTGAAGCTTAAAAAATGAGTTATTCCCCTGCCAATATTTTCCTTATTTTATGTACAGAAATGGCTGGCTAGTTTTATTGAGGAAAATAAAAGTTGCTTTCTGTTTGATCACATGAAGTATGCAAATTAAAACTTCTTGAGTTAGCTAGATATTTCATGGTTTAACTCTTATTACTGAATTAATGGTCATGCTGTGCCCAGATTAATTACTGAATTTCTTTGTTTTGAGTAATGGCCACTCTAAGCCTCTGATAACTTGTCATCACCAATCGATACCTGCATAGCCAATCAGCTATCAACTTCTGTGGTGATGACGTAGAGCTGGTGAGAATAGCTTGTGGACACAAGTAGTAAATAGAGCTGCTGTCAGCAACTCGCAGTAGTGAATGAGTTAAATTAACCAAGCTAAAACTCCTGCCTACGAGAAAGCTTGGGAATTACATGCTCTAAGTCTCAATATCAAATCCCAATCCCATTTCCATTAAGTGCACAGATGATGATTTTCCCACTCTAGCCTGCCTTTATGCACACATTACTATATAAAATCTGTTACTTTTTTTTTTTTGAGTTTGTTTATCCTCTTTCCTAATCAGTTTGCAATCAAACAGGTTCCTCAATTTGATGGATTCTTGCTAAAATCTTTGAAAAAATATGCCATTTTGAGAGCACAAAATGTTGTTTATGGGCAAAGAAATTTGTATTTAAAAGAAAAATTTTTTTTACCTGAACAGTTGACTGGAAGTGCCATATGAATATCCTATCTTAAAAATTAGATTTTATTTATGTGTAAAATTACCAAAAATGATTAAAACATTTAATTTTTTAAAATTTGTGTTGAAGTGATCTTGTTAATTCGTGCATAAATATATTTCAAGCATCTGTTTCCTTGAACTGTTGTCTTTGTCTAAGTGGATTGTATTGTATTTTATCAAAATCTGTTGCACTATTACAAAATGTCTTTCAAATGCCAATTTCAGGAAATTCTATTTATATATATATATCAATACTCTATACAGAGATATTAATGATGTTTTGAAATTTAGATATGTTGCTGTATAAAGTGTGGAGAGCACGAATACTTTTAAACCCATTCCTTACTGTAACTATGGAGGAGATAAATTGTTAATCTGCTTTGCGAATTTCGAGAAAATGTACTTTTTGTTGTGGTCATTGTAAACTTTAAATAAATAACATGTAGATTTTAAAAATTTTAAATGTTTCTTGCACTTTTTAAGAGTTAAAGGTTTAAGGAATGTTGTTAAATTTTTTGAAATTGAAAAGATTTTTTATATAATATGCATACATTATTTCTCAATAAAATTGATGCTCTATATTTAAGTTTGTTTCCCTTTGGCATTTTGGTGGTTAAATATGGCTGTGAGAAGTATAACTAATAATAAAGTTATACAGACTAAAGTTTTTAAAACTTTATTGAATTAAGTTTCTCTAATTTTTTTAAGTGTAAATCAAAAAAAAAATTTGGTGTTTAAAATCTACTTTGGTTTAATGATGCTTGTAATACAATTATAGTTAGAAATAAGAAAAGCATAACTTAAAAGTGAACATTTTGAAGAACATGCGTTCTGGTACGAAACTTCCAGTTTCATTGTTTGATTTTTAAAAAAAAATATATTTCTTGACATTAAAATCTGCCATGCGACTTTGATGATAAAGTGGTGTTGCTTAAATTTTTCATTACAATCCTTTCCTTTTATTGTCTGTAAAAACTCCCTTCCTGTCTCTGGCTTTGTTTGTCAGTTTTAGTTTTGGTCAGTAAATCATCTAATCTTACTCCATTAAAAATAAAAAAAAAAAAAACAGCAGCAGAATTTTTTCTTTCATGCTCTCTTCTCTCTGGCTAACTTGTCTTTAGGGAGGAAAAAAAAAACAAAAATCTCCAGATCTTTTATTAATTAATGTTGAATTCTGATCTTGTTGCTGGAGTTGGTTTTTCTCTATTTATTTGCCCATATTTTTGCAGTGTGCTTTCCTTGATATTAATTGTGAAAGACTAATGACTGGAGACCTTTGCACTTTCTAAAATAACCTCTCGTGTTTACTGATTTTCTTCCACATCTTGGTTTTAAAAAAAAGAGATTTGCTCTATTTAGAAAGCTTGCCTTTTGCTTAAAGGAAAGATCTTAAACTGACATTGTGACGAGGTGTATGGAATACAAATTAGGAATCAACGAGGTTAAAATATATTTAAAGATACTAGTTAGTTCTACTCGTTTAACTGTCAGGGGCACCTGTTGAATGTCACATTCATTTGAAACACAGTCCATCCCGATTTATATTAGCTGCAAAAATATTACATTAAATTCCAAATAAAGAGTTACTTTTGCACTGTGATTCTGTGCTATTTTCTTATTAAGAGGGCCAGGGGTCCCCTTGGACTGCAAAGCAGTCTCTCTGTTCTTTGAAACCAGCTATTTGACAAGTGTCATGTCATTTCACTGCAAACCTGTCAGTTAATTATGGTGCACACTTCATTTTCTTTCCTGCTACTGGCCTATTGACACCATGTCTTTTGTAGGAGGGAGGATAAAAATCTCTCCAACTGTGTTTGGTTTGCATTGTTGCACTATGTGTCATGAAACTAAATATGCAGCTTCAAGCACATATTTGTTCTCACTTCCAGTATGTGAAATTAATGTTTTTGACTGTTCATTACAAGTTTCTTTTATAAAAATTCTTTTTTGCTCGTCTTAAAAAGTTGGATGCTTAGTTTCCTGATGACTCAGCAGCTTTGATGGCTTCATACTTTCAGCTACAAGAACTTCACAGAACACGACGCATTGTGGCTTCACATTCAAAGTAGTAAAACTACAATTGACTTATTTGTTGTTTTTTTTTCTGTTTTTGTGATGTGTCATGTTCTTCAGAAACATCTGAAGAAGACAAAGCTCCAAGTGGATGTTTTAAGAAGGTTGAGAACTGCTGGCTTAAAGAAATGTCACTGGTTTTGTTTCCACACATCTTAGATGAAGACTCAGGAATAATTCAGAAGAACACAAACAAAGATTGTCCAAACTCTGATTTGGCATCTCTCCATCACATCATAGAGTGCTCTGGCTGCTGATGATAAATCTTTAAAGTTTTTGGCATCTGAAAATAGTGCAATGACCCTGGCTCTCTATAAAGGTAAATGATTGTTTATTTTAATGAACTTTTTTTTTTTGTTTTTGTTTTGTTAATACTTGAAACAAAAAAGGGCTAGTTTTTGTAAAAGTATTGCTTTGGCATCTAAAACTTTAAGCTTGCTAAACTAGACTCTTAATCCATTAGTGGGTATACTTGCATGTTTGTGCTTATTTTAGTTCCTTTTCTTCATCTATAAATCCTTGTGCTCATTTATTTTTATTTTAAAGGCAAATCCACTTAGAGAACATTATCTCGTATCCTTTGAGATTGAAATTCTTAATAATCAGATACCATTGTTGCAGAAAATTTTTGAATAACCTAAAACAATTTACAAAGAAATCTAGCAGGTGGCACTAATAACCAATAGTCAGAAAATAGATTTTAATGCTGAAACAAAAATGTAGTTGAGATTGTGAATAGACATATGCTACCAAGGTTCAAGATGTTGCTATAGATTGTATCAGTATTATTCACGAAGTATAACTTACCTGAGAAACTTCTATTCAAAAGATTTTATCATCAACTTCTTTGCTAGCTAAAATTGAAGTGTTTTAAGATTTTCTCTACATAGTGTTTTTTTCCTATTATTGAACATAACAATTGAATACACTTTGTTCACTTACATATTAATGTTTTAAATTATAAATTACTTTAGTTATATAATTAGCATAAACTTTTGACAATTTCATCCTCAAACCTTAAATTGAAGTTCACAAGAGGAGCATTACTGGTAAATCTTCAGTCTGTATAATTTTCATTAATAGTTTGTGCACTCACTCTGTTTACGGCTTTATTATCCTCAACTCGCTGTTGTGAAGCAAAGTGCGCTTCTGCTGTATATTTTATCATTTTTATGAAATGTTGTTAAACATTTATGATTGTAATCTGGTGATGGGATGTTGCTAAATCCTTATTTAATGTTTGTATATATATAATTAAATACATGCCACATTTATTTCCATAATTAGGTGGGTTTTCACTGTTAGTGAAAATAGAATTGAAATAAAGTATTTTTCCATATAACTAGATGAGGCTGTTGTAATATTTTGTCAACTTTGTTTGGTCATAACTGTTAATGGCAGCTACCTACCCACCTATTTTTTTTTTCTAGATTACATTAATATATATGGATCCAAATTTACCTTTATAAACTAAAGGATTTATGGTGAAAGAAATACTAATATTGTAAATATAAAAACTAATCTATTTTGAAAATTTTTTTTCATGCTGTATAGTTTTGAATGCTTATATAGTTAACCAAATTTTAACTAAAGCTTAAAAACTGGATTTTGTGTAAGAAAGGTATGGTAGCTAGATAAGACAAATATACATATCAAATATCCTGGAGCACACTATTGTTTTGGTATTTCATCTTTACAATCAAATTTTTTTGTGTAGCATGAAACACATTTTGAAGGAAAGTTGTGCTTTTGCTGAGGTTATAGAATATTATTACTGTCCTAATAGGGATCATAGCTCAGTTCTGTGGAGAGGTTTGTTTACAAGGCATATCAAATGTAAGGATTGATGGAATAGTGGCCACTTCTCTTTGATAATTATTCAGCACCTAACAGAGGATTACCTCTTTGCAGTTGAGTGTTTATACAGGGCTAATCCACTATTCTAGAAGATTGTAATACTAAGGATAACAATAAGATATGTAAAACTTAAACAGAGACCACAAACATTTCGTATTGATAACTTAACATTGCTATTGCTTTTAATCATAAATACTGACTAAAGAAAGCTCTTAACAAACATGTTTATTTTTAATTCCACCATAATGTAAGAGAGACCCTGATTATTGTATTTTGTTTTAAATCTGAAAAGTAAAAATTCCACTTCAGTACTTCAAGCTGATCTCCAGAATTTTCGAGAGAAAAAAAAATCTTTAGAAATTTTATTTTTACGTGACTGGACTGTTGTCCTCAAGTTTTACCATTTTTCCTTCTGCCTGATAGTTCTAACTTTTATACCCTTACATCATTTTTTTGTTGTTGTTGTTTAAAGCTGTCCCATGGCAACAGTAATTTACATACTGCTGCTTCTAAAAGTCCTATCTACCATTGTTTGATACTAACTTACAAGTTGAGCTGGATTTCAACAGTTAAATATAACTGATACTTTCTTTTAGAATATAAGTAATCTTATGTTTTTAACATTTTTGTAAAAATCTGATTTAAGTCCATTGTTGTTAAGTTGTTTTGTACAAACATTTGATTCTCCTTCTGTCACGTAAAGATTTTGAAAGACTATGTTAAGGTACACATCCTGCTAAAAGTAGTACCTTTCTCTCATTTTTTGTAGTTTTAAGTAATATCTAAACTAAGATTACATAACTACAGTGCAGAATTTCAAGTTGTTGTCCTTAGTGCAAAGGGTTATCTTGAACTGTGATTTTTAAAAAAATTAAGCAAATTGAATTCCAGTAGGAAAACAATGTTACCATCTCTCTAACATTAAAACCTATTTATGGTGCAGATGTGCTTTGCTTTAATGAAATCTTGCATGCATAAGAGAAACAGCATAAGTATCTGGAAAATAATATTCACAATGTGCACCTATTTTTTAAATGCTTCCTAGAATTTTTATTGGTGTTCATTGACATTTGTATTGCAAGTTTATGCATGAAAATAAGCCATTGAATGTATTGACTCTGTAAGTACAGCTGTTCTAATATGCAATAGGCCTTGTTGGTCCTTAAATGACATCTATCTACATCAGTAAAAATCCATTAGCTTTTAGTTCCTTTGTATTAATGACATGCTTTGTTTTTTTTATAGATATTTTTCAATTTGACCTGCAGGAGTAAATAATAATAATAATAATCTAGAGAGACTGAGAAAAAAAACAATATAGGATTTAAGTATTTACAATCAATGACGTGCATGATAGAAAATGTGAAGAATGTCACAAAATTTAAATGCATTATCATCTCTAAGCATGCATCCATAAAGTGATAAGTTGGGGTATTTTTTAATTTTAATAATTTTAAATAAAAATTATATGTACAACTTTGGATAATTAACTCAACATGCATGTATTTGTTTTATAAATGTATAAAAATTCTTGCTGGTTTACATTAATAGGAATTTGATATTTCATGTGGCACTTTTTCTGTAGGCTAAACAAAGGTGTATATGCGAAATACTATTTCTTTTAGATGTATGTACTGTATAAAAACAAGCAAAATTAGTTGAGGGTTTTTTTGTTTTATGCTAGTTTTCAAATGTCACCAATAATTTTACTTAATTCAAATATTAATTGTAGATAGATGGATTACTTATATTTACAATGGTTCTTTGAAAATGCTGACTTTCGGAGCCTTGTTTTGATAATGTATCATGGCACATTAAAACATTTAATAATTTCTCCACCTGCATCTATAAAGAAAACTTTGCCATTTCAAATATTCTTATCTACATACCTGTAAGTTTTTGTTTTTTTTGGGGGGGGATAAATTCACCATTTAAAGGAGTGTTTTGGTGTTTAGTGTTAATTTAATTAGTTCAAAAACCAAGACACTTTCTCACTCCTTGGGTTGCCTTTTCTCCCTTTTTAATTGATATAATAGAGCATAAACCATTTACCTAATTTTTGCTGTTTTCTTATTACTCACAATCTTATCTCCTTTTTTTGCACATTAAGGGCAATTATACAAAAGATGTTATTTCTTGAAAATGATGTAATTATGATTGTTTATCAGCATCTATGAAAATTAAATGGTATATTTTCTAAGCTTGGAAACCTGTTTCTTCCAAACTTGTTATTTTATATACATATAGTTTTTTTAAATAACAGATTATTAGAGTCAGTTTTTGGAAAATATTTAAAGTTTATTATCTACATTGTTTTGCTTTTTTCTTTATTTTATTACTAAGACCATAAATTGAATTGCAGCTTTTTTTCTGTATTTAGTCTGAATAAACTTCCTCCTGTGTCTTTATGGTTGATTGTTATCTAAAGGTTGTATAAACTGATTGTATATTGTTTAAAAATGAAATGATTGATATCACCTTGAAATAAATTTGTCTGTTTAATTTTTTTATTCTTTTTATGAAAATCCAGAATGATTTTTACAATGCTTTGCTTGAATTGCTTAATGTCAAATCTGGAAAGAACGTGTTGTGAGAGTTGGAATCTAGGGATTTTGAATATAATTTTAGTAATTTAAATGACAAATCCATACATCTATATACAAGGTCTGTCCAAAAAGAAACCAAACTTTTCAAACAGCCAGCACAGTGTGCTCGTGACTGCAGTGCTGTGTATCGGTGACCTTGACCTTCAGTCTAATAATAGCCGCATAACGCCACATCAGTTTAGTGCACTTGGCTTTTTGTCGCAAGTTGAACAATGAAGGATCTTGAAGAGCAACGTGTTTGTGTGAAATTCTGTTTCAAATTGGGAAAAAAACTTTTACGGAGACTTTTCTAATGTTGCAACAGGCCTATGGGAGGATTGTTTGAGCTGTACCGAAGACAATCCCAAATCTGGACAACCTTCCATGACAATGGATGACGATCACGTTGAGAAAGTGCGTGCTGTGATCCGTGGAAATTATCGCCTGACTGTCTGTGAAGTTTCTGAAGAAGTAGGCATCTGTAAAAGTTCGTGCCACATGCATGTCCAATTTTTCTTTTAAAATTATCATGTAGCTGCAAAATTTGTGCCACATCTGCTGACTGACTCGGTTCTCTTTTTGTTCATCTCAGTCAGTCAGGAGCTCTTTGATCGTTCAAATGCTGATGAAAGCTTTCTGAAAAGTGTCATAACAGGTGACAAAACGTGGGTGTATGGCTACGATGTCGAAACAAGAAGGCAGTCGTTGCAGTGGGTTGGATTATCGTCGTGACCAAAAAAAGCACATCAGTCACTCAAATGTGAAGGTGATGTTGATTGGAAGGGTGTCGTTCATCATGAGTTTGTTCCACGTGGTCAGACAATCAATAGAGTTTTACTTGGATGTCCTGAGGGGGTTGAGAGAGGCAGTGCGAAGGTGGTGGCCTGAGGTATGGAAAAACAAAACCTGGATGCTGCACCACGACAACGCACCTGCTCATGCGTCACTCCTTATCCGTGACTTTTTGGCAAAGCATGAGACGACTCTTGTCCTCCAGCCGCCCTACTCTCCGGATTTGGCCCCTGCGGACTTTTTTTTTTTTTTGTTCCCAAAGTTGAAATCCACCCTGAAAGGTCACTGATTTCAGATGATAGAAGAAAATTTGCTATGAGAACTGTGCACTATCCCTGAAAACGTGTTCAAAAACTGGAAAAAAACATTGGGAGCGATGTATCAGCGGTGGAGGGAACTATTTTGAAGGAGACAAGTCTGATTAAATTGTAAGTAAAGCAATATATTTTTTTTTTTAAAGTTTGTTTCTTTTTGGACAGACTTCATATATAGATTGATTTTTTTTTTTTTTAAGCTGTTGCTACTTTTTCTTGACGTGATACATGCAGTTTGGGGTGGCATGGTTGTGGGCCTCCTGAAAACTGTTATAGTAGGGAATTCCTGCCACATCTACTAGCCCCTTTGACCAGATTCCAAGACTGCCATTCTCCGTCAAAAAAAAATTTTTTTAAAATAAATTGGTAACTGGCCCTGTTTCTGGAAGGCTGCTGCTTTTATTATACATACAATAAAACCCTCAATTTAAGAGACTTTGGAAATGACAGTAAATCTACCAATGCCAATTTGGGTCTGCACAGTCAAAAACACGCCCAAATTCTCTATTCTTCTCGACTAGTTTCTGATTGATGCATGTGCTGTACTCAAGCTTGACTTACCCATTTTGTTTACAGATGGAAGCATTGCTATTCTTTTGTGTGCTATTTTGCGTCCCATTTTTGCTACAAAAATGTTTTTTGGCTTTTTTTTTTTTTTCAGATATATTGCGTATTGTGATAGCTGTCGTGTGTCCTAAGGGTAGTCAGAAACTAGAGCTTATCAAGTGAGTCGTATGTCTGTTGCCTGCTTGTGTTAAGAAAACTGTTTCAGATATAAGAGAGAGCAAAAAGAAGCTCAAACAATTTGCTTTAAAGTTCAATATTGGTGCTATAAAGCATATGAAAGTTGCTAGCAATAAGCAATTGGAAGAGGCTGTTTATAAATGGTATGTGCAGCAGTGTTCAGGTGCAATCAAATTCCATGGTGTAGAACTGCAAGCTGTATAAATACTACTTTTAGTGCTAGTGATGGTTATGGAGAGTGTACAGCCATTTAGAAAACACTTTAATGACCTCATTAAAAAGGGGGTTTGTCACTAGAGCAAATGTATGATGGTGACAAAACTGGTTTGTTTTGGCATTCTCTACCTGAAAATACGCAAACCTATAAGCACAAATATTCCACTCCTGGCTGCAAAAATCAGTAAGGAATGCATATCAGCATTGGTTGAAATCTGTGGTTGTGGGGAAGTTGTGGAAACCACATGTTCTAAAGGACATCATGGATGAGCTTTCACCTCGTCCTTTACTTTTCCTCCAAGAACTGGTTCACCATGGAGATTTTCTTATTTTTTAAAAATTATTTTGTATCTGAGGTGCGCAGTTACCAAAATAAAGTCCTCAAGATTGGTCCAGGGGATGTGAAGGCAGTCCTACTTTTTGATAATGTAGCTTCACATCCCAACATGGACAAGGTGGCTAGCTGTGATGAGAAGATTGCTTGGCATTGCTGCCTAACCACCTTTTTGATCCAACCAATGGATCAAGGCATCATACGAAGAAGTTCCTGGATGAAGGAATAGCAAGAGACAAAGAGGAAGCAAGGGGATATTGCAGAACCTCAAGAATTATAATCTCAAGTCTGCAATTTTCAACTGGGCAGCTGCCTGGAAGGATGAAGATAAAAACATTTGTCAATGGCTGGAACAAACTCCTTCATGATGAGGATGCTGAGCCTGATTTTGAGGTCTACCACCAAATTATGTTGAAGGCTGGAGAAATGCTGCTAATTTTGGGTACCACCAATTGACAGGAGGAGACTGCAGATGTCTTGGTCAATGAGACTCATCAAGAAAGTGCAAGTCTGAGGAATCTGTACAGGTTAAGTCCAAACTATCCTTTATACAGGAGTCCTTGGAAAATATCAATTTCATTGATACTTCATTATGGGCACTTAAAAATCTTTGGTACTGCTTTCTTATTATGATTTCCCCTAAGCAAAATGTAGCTAAAACTAGACTCTTTAAGCCTGTTCCTCCTACAGCACCAGCAAGGCCGGCCCGGTGGGGCAGGTGGTAGCGGGTTAGCTCCGTGAGGGGACCGTTGCTCCTGTACCGGGGTCGGAGGAGAGTTGTCGCTGATGATCGCCATAGCGTGAAACAGCTGTACGACATCTCCTTGGTGTCCGACGTGAGAGAGGCCCACGGTGTCGGGGGACCGGGCCATTTGCTCCCATTCATAAATCCTCATCCCCCGCCCAGCAGCCAAAGAGACAATTGCCTCTACTGAGCCAACCGACCTTCAAATCTACACTGATGGGTCTACAGTTGAAGGCACTAAAGATGGAGGAGCCAGAATGGTCGTCCGTCGTGAAGACATCACCATCCACTCGTGGAACGCTCCTACCGGGACCTTTAGCAGTTCATTTCACTCCGAGAAGACTGCCATGATAAACGCCATTGACTGGCTACATCAACATGAAGACTGGTCCTCGGCCTCCATCATCAGCGACTGCAAGTCACTAGTTCAAGCGCTGGGCAATCCTAACACCTCTGACCCCGCCATCATCTCCCTGCAACAATCTGTCTCAGCCCTCAACGCCGAAAAAAGGGTGCACATCCTCTGGGTACCTGGACACTGTAATCTGGAGGGCAATGAGCTAGCAGGCCAAAGCCGGCTCAGCTCTCCCGCAGGTGGACACAACCCTCGACCGCTCCACCCGACACGCTATAATCAACCGGAGCTGTCGCCCCCCACCCCCACAACATCCCCGTCTTATTTCCCTACTATCCCACAAGTCGAATGCCCCAGAGGAGTCAACACTGTCAAAGAAAGACCTCACCGACCTGATCCGCTTCCGATCCAGCCACCACCCAGCCCTGCGACGATGGCTTCATCTGATGGGGAAGAGTGAGGACGATCGCTGCCAGCTATGCGGTGAGGAAGAAGAGTCAGCTGAGCATCTCTGGCTACGGTGTCCTGCACTACAGTCGGAGAGGTACTATCGGCAACTTGGCAACTCCTTCGGGGAACTCACAAGCCTCCCAATTGCGAGTCTAGCGCTTCTGAGGGTCATCCTCAGGCGCCTCGGATGACTCACAACAACAGCACCAGCAAGAGAATCATTGTATTCCTCAGAGTCCCCCACTATACATCATGATCTACCAGACAACAGGTTAGTTATACAGTACATTATTCTTTAATTTCATTTATTTTTCATAATAGTTATACAATATTGTTAAATTGAGGGCTTACTATATCACCAAATGAATTCTAATTCAAACTCTCAACACAGCATCTCTTGGCAAAAGCAAAGGTAGGTGTTTTCTTTCTATCATGTCATATTCATAGTATGTACTACATAATAAGATTTTGATTACAATTGCTCAAAAATGTTTTTATTATGAAATACAAGGTCTGTCAAAGTATCAGACTTTATTTTTTCCCAAGGGAGGCAAAAGTGTGCATATGCGTGGTTTTTGGTGGGCTTGCTGGATGTGTGAGCTGCTGTACCACTTACTCATCACATTTTCATTTTGCCCGTGATGACAGAACATGTGGGGCAACGATCTTGCATCAAGTTTTCCAAGCGGAAACAATTCGCAAAATTCAACAGGCTTTTGTTGACAATGAAAAGAATGGTACAACAGGTTCAAAGATGGCTGCACATCGGTGGAGAGTGACCAGTGTTCCAGGAGGCTTCCAACAAGCTGCAATGCAGTTGTTATCAAGAAAGTGCGAACCTTGATAATGGAGGATTGTCGATTGATGGTGCAGGAAATTGGTGACAAGGTTGGGATCAGTAAAGATTCTGCACATGCAATTTTAAAGGAGGATTTGGGCCTGCGCAGAGTGGCAGTGAAATTTGTGCCCCAACTGCTTTCTCTTGAGGTTGCGTAGGACCTGCTGGATACTGAGTTCCAGAATACCGTAATAACTGGAGATGAGACGTGGGTGTATGGGTATGACCCAGAAACGCGCATCAGAAGGACAAACAGTTACTATCAGGAAGTCCTCCAATGTCTTCGTGATGCAGTTCAGGGCAAGAGACTGGATCTGTGGGCCTTGCAAAATGCCCCCAGCTCATCCAAGGTTTGCATTTTGTTCATTCGCCAGGCTGCTCCTAACTTCTGATTGTTCCCAAAAATGAAGATGCCACTGAAAGGCTCCTGCTTTGAGAGCCATTCCAGATGTGCTTCGAACAGTGGAAGGATTGCTGGGCTAGGTGTGTGGAGGCACAAGGGGCCTACTTCGAATGGGATTAGCAATTGAACCCCACCAAGTACGTTTTTTTCGCAGCCTAAGATCAGATACTTTTTCAACAGACTTCGTACAATTCAAAGTTAGTTCATCTTTGATACTTCATTTATATTTTGAATTCGTCATTGTGCTGCATTTCTCCCAAGCTTTCCATTAAGGGATCAGCAGTAGTCTGCCATCATGTTGATCTTTAATGTGGTCCATGCTCTAAATTCATCACTAGTCCTGATCCCGCCAGCTGCCGGCCACATTTTCCGTCTCCCTCCCTCCAGAAGTGAACATATCTGTAGAATGTGTTCTCTTCTGGTTCTTCCAACTAACTGTATGTAGAGCATTGGCCAGATGGGGAAGCTTATCATTCTCCAAGGCCTGAAGAACAGAAAGAGGATCTGCTGATGCCTCTATCATGGAGGCAGCCTGCTCAAGGTTGTGCAGAATCTGGATTGCTGACCCGTCTGAATGGTCTGAGACCCATGGTTCTGGCTGTTGGAAAGGAATCAGTGGGGGCTGTCTCCTTTGGCAGGTCTTTTGCTCTCATGGACAAAGTTGATTTTTGGTAAGACTGTTCAATTGTACTTCTCAGCCAGTATCAAGATCTTTTCTTTCCTCCTTTGACTAAGAGGATGGATTGTAGTAAGCTGCTTCATCTCCCCGCAAAGCCTGATTCTGCTCACTATTGAGGACATGCAGTGGAGCCATATTGTCATCAGTATCCTCTCATTTGCTCCCTGCCAACTTTCTGAGGATTACAAGCTTGCATCTGGCCTTTGTTTCTGCTCGTGCGATGTGTGGCTTCCAGCAAGGTCCACTCTGAGGTGTTCCTCCAAACTTGATGGTACCAGGTTTCTGTTTGGTCAACAAAGTGAAGAGGGTTGTGGAGGACTTCTATTTGTTAATTGTTCCTCATACCAGCTAATCTGCATAAAGGGCCACTTTGATACCTTTGGCAGCTCAGACACCAAATCATTGATGAATAGAAGACTCTCGCTCTACGGTTCTCTGCAGCCCATTGGTCCAGACTTTATCAAAAGCTTTCTGAAAATCAACCCAGGTAACAAAAACTAGCTTCCGCTCCTGAAACACATCATCTATTTCCTGTGATAGGCATGTGGCCTGATCCTCTCTGCTGCAAAACTGCCTAAATCCAGCTTGTTCAGAGGCAAGAAGATTCCTGGTCTCAAGGCACCATCGAAGGTGCTTGTTCACAATTCTTTCCATGATCTTCACCATACAGCTTGTCTTCTTTGGATCTTTTCCTGACTTTAGAATAGGTATCGTAACTGCATCTCTCCAGATCTGTGGCAGTGCCTCTTTTTCCCAGCTGCTGTTATCAAGATGGGTAAGCATCTCGTTGCTGATGCCATCTGGACCTGGTGATTTCCATCTCATGCAGTATGAGCAGGAGTTTCATGGGTTCCACAGTGTCTCTATTAGTGGGTCTTTCTCGCTGTTTTCCAGCACTGACAGGGATTTCCCTGTCAACACCTTACCATCTTCTTCCAATGTGACTTTGGCTCTACTGTTATTTTCATCATTCAGCTGCCATGAGAGTTTTATCTTTCCAGCTCCTACGTCTTGCTTGAATCTTCATCTTCAAGAATTTGGCCTTTGCCTGCTGGAGCCTGATGTTTTTTTATTCAGACGGGTTGACTTCTGATTCCTTCCTAGCTTTCTGAGAGGGCATCCTCAAGTTTCTGCTCCCTCTGGATTCATGGGCCATTCTGAGGATGCTATCGTTAAGTTCCACCTTGGGAAATGCTGTGCCAGCACCTGCAATAGAATGAGGGACTGTTCAAAAGGATGGGCCTATTGTCATCCCACCAGTTCTCCACCTCGCCAATCCATGAAAAAATTGGAGGCCTGTATCTTGATGGAAGTCTGAATACCTCCTTTGCTTCTGTCTGCTCTATCAGACCTAAAGCACTGGTAATCTCTCACCTTGATTTTGCAGCCAGTCACTCTCCTCCCGCTCCCCCTGGTGCCACAAATACAACAGGAGGGACCTCCAGCTGCTGAAGGTGGATTCTTAAGAGAGCACACATGGCCTAGTACCTCTGACTTCAGCTCTCTAGGTTTTCTGCCCTTAGATCCTGTCTCATACGTCCTACCCTGGGAGCACAGGGGGGATTGTTTCTTCGAGGATCCGACCCCGGGGCAGGGCTTTTAAGCCTGCCTGCTGGCTCCTTAGGCATTTTAGGAGTAGCTTTGCCACAAGCTACCCCACCCTCTCCTGATAGAACCAACGCCAGTTTGGTCCATGATTGCTTATTTCTCAGCTAACCTCCATATCTGGAGGTGGTCACCCTGACGAAGAACCCATGTGCTGGACATGTAGTAAATCGCCCTGCTCGAGTGGAGTAGTGGTAACAAAACTTTATTTGGCTCAATCAGCTTTTCATGGATGGTGTTCTTTTAACCTGTGTGGCCATACCCTTTTTTCAGTGTTGATTTCTCACTCTACTGTCCAATTCTCAGAAGCAGCAGGGCAATTTTGTGTAAAACTCACTGATGTTCACTATATACAACCTTTTCCAGAAGCAGCTCCAGATTCAGTGCATTTGAAGGAAACCTACAAAAACATACAATAGGCATGTAAGCATATTTGTTGTTACTGTGGACTAGGTACATTTGGGGCATGTTGTATAGGTCTAGATTGAAAGTTATAACACAGAAAACAAACCTTCAATGTTAATGCTGCAAAAGTCAGTCATCTGTGTGGTTCTTTGGAATATCCATGGTATGGTGCCTTTTACTTCAATTTCTCAAAGCCAACACTTATTTTGATTTCCAAAATATGCGATCTTGTCTTTGTAAGGGTTATTTATACCTCTTGTTTCCATGTAAATAGTCTGAAAAGAATATACATTACCTGCACACACACACACGTCTGTATGGTAAAACCTTGATTTAATGGCCTAATAAAGGGGAAGTGGTGTCTGTTAAATCTTGACATTTACATACACAGGTGCAAAAGACACCCAAGCAAAACATTTTTCGCACAGCTCAACATGGACCATCAAATCAAGGTTTTACTCTACACACACGTGTGTACAGGCCTGTACCCAGGATTCTGAGTTGGGGGGGGGTCTTTTTGCAAAGGGTGGAACTAAATGCAACGTACCCTGTTATAGTGTGATAACTATATCACAAATTGATTAAAATGAACACACATTGAATACAGAAATAAATACAATATAACAAAGAGCAACAAAATA
This sequence comes from Nautilus pompilius, assembly GCA_018389105.1. Lineage (NCBI taxonomy): Eukaryota > Metazoa > Mollusca > Cephalopoda > Nautilida > Nautilidae > Nautilus > Nautilus pompilius. The sequence continues at coordinate 804,586 of JACATO010000319.1, forward strand.
TTCAAAACAATACTATCCATGCAATTCTTATCACAAACAGAGTTAATATGGATACAAGTTCTGCAACTGTGAGAATGTCTTTTCAGTCAAACATACTAAGCTATAATCAACATATAATAACTGTCTACAGGAACCTCCTTTTATCTGTAATTATTAAGAAGAGACATTATATAACTTTCCATTAGACCTGCAACAGCTTCAAATGAAAAAAGGAATGTTTGTCCTACCTTGGCAGGGGCTGGATGCTACAAACTTGTACAAATCTAATCTGACAGGATGCAATCTTCGTGGGTGCTTTTTGGCAAAGATATGTCCTTATTATAATGAATATGCAATAATGCCAGAGAGCTCAATCTTTCCTTCCCCATTAAAGCCCTCAGGTAATTATTGAGGTGCCTCAATACACTTGCACTATGCACACATTCACAGGAGTTAACAGGGCAATGTGGATGCTTGGATACATAATAGCATCACATTATTTGATTGGTGTGCTGGGTCTTTTATTTTCAGGGACCTTGTCATACCTGCAGAGATATCCAAAACGGTTTAAATGCACAAGAATTATGAGTAATCATCTAAAGCAGTTTAACTTTCAATAAGATAATTTACCTCATTTTCCAATGAGCGAGCTCTTGTGGAACAAGATCCTTAATGTGTCAGGCAGTTGCTGGCACACAACCAATGGAACTAACCCCAGAAGGGAGGAAGCAGTGACAGCCAGAGCTGGAGCAAGCAGAAATTTATTGATCACATAATTTCAGTTAGGTCCTAAACTAAAAAAAGGTAATATCAGTCTCCAAATGTCCATGAACTAATGTGGCCTTCATGTATATCCACAGTGTATAAATGCTAATAACTTGTAACAAAATACACATGATACTAACTCATCAACAAAGTATAGCTGTACTTGAAGAAAACAAAAAATTTTAAAAATTTCTTGCATATGAACTTACGAGAAAACTGTGCATCCAAGTCACTTATCACATGGTCCAGGAATGGTATGACTGCATTCACCTTGTAGTGGTCACTAATGCAATCAGTAGGTATGTTGTTACGATGTTTTTGTATTGAGAAATACAAGGACGGCATGGTGTTGATCCTACATGCTCTGCCATGCAGACGGCTTGGTCATACACTACTGTAAATGATTCATCAACATTCTCTCTCTCTGCTGCATATACTTCCCTGATATCATCAATCTGCAGAGAAAATACATCTGTTCAGAAGTAACAAAAAACATGAAAAATATTATCATTTACTGGATAAGTAGGAAAACTATAATTGTAAATGATAAAATTATCTTTCTTAACATTGTGTGTATGGATAATATCCAAGGTGGTACTCTGAAGCTTAGTGGTGATTCCTGACAAATGGGACAGTATTTATAAATCATCATGAATATGACGAAGTCAAAAGTGATGCTTGCTAGAATTTGTTGTGCCTCACTTCTACTCACAGTGTCCCAGTCAGTGAAAAGCTGGTACTTATCAAGGTGCTGTCTACATCCAATTACTTCAAAAGTGCCTCAACCAGGTATACAAATGCTTGGTAAGAGTGCTGGTATGCACTTTGACGGTCAGTCCAGCAAGTTTTGCACAGATCCAAAATTACTTTCCTGCTTCTGCCATCCTCCACACCTCTAACTATCTCTTCCAGAAGTTCTGATCTCTTGGGACTAAAGAGGAAAAAATTACAGCAGTGCTTAAGTTTGTCAATCACATTACGAACTTCTGGCATGGCACATGTATGACTTATCACCAAATTCAAGCAATGTTCACTACAGTGGATGTATGTGGCAAGAGGTGACACCTGTCTGATTTGAACCTGCACACACACATTGCTTGAAGCCATGTTTGAAGTACCATCATACCCTTGCCCACAAATATTTTGCACAATCAGACCAAGTTCATCAAGTGCATGCAGAATTTCCTGAGCCAGATATTCACTGGAAATCTGCTTCAGAGGAATAAACCTTAAGAACTCCTCTATGATATCTCCTTTCTTGTCAATGAACCGCACACAAAGGGCACGATGTTCTGCATTGTGGCTTGTTACCTCATCTGCAAGGATGCTGAAGAACCTGGCTTACTTTACTTCACCCACTATTTCTGACAGGATAATATCATGACCAAGAATCTCAATTATTTGATTCTGAGTGTTAGGAGAAATGTATGTTGCATTATTCATGGATGGAGATAAGTGATTCCTAAGAGTGGTGTTGTGATTTGAAATCAGACAAAGTGTACTCAAAAAGTTACTAGGATTACCTGGCATGTCTAAGCTTTCATGACTACCTCAAGGTGCTATACATTGGTGCCCACAAAAAAAAAATGGCTTTGCAACTGCTTTAACTATATCTCTGTTTTGCTGCACATTAGCTGCTTTCCTGTTGTCCATCAAATTCTGTGTTTGCATTTGGCTGCTCTATTGCTCTCAAAAACTCATCTGCCAGTTGCTGTGCCTCTTCATGATATTTTGTGTTCATGTTCTCTACACTTTTCTGACTTTTTATGCCATGCAGTGAAAGGTTTATTGACAAACTGACCTTTGTTCAAGTAATTATTGCAAAACAAGACACCTTATGCAAAAGGTGCCATCTCGATGCATACTATACACCATCCAGCCATGTGCATTTAAAGGAACAATAGCAACTTCCTATAAAGGTAGTGGGGAAGATATAGTCGGGTCCTGGCACTTTGTGATGTTTCAGAAGCATATATTTATCCCAGGAACTCAATCCTTCAATTGCTTTTTTGACTACTTTTGCTGTCATTGTTGCTTGAGCAATGTGGCCAATGTCATGGGAAGATGTTTTAAGCTCTGTTTAAATAGAAATTTAATATTTTAAATTCTCAGCAAACATCTTTTGGCAAAATAGCTGATTGCAATTTACTCTCATATAACTGACCAAAAGATATCTCACCACTTTCAGAATGAATGGCCATTGTTTTAGGTGAGACTCTACGGTTCAAATCACAAGAAAATTAATTATAACCTACTGTAATCGAAAACAAGAAAAACATTATAAGTGCCACACAGATCAACTTAGATAAACAGTATACCTGACGAAATCATTAAAGCAAGCATAAAAGCAATTTATAAATAATAATAAACATCACTTACCGACTCTGGCCCAACAGTGGCTTTAAGAGTCAATGCCAGCCACTCAGTTCACTCATATACGTCTGTACTGTCCCACGAAGTCCCTGTCCAGCTTTTCTAGGATCTGCTCCCAGTGGTGCCAGCCAGTGTGAGGGCAGCCTGACTGCACCAGTCCCCATCTTGTAATAGTCCAAGTTCCAGCTCCTGGCCTTTTGCTGCCAATCCCACTGTCCAGGGTGGCGGGACAACAACTGGCCTCTGGTGGCTGCATGTATTGTCTTGGTGGCAGATCAACAGGAAGCCGATGGCTACACCACACACACATTTCAACTCTTGCTAATAAACTTCCTGATACGAGACTTGCAACCCACAAGAGAAACATAGCAACTTTCAAAACATACAAGCAAATATTCGCCCAGTAGCCTAGTAAACTGCACGTGAAAAAAAACCTTTTGCTCGGTTTAGTGAGTTTTTTGTTTTTTCTCACTCAGGGTGGAACTTTTCAAGTCCATCTGGGGGTGTGAATTTCAAACGCACCTAACGACCCCCCCCCGAGTGTATGTATATATATATACATAAACCATTCTCTGTATACTGCCCATACAAAATAGGTGATAGGTATTGCTAGAAAACTGTACATGGATTCAGCTCACCTGAATTGATAAAAAAAACAGCTATGTATGCTGCATACCAGTGTTATTGATAATTAGCTGGGATACCCAACACTGCACAGGAAAGATTAAGAAACAAATCACAAACACTTGAAAATGTTTTAAATGGTAAATCAATGGTATAAGATTATCAGAATGTGATGGAGTGACTGCAAGATTTTAAATTAAGATTTTCCAGTTCAAAGGAAAAAAAAAAAGCACTAATCACTACAATAACCTGCTCCACTTAATTTTTTGGCAGGAAGTATAATATTGTGCAGATATGATTACCTCCCTTATTTCTTTCAAGCTGTTAATCAGCAGGACAAGCAAATTAATTAGCTGTTTTAATTCCAGGAAAAGAAGTAAAACTAAAAATAGCTGTGTTTGATTTTTTTTGAATGATAAATCTGAATATCAACTGTTTTTCAGTAAACAAAATTAAAGGTCAACAAATCAAGATTTGTAATGCAAAAACATGTTAAAAAACGGTGAAGTCCAATTTTATGACATTAGGGGCAATCAAATGAAATCTGGAGACAAATAGTATCACTGATGCTATTTAAGCTGGGTTTCATAGAAAATGAAATATATCAATCTCAACCAGTTATTAAATGCGTATAAAAAGTAATTTTTCATAACCCATGCAAATGCTATATAGCGCACAATACATTATGAAAACATGACAGCTGAATGCCATACATGGAAAGCTATGGCATATGCTTGATAAGTATTTTAAGTTTAAATTTACAGAAACTCAAGGTAATAAATATAAGCATAATGACAATTAAAAAGATGTGGAAACTGAAGAAAATTAAAACAAAATCTGTCGTCCTTGGATACATAATTGACACAAAAATGAAATACTGAGCAGGGTAAGATACGTTTTAAGTTGTATGATGAACAATTATGCCTCCATATTTTGGAAGAGAAAGACATGAATGTGACTACTGTCTTAAATCATGAGATGATTGTATAGGTTCTACAGAAAGAGATTCTTCTATTTTTAATTTGAAACTAATTATCTGCATTGGAAATTTTGACAGTTAAGAACTAAGGGGTTGCATGTCTTAACATGGAGGTGATCTAATATTTATACATCAAGTGGTTTTCCTAACATGCAGTAAAATGTTGTTAACATATTTATATTTAAATAGGATGCTATACTATGTGACCCATAAATCCCTTCACCTATGTCTAATATGCATTCCATGGATTTGTGTGAGCCATTGTTGCCACAGATTATGCAGTGCCAGGTCCTGAGAGATTCCTACTAGACTGGACCGGCTTAATCGCAAATATGGTATGCACACAGCAGTTATTAGTCTGTAATTGTTGTGCCAATCTTTTATGTAGCCCCACAGCAAATTGTCACAAATGGTCAGATCTAGACTGCAGGCCACCTTGGTCATACTGGTGGTGGTCAGATTCTTGATTTGTTCACGGTGGGAGGTACCTCTATTTTTTAGTTGTTTTGAAACAAACGTATTGTGACAGCCATTAAATATAGTCCCACTTTGTCGAGAAAAATTGTGGGTTTGTAGTTCTGGACATGTCTTCTCTGACTCTAAAATACCATAAACCAATACTTATGACAAAATATAATCACAGATATTTTTACTTTTTTTAAAGTTATGACACTTCAAATATTTGAACATTTATATTATTGATCTTAATAGAAACAGCCTGTTAATGGATTAATTCACATGCACATCATTAGTCTTTTTGGCTTTCATGGAGAATATCTTGCTATCTTGCTTGGATCTGATTTGGTTGTCTGAAGAATATGGAGTACTATGTTCAGTTTAGGACATCATCCAATGAAAATTCATAGAGCAGTCACCGGTATAATTTTGCCATTGTACTCAACAAAAATGTTACTGAAATGAAGATGAAATGTTTGAATTCATCTGGTAGATGACAATGACCTACCTTTACGTTTTTTCTGTAGCAAAATAGATATAACTTGTCACATCTCATTTTTGGCCAAAATATCTATCAATAGGGATATTTACAAATTCTACTTGACCCCATCCTTTTTTCCTTCATCTTCAGCACCTCTTTGAATGGATTGATATACTTTGAACTATAGCAGGCCCCATATGCGCCTGCTGCTAACAATTTAAAGATTTGCACACACAACTACACGACAATGAACACTTCTCTGTGGCAATGTTGAACTGCTAATGCATTCTTGATCATAGAATGGTCATCATCTACCCAATCTTTTTAAACTGCCATTTTTCATTATAGTAGCTGCAGCAAGAGCAGCACCATCTTTTAAAAAAATCAACTTTTCCAAATAGGAAAGTATCATACAGGCAAGTCATTACAAACATGCTTTGTTATGGAGCAGGTTTAGTCAGTTTATTATCAGTGTTCCCTTAAAGATAACTGGAAAGTTCTCCCTTACTGATAAGTTTCTACTGCTTCCCACAATGCAGTACTATAAAAACTGATCTGGTCAGGGCAAGATTTTTACCAAAAACCACTGAGCAGTCCTAGCCACTACAATTATAGGAAAATCTGATCCATGTTTGAAAAGGTAGTCAGCTTTTGTAGCATTATACTTTTCTCATTATTGATAATCATACTTTGTAACACCGGCTTTAAGACTATAATATTCTTAGAGAGCATTTCAGTGGTCATTGATAATAAAAATGGTCAGATTTTGAATACAATTGTAATAAATGTGTCATCCTTTTAAATAGGAGGAAACATTTTAACAACAGACTTATTACAAAATGTTGCCTAGAAGATTCTAGTGGTGGGAAGCATAGATTTAAACCTACCCACAAGATTAGTATAAAAAAAGAAACAATTTTCCTTTAACCATTAAATGCTTCAATGGAAAGCTGACTTGGAGATTACAAGCAGAGTATTATAATCTTTACAGCTTTTTATCTGCATTTATAAATTAATATGCCATTTTGGTTTTGCTGTTAACATCTTGTTGCTACAGCTGTTGAAGCATAAATCATTAACAAACATATACATGTAGCAAATATCTGATAGGATGTGAGGCTAGATTATGGGAAAAGTTGAGCAGTTTTATGTATTTCAAGTTACTTATCTAACAGCTTGGGAATTCATTGTCTGCACCTGCTGCTCATTGGTGTAGGTAGGAGTATTTGTGTGTGTGTGTGTATGGTAAGTATTAAAATCTCATACCTGGGTGTTACATCCAGTGGGTAGTGTTAGGTTGGTCAGTGGTCCTTAAAATTTGGCCACCTTAGCTATGCATTTCTAATAGCCTAGCATTGTTGGTTGTAATCATGTTAAGCTGGTTGAAAAAGCAGGTTTAAAGCAGCAACTGTCAAGTTTGATCTGCAAAAATTGTCAGTGTTAAGAAAAAACTTAGAGCTAATTGTGCAATATAGAAAATATTTAAAAGAAAAAAAACAACATGCCCATTGTTAGATGGCACCCAGGTTATTAGCATGAAATATTACTATTTTCTTTTTTTCTAAAACCTAGTTTTCAAACCTGCTTTTAAACAGGATCAGGGATAATAGGGGGAGGTTAATGATGTCTTAATTTAAATTTGTTTTTCTGAGAACTTAACCATTGGTTTCCAAAATTTAAGAAACAAATAGAATTTCCAAAATGGTAAGTGTTAGTTACCAAATGATCAATACAAACTCCTTTTCATGTCACACAACTTTTATCAAGAAATATGCAAATTACAAATGTTTTAGGTGTAACAGGAAAAAAGGAGGAATTATAACAAAGAATGCAGGGGGTGTGGTCACCCTGATGCTAACATATTCTCAGTGGTGTTGTATGTTGTATATTATAACCTTGTCAATGAAAACTGAACAATAAAGTTCATTGTCTTATCAGAGAAGTTTGCTTGTTCTTGGAGGAAGGAAACCAGTCTTCCTACAACATCTTAAGCATTCTCAGTACGATTTAGCTTTGGAAAACATGCTGGCCATATCTCATGGATAATGGTTTTGGTCTTGATGTTAGTCAATTACACATGCCTTATGTGGATGAGCACCATTGTCCATTAAAATGAAGTTATCTCCAATTTCACCTGTGTGGTACGACATAGGAAACCAGAATCTCATCCCAATACCTCATTGCAATCAGGATACCTCCCTGAAACACATGCAGGCCTGTACACCTGCCCAAACCAACACCTCTACTAGTGTGATCTCTTTTCTGGATGTGATAGTTACATTCCCCACCAGATGAGTATGTGCCATGAGTCACAATAAAGACTAAATCTTGACTCATCAGTAAAGAGAAGAACATGGCTTCAGTCATGGAGTCTGAGCAACATGTTCACAGAACCAATTCAACCACTCCTGTTTATAGCAATGGGTCATCTTATGTGGAACCTTTGTTCATGCAGCCTCCTGTGTTTCTGAGGCAGATATAAATCTCTCTGTAGCCTCAGAGAAGCAAGTCTGATTAGTTTAAAGGTCTGCTTTGCTAAGTCAAAAGTTACACGTGGTAGTCATCTGCTGGGGTTGTGACCTATGGTTGACTTTCAGCTGATCTTCAGACAATCTCTCTATGCCCTTGAAGTTACCTCCATAGCTAAGAAACCACACTTCTGTTTACCATTAGCCATTCCACCACCTGGGTCTGTAACTGTCTAGCCTTTGAACCAACAATGGCTTTCCACTTACAGAATCTAATCTGCAAAAATGAGTATGCCTACCTGTTTATAACATTGCCCTTCAAAACAAATATCCTAACAAAGCTAAAACTGATATGAATACAGGCTAGTTTTCTTCAAGTCTTTATACCAAAGCTAATGTTTCTACTGGAACCCATTTACATATTTCTTTGATTAAAATTGTGACATGAAGATGAATTTGTGTTGATCATCTGATAAATAAAACTATCCTTTTTTGTTTTTTGTTTTGGAAACCAGTGTGGTTTGCTGACCTAAGAAGCTTATTTTGAAACCATTATATAGGAGAATTCATAGATAATTGAGTAAAATAATCTCTCTCTGAGTATATTAATTTAGTGTATTGTGAAATAGTTACCATAATTAATTCTTGTTCTTTCGATTTATATATTTTGGTGCTTATTATTATTATTGTTCTACAGACCCCTACAAGAATAATTTGAGCAACCGAGACAGTGGAACAATCCAAAATAGCCAAAGCTGTACAAAATTTTCCCCTATTCACTCAAGACCCCTAATTATTTTGAAAACCTCTGTCTTATTTTAAACACCAATAATTCAAACTTAATAGATCTAATATTTTAAATCCTTCAGCAGATTCCAAATGTTTTAAGACCTGGAAATACTCTGTTTTATTTGAGAGAGCATAGCATAAATCTACTAATGTCCTTTTTCAAAATAAGGACTATGCATTTGCAAAGGGTACTTGATTGGCCAATCAAGAGTCTGGTCAAAGTCAGGGCCACCTTGTTGATGGTCTTAATCTGTGAAATTGTTGTGCGCACCATATCACTATTACTTGTGCGGTTCATTTCACAGCCACACATCAATCTGGAAAACCATGCCAAATGTAAGTTTTGTGGAAATCATTAGCACTGCAATACTATTAAATCAGATCTGCAGCATATTCTTTGTAGACCTGGCAGTTTCATTGCACAAGTCACTCAAAGAAAACCTCTTCTTCAAATGTCAGTATTAGTTGCTGAAAACAATGGACACAATGAATGATGCTAAAGATTTTTCACCATTAGCAGTGATTTATAGTTTAGTGATGAATCTAAATTTAAATAGTTCGCATCAAGTAGACAGACAAAATAAGTAAAGAGGGGGGAAACCTCCAATTTTTCCATTTCTGTTAATTACATAAGCCAATGGCATAATAATGTGACTATAGTATGATGGTATGGGATGCAGTTTGGTATGTATCAGCAATAATCAATAGGTCCATGTGCAGTTAATGTGAACAAATTTAAAGTAACACTCATCTGTATATGGAAAAATCTGCATCGGGCAATTACAGAAAATCTCATCAATTCCATTTCTAATCAGATCTGAGCTCTGCATGATGGTTATCAGATCTCTGCTTGGTTCTGAAGCTTTCTTAAGTGTGGTTTGAGTAGTCCAATTTTTTTCCTGTCATACTACAGATCTTTTGAAACTGCGGTATGTAAAGTATTCTGGCAAGCATCTGTACATAATTCCTACAACTAGAGTTCTTAAACACAAGAATTACAATTAAAAAGCTAATTTTTCCCCATTCACAAGATTTTCAGGAAATTATTATTAACGACAACATTGTGTTAAATAATTTTGTTCATGAACAGTTGCTTTCTTGTATTTATAGGTTTATGATTTAGTATCAGTGGTTTAAAAATATACAAAATGTATGGATTTACCTCCCATGCTCTCTCTGGATCCTGCTTCATAATATTTTCCGTCTGGTGGACTGTTCAAATCTTCAAGAGGTTTTACCAGTGCAAGAGGAGAAATGCCCGTTTTACAGCCACTGTGACCTATCCATGTGATTGTTTGTGTGGGCGGCTCAAAGACTGGCCACTTGAAGCTCTGTTGAAACTGCTGTTTGTTTCTGTGGGATTCATTGTGATTGGAAGCAGCAAATACAGTATTTACAACAAGCCATATGCAGCCTTGTTCTTCATGTTTGGCCTGGCAGCTGTAGTGGATATACTGGTTTTCTTGAAAGCACCTATTCCTCCAGGCACAGACTACGCTATCTTTGTGCTGACCATGTTGATTGAGGCGTTGTTTTTTAAATTTAGTAATGATAAAACAACATTGTCCACACTGGTTTATGAGCTAATGATTTATGCAATAATTCCAACAGTAATATCCTTGCTGATTGAAATGAATTTCCGTCACAATATCCTGGCACCACTTGCACGGGTATATTTCATTCTTCTTCAAGGAACATGGTTCTGGCAGATTGGATTTATTCTGTACAACCCCATCTCATGGACCAAGCAGTGGCAAGAGAATAACCGGAAAGACTTCATGTTGGCTATTGTATATTTTACAATACACTGTGCAGTTGTTTTTATTTTCATGGTTCTGATTGGTGTGCTGGTCAAGTGCTATCAGCGATCTCAGAGAACTTCAAATGATGACGACTTGGTGGTGGAATTATTAATGCATGGAACTAATGAAAATTCCTCGAATAAATAATGAGCAGTAAAAAAAAACAAGTTCAAGGTCAGGAGCTTATTCACTGAACTGATGATGCTCTTTTCTCACCGGTATGCATCTTAAATTGTACAGAAGATGTCTACATGATGAATTTCCTATCTAGTTTTTGCTAGCAAATTATTCTGAAGTAATCTATATCATTTAGAAATTGTGATTTATTGTACCTGTAAACATGGCTAACAAAATAATTATCTGATCAATAGTTAACATCCTTTATACTGATTGACATCAGCTGAAACTCAACAAAATGTCCTGCATTCAATCTGTGATTTCTGTATGTGGCAAAAAAGAAATAAAAAGAAAATTGCATAATATCATATGTATTTTAGTTTGAAGGTATGAGCAAAATATAGTGGTCAAATGTGGATTGGATGTATAGGCTAATATATGACAAAGAATTCCATCAGATAAAATTACCTTTATGACATTTCCTTCAGGTATCTTCAACTGCTGCACCTATTTTGTGATAGGCTGGGAAAGGTGAACAGAACAGTTTAAATGTAATAGGTTTTGCTCCAGTAACAGGATGTGCTCATATTGATTTTTCAAATTTTAATTTTATTTATCATAGTGTATCAAAACTGACTCTGAATCTTCTTTCATCAAGTGCAAATGTTTACTATTAAATTTCATGTGCATAATTTTCAAGAAATTCCTAGCTATAGCAGTAGTTTTTAAACAGCTCATGTGAGTACAAATATGATAACAGTGTTTACTGCTGGAAAATAATGATTGAAGAACAGCCTGTTTAACTGATGATTTTTTAACATGACTACAACACCCGCCATTGTTGGCCAACTAAGGAAGCAGAAAATTGGCTAACAGTCAATGAAATCATGAGGCTGTTGTACCAAAAGTTAGCTAAGTGTACGAGTTATGAAAGTGAGATGCTTGACCACATAACCCTGACAAGTTGTTTTCATACATGTTCCCCCATCACTTTAAAATTTAAGCAGATGAAAGTATGGTTTCTGAAAACAAAACTCTGATATTACACAAAAAATTTATAATATAAATTAAATACAGTAAGTAGCATATAAAAGCAAAAATCTTCAATTTCATATGGGCTACAGTAATCAAAATATAATTAAAATAAATAATTATAAACTTAAAACTTTAACTCACTACGAGTCCTATTCAGTCTTTTCAATAAAAATAAATTTCATTTAGACAAAAAATAACAAAATTCCACAATATTATGACATATTTGTTAAGTGTTAAAAATAATTCTTTAGTAGCCAGCCACAAGACCAGTGTGCAAATGGGCCATGGATTAAAACAGAAAATACTGTAAACAGTTTTTGGATAAGTCTGACCTTAATGAGGATTGGTACTTCACAGATGCCTTGCAATCTGTTATTACAACTATGCATGAAATAGGGTGCAAAATAACTGACAGCTGCTGCCAGCAGGCCCCCCCCCAATCCCAAGCCAGTGTTCCTTAAAATTGTTTTTTTTATGCCAGACACCTCCATGGTATTAAGAATGTATGAATCAAAACGAACTAAAAGGTACTTAGCTAATCTGCAAACTCTTTTACTCTGTTAAAAGAAAATTTAAAATCAAAATTTAAAGTCCCTGACAACAATTAACCAGTTGAAGTTTAAATTATAGAAATATAAATAACTTACTTTTGAGATCCTTAAACTGGTTAATTTTTTTATCAATCAACTACTCAGTATATTATCAGAATACCCCCCAGTCTCCTTAATAATGAAGTTCAGAGTCTTAGTAATATTCAAATCTTATGTATATGTTGTAGATACATTTAAAATGTTACGCTATGCTCTCTATATTGTTATGAATTTGAATTCAAGAACCAAAAAACTACAAATTTTCACCTATCATAGAAGCAAATGAGTTTTCTGGAAGAGGAAAAAAGACAATACTGTTCCATTTTTAACTAAAAATAATGAACAGAAATTCTTATTATAAAAAAGTTTTTTTGTTGTAATAAATATTAAAAAAATATATTCATATATTAAAATGTTCAAGTAGATATTCAAGATGCCTTTTCACAGCGCATAACAACAAAAAAAAATTTTAAGTATTATGGGGTGTTTTATGTATTAGTGCAATTCTTGTAGAAAGTATTTCACTGTCAATAATTAAAAAGAAAAATAACATGCAGCTCTTGTTACAATAAAAAACCTGTTTGTACTGACATCAAAAACTGGTACAAAATTAAGGTATGTAAATATTTTAAAACTTGATAACCATTTTCCGTATATGCTACCCACAACTGTTGTTATACCCAATGAAACTGCATAGTGCCATGGTTACCACTAACAAGTGTTTCCATCCATGCACCTCACAGCATTTCTCTTTAGCATGCAATGAAAATTTCCTTCTACAACTTCGTTGTTCAGATATGGGAAGAAATCCCACATCAACAGAATGGATAGGAGGGAGGTTCAACAAATGTGGCCCCTTGGACACAGCAAGCTGGTCCATAAACACTCGGCCATCTGCTACCAAAATTGACAATCAGATAAAATAAACTACTTCGCACCTTTACCCAAGTCAGGTGCTTTTACTGCTTTAAATAAAAATAAAAAAATGAAAGCATCAGAAAACAATAAGTACCAATTAATACAAATTCTAATCATAAGACTTTAAAATAATATATATTTATTTATTTACATGATAAATGTATGACAAAGATAAACTATGAAACTATTATACGAAATTTAAACTGAACAATTTTGTTGTTTTTTTTTGTTTGTTTAAAAACTGCCAAACACAGTGATTGCTTTTGAAGACAATTACTCTGCGAAATTACTTCACCACATTCCTGAAATTTCATAAGGGCCAACTAATTATCATCAAACCATGAATGATATATCTAATAGTATTATGATTTATTTTTCTATCCCTAAGCAATTCTTTGGGACGCTCACTCACTCTGACTTGGCTTGAAATGCACATATTTTGCCCTGTGGTTTTTGTGTCAATGTCACCGCTGCATGCTGTCACTTTGGCATTTAAGTGGTGCATCATCACCAAATTGGTCATTTTTAAATGCTGGCTGATGCAAAATGGCACAATGATGATAGATGAGACATCTGATAACCACAGAGCTTGCCAGACATATTTGCATTCCAGCAACAGCTACGTGACTGAAGTATTCTGAAATACTGCATGCTGGGGATGCTGGAAAAGCTGCAAAACAGATAAGATTTAACCTCATATCATACACATTATTTGAGAAATACATGATCTGTTCATACCTTTTTTTCTTGACTTTATAGTAGTAACAGAATACTATTTTCTTTCTTTCTTTGAAAACTATTGTCAAGATTTTGGAGCATTTAAAAGGAATGAGCAAATTCTTTTGATATGCATATTCATTCAACAATTTCTCAAATTAATGTTTTTACAAATTGAATCCAGTGTTAATTATTTTTTTCTGTTCTTGTCTCACCAGCATGTCGTCTACTGTACTGGCTAGTCTGGATATGAAATATCAAGTTGTTCCAGTCTTTCCAAATAATCTAGATTGTTGGTGTAGGTCACACTATTTGATTTCCTAAACATAGGAAATCAGTGAGAGAGAGACTAAGGTCACAGATCTGTTCTGTTTTGATTAATTTTCTGGGTGATTCCTGGTCAATTAATCAGGCATCTAAGTTACAATTTCTAATATCTTTTTAAAATTATTTTTAACATAAGAACAGTGGCAGGATTCTGGGTTTATAGATTCTAGATTATTTTGGTTAAGTTAACACAATGAGATAAATTCTGCTTTTGATACAGTTGTCACTCAAATACATGTACTGCTATTGCTCTGTGTATACCCTCTAGCCCTTTCTGATTGGTTTTTTAAATCAAATTCTTTAAAAGGGAGGTCAGCATGGGCATATCTAATTACCTGAAGCAAATGTTTTAATTTAAAAAAAAAAAAACTTTTTAATAATTTTGCACAGCTTTCAAAGAGCTAAAATTTTAAAAATAAATTTCAGTGTTTTTCTGAAACAATTCTGTTTGTTAATTGACTGAAAATTGTTTCTTTTAAAAGTTTACTATACAGTATAAATAGCTAATAACTTTTAATTCTATAATAATATGGTATAAATTACCCATGACCAGCTTATCCAGGCAATGAAGTCAGTTTTTCCTTCAAATAAATTAAAGGAACATCATTCAATCAAGTAGCATATTAGTATTTTAAGTGGCATTGTAATTAATACAAAAAAAAAAAAAAAATCTCTGTTCTCCACCATTAAAAGTAAAAAAATGATGATATATTATTGTTACTAGTAAACTTTTAAACACACCCACTGGTAGCTCAATATTATAAACTCCTCAGTTGACGACGACCAGAGGGTTCCATCAACAAGTGACAGTGGCAATGTGAGAACTCATACACAACCATAGAACTGACTTTCATTTGCCTTTATTGACAGATACAACAATATCAGTAGTAAAATAATTATTAAAACCACATTGGCTTGCAAAAACTTCTTTGACGTTATTGTGCATGTGCTTTTTAATGTCCCCCAAGTCCAATGTGAACAGTTTGGGGCAAGACTACTGATGTGCATATAAAAGCACAATGTGTTGTGCCTCCAGAAGTTTAGCAAAAGTATCGAGAGATAGAAGGGGTTTATCAGCAGCTTTATCAAGTGCATCATCATAATGCAGCTGCTTTGCTTCCTGGACTAATTCATCATCATCTAGCTCATTAAAAGTTGCTAGTTCATCATCAGCCAAAACTAGCTGATCAAACTCAGCATGTTCTCTGGAAAGGAAACATCACAAACTGTGTCAACTGAAGTTTCTTCAGCAACATGGGTCAGGAAACTGTAGCAGTTGGCATGGAAATTATCTAGGGCTTCAAGCCTCTCCACACTTTAGCAAGCATATGCATTATGTCCAGAAACTTGATTGTTCTCAACACATTTTGGGCATCACTGTTTTTATCTGTATCTAGTTAAGATTCATCTATTGTGGTGCTTAAAGTTCTTGATTATGTCCTGATCCATGGGCTAGCTCAGTGCAATAGAGTTTGAAGAAACTCAAGGGTTTAGGTTCATAAGCCATAAACAAAAAAATATTAGATTTATGTTCCTTTGTTTCTTGTGAGCTTGTGCAAGACTCTTTTTCTGCTCTACTACACAGTTGCATGACTCTGACCTGCACATGTCAACTTTCATAGTTATAAAAAGAGGGGAGTAAGCACCGCTTCCCTATTAGTCACTAGAGGCATAAATCTCAAGTTAATTCTAATTAAATGAATCAAATTTAAATCTAATTTATGAACCTTTCTATTGGTCCTTTGATAGAGACCACTTTCATTGCCATTGTATATCTCCGACATGATAGGCAACCTTTTATTTTAGCCTTTTATCTGAGTGCAGCTTCACTATCAGCAGCCTGCTCCTTGAAAACAACATTACATCAATCATTCCATCTGGAAAGATATTTGCCAGATACCTTGAAATTCTCATGGATGGGAATCTTTGCTTTGAGAACTAACTCAGAAATTCTGGCAGCCAATTGTAATTTTTTGTTTGAACCATAGAAAGTGACCTTTTCAAGATCCAGTTTACATTCAAAGCTGGCATATTGCATTAAAATTTCCTTCTTTTTTTTGCTCAGAGTGAGTGGACTTGCTGACCAAAAACCATAACACGTGGTCTACCTGTCAAGTTCAGCCTGTTCATAGTTATTGATGACCTGACTTTCTCTATGAGTGAGAGATCAATTCCAACTCTCTCTTTATCATAGGATATGAGCGTCAATATAGATCCCCTAATCCATTTACGCAAAATGTTGAGCTAAAATAGAAAGGCACTGGTGTGGGACCCTACTGTATTGACTATGCCATGTGAGATGGCCCGCAATGTTACCACCTGAACTGATTGAAGAGATTCTGCTGCCACTGGTCATTCATGTGCACTCCATACTTATAACTATTACAGATCACTGTTTCAACATTCAGACAATTTTGCTATCTGTTGTTAGGCTGTACACCATCTTTATGTTGTTCCTGTTCTTCTAGCAAAGATTGTCATTTAAACAAACATTTATTTCGCAGGAGGGATTTGGCGCACAAGCAGGGTGGAAAACCGTATGGGAGTGGGCAGCATGACTGATATGACAGTACCAAGGGGGGAAATAATGTGTATTCCCATTCCCTAGTCTCTGTTGACAATACCAGAAAGTGTTCACACATGATAATAAGCTTGTTGTATTAAAATTGCAAATTAGAAAACATTAATTTTAAAAAAATTATATTCATTTATCCAAAGAAAGTTGTTGTTCTTTTTAAAAAAAAAAACAAAAAACTGAATTACTATCAAAATAAAGATTTTTTTGAACTCTATGAACCTATATACCTGACATCAGTAAGTTGAATAAATTTTAGGTATTAATGGATTCAGTATTTCAAATACATTGATAAATTATCTAGTTTGATCTGCATCTATAAACATCTGAGTTACAGCAGGATTTTAAGAAAAGCCAGATGTCGCTCATCTCACTTTTACAGCTGCTGGTCTGAAAAGTATTAACATGATTGCTGACAATATCTGCATAATAGAGAGTTTCATCTGTGATGGTAAATTTCTCAACAAACCAGATAGATGAAAAGAAGATAAATATTTTATTTCATCCACATCCAGACTATACTAAATTACTGGCATAGTTTATAGACTTCTTAAGAATTCATTTGTTAGAATCTGCCTGCTACCAGACCAGTATCAGTAACAGAGCCTTCAACTGTAAGTATGAAGACATCTAGACCAATGGTACCAGACTGACTTTGCATTTTACAGTTTATGATCCAGTAGGACTCCTCCAAGCTGCAGTGTTATCTTCTCCCCTACACAATTCTTTAGCAGCCCATCTCAATCTAGCATCTATGACCAATAGCCATTCTAAATCATTTGCTACTCTTAAAAGCCAGTTTACGATCAGAATGGTGTAATGCAGGCCCAGACTATATAGGAAAACTTAACAGGAAATTGTTAAATAGGGTAAACTTTATTTCTTATATTAACCCTCGATCCAAACTATTTGCATGCAATTGCTCTTAAATTTAACTATAAGATAGATCAATTTATTGAATGTAAATCCTATTTTATGCATAGTAAAAAAAATTGTTTGAACATAAAGTCAAAAACAAAACTTGGTAGATGCATATAACCCCCCCCAAAAAACTTCTGGTCAACAATAAAATTGGGAAAAAAAAAATCAATCACAATTGTACCTAGGATTAAGTAGAAAGGTCACCATATACTGGCAGAATGTAAAGCTGTATTATTTGCAGAGATACAGATGATGTTTGTCTTGTCATTGCTGGATGGGAAAAAGCAGTATCCAGGTCAGTTTTTGCCCATTCCAGTCATTGTTGGTGCATGTTCATTCACATTTTACATCATAAAAATTGCTGCAGGTCCTCTAGATACCTCAGATCTGTTTTGATGAAGGGTTCAACTAGAGCTTTACTCGGCAACTCCAAAGTCTGCACCAGCAAATTTTGTTGGAGTTCCACTTTGAAGGAATTTCTATATCCAACATGTTGTAGAACACTACCAACCACAAGCAAGCAATCTTTTGTTGCAGGTGTAGCCAGCCAATAGCTTCTCTACATTATCCACACCTCCATTTGTAGTTTTGTAATTAAGGATGAAGTGGAGCTTCCTATGAATGCAAATATTAATAAATGAAATGAGCATTATAGAACATTAACCAAGAAGCTTGTGAATTTTTCTTGAGAAGTTTGACCACAAGCCAACATGTGAAAAAAATTACCCAGCATGATGTTATGGCCTTGCAATCCCTGGAACATATCCAATACAATGTGCATCCCCTAATTACATTCCAGAGCTTTGCCAGGTATTTTCTCAGTGTACAACTGCATGTTCCAGGCATAGCTGGATTTGGTATTGTGAGCCATCCACAACTTCAAACTGTACTATGCTAGCTCCTTAAGCATATATAGCCTAAATGGACATGGAACCCTGAAGAACACCAAACATTTAGCTTTGGATTGTAAAGCAGGAGCAAAATCTCAACCCATTTCTCATACTTCTCAAATGATAGATAGTTTGTCCT
This sequence comes from Nautilus pompilius, assembly GCA_018389105.1. NCBI lineage: Eukaryota > Metazoa > Mollusca > Cephalopoda > Nautilida > Nautilidae > Nautilus > Nautilus pompilius. The sequence goes on from JACATO010000319.1 coordinate 823,531, forward strand.
GTTTATGCTGGCTGGCCCCAATCTCTCAATCATCAAATCAAATCAGCTGAGCAAACTTGTGAAATGCTTCAAGTGATGTAGAAGAAAATATAACCTGCCAGTTTCAGCATTCCAAAAGCTAGCATAGCAGTTGCTTCTCCATTGGATCTATAAATGCCTGCCAACAAAAGTAATCTGAAATAAGTTTGCAAGTACGTGTAGTCGATGTCATTCTATTTTTTTCTGAAGATACACCTGCCTTCCAAGTCAGTCATTTCCAGAATGATACATGTGATTGTGGGTGACATGGAAAGATCAAATGACAATTTTGTCATGTATATGTTACAGCATACCAAGTATGCCCTGGAACTATTTAATAACATTTGCATTTAAGAGCCTATGTTGACTTGGTCATAGAGACGCTTGCCACTGTATTTTCCATCTCTAGATCTAAAGACTTCATTTCTGCTTGTGGTAATATTTTAATCACCAAAAACTGAGAATTCATAAAAAATGAAAGTAAAAACAAATTTTAAAAAGGGTTTCAGGCAGCTCAAAACTGCTCTTGGGTCAAATAGACCTGAAGTGTAATTCTACGATTAACAGAATGTTATTATACATAAAACTTAGATAGCACCATAAGAATTGTATAAAAATAAATAAAATCACAAGGAAAAAAGTTTTCATATATTTCCCAATCAAATTTGAAAGGTTGTATGTAGTTTATAGAAAACGTGCCAAGAAATCTTGAGATATTCGATAGATTACATTTTATAATTTGTACTTGCAGGTTTATGAGCCATTCCAAATACCCCAAGAACACATCATCATGGGTACATTTCTTGGTCATGTAACACCTGGATCATTTTTCATAATTATTTCTATCTGGTGGACCATTCAGATCTTTAACAGGTTTTACCAGTGCAAGAGAAAAAATGCTCGTTTTGTTTCCACTGTGACATACCCATGCAACTGTTTATGTGGTTGCCTCAAGAAGTGGCCTGTTGAAGCCATTTTCAAACTGCTCTGTACTTTAATTGGTAGTGCTGGTGAGATCAGGGCTGGGATTGCACGATCCAGTATTTTAAGCAATGATCAGCATATAGCTATGTACATACTGTTTGCAATATCAAGCATTGTGGACATACTGATGTTCTTTACAGTGCCCCTGCCACCAGATACTGATTATGCTTCTGGTGTGCTGGCCTTGTCAGCCGAGATTCTCTTGTTGAAATTCCACCTGAAGAAGGGACTAGATCTACTGCTTCACACGCTGCTGCTTTATATAGCCATCGCCACATTGATAGCTGTGCTGACTGAGATGAGATTCCGCCATAATGTCCTGTCACCACTCATGCGGGCATACTGTTTTCTGATTCAGGGGATGTGGTTATGGCAGATGGCATTCATCCTATTTTCCCCAGGAACTATTAAGTGGAAGAGCGGTGGGAAAAATGAAATGACACTGGCAACCGTTAGTTTTGTACTAATTTGTGCAGAAGCTTTTATTTTCATGATGCTGATTGGTACATTTGTGTACTGCTACCAAAGAACTAAAAAAATCTTAGTTGACAGAGCAATGGAGCCACTAATGCACACAAGAAAAAACAATCAAACTGCTGCAAGTTTGAATGAAGACAGTGGCATTGAATATCAGTCCATCATTATTAAATGATTATTAATTTTCATATTTTTATTGGACGTTTTGTTTATAATATCAGTTAAGAAAAGATAAATGTGGAGGTGTTGGATCATAAATGATTTCTTAAAACGGTTGTCATTTAACTGTAAGGAAACTTACAGGGACAATAAAAATTACCATTAATTAAAAGCATATTGACCATGCATCTTTGTATTTTAAGCAAAAAGTAAAATTTTAAAAACCTAAAATATGCACACACACGAGATTTGTTGTATAGTACAACAATCATTATAAGAGAGTCAATCCCACTAAGAGGCATAATGCTGCAGCTAGAGAGCACTGCCTACCGTGCACAATAAGAGGTTGCCACCTCTAATTTTGGTTTGGAAATCTCTGCTGGAACTCATCATTGGGAGGCAACCCATGCAACTTGGCTGGTGAAGAGAAAAGAAAGGAAAGAAAGTCAGTCAGGAAGTTACACCAAACCAAACTGACTCTGACAGGGAATCAAAGTTGGATCCTCAGCCTTGGCAGTCTAGCATAACTGCTGAACCACAGACTAAGTCCCCATTCTCCCCAATTCTCATATGGCAGTTGGGCCTCTTGATTATGCTGCTGACTCTCACTATGTTCTTGCAATTTCCTGAAGTTTAAAAAAATGGAGAACCTGGATAAACCTGCTCTCTGTTGCAATTAATCCACTGTTTCTTAGGTAGCTCTTCACGATAATAGAATTGCTGTAAAACTAGGCCACGCGTTCTTGCGCACCATTGGTTTTTAAGATTCCAGTCGTCTTCCGTCAACCTTCTTGGTTGAACATAGCACTGACTGCTTACAACGAACACCAGTGTTATAGACATCAGCTGTATGATCACAACAGATTCACACGGAGATTACAAATGCATTTTAACACTGAACCAATTCAAACAGAAAACACAAACAACTTGGTGTACAAAATACCTCACATGAAACTGACTTAATTACTGCAGCAAAGACAGTGACTCTCATTACCATACCCCCCCCAAAAGCTTCTGAACAGCATTAAAAAATTGTACTGTTAATTTTTTTTTTCCTTCAAATATTGATTCACTAATAATTCAGAATATTGATGAATGGTCCTTATAGTAAGGATACTTGTAACCCTAAGCCAAATTTCTATCTGCCAAAAAAATAAAGTGTTCCCACAAGGCAACACCCTGAAAGAATGGAATCAACTCAAAGTGCAGTCTGTTCCGTGAGAAATCACAACTTTTTCATTTGATTCAACGAAACTATGACAAGATTTTAACAATGCCGACCAGCATGGACTCTGGTCCAGTTTTATCACCATAGGAACGATACTTAATTCATTAATTAATGGGTACAAGGGATGTAAAGTCTCGCCCATAAGTGACTCGTGTCTAACAAGTTTCCTTTTTAGAAATTTTTCAGTTTATCAAATACATATTTAAGACGGTCCAAACATTTCACTGGTAACTTAGCCACGAAATACTTAGAATTCCCACACGTGTGGATTTATTAAACAGAATTTTATATAAAAACAATTTTTTTCCTTCTTTTGATAGCCAAAGTTCTGTCTTATGTACAGCAAACATTAAAAGTGTTAAATTGTTGATCCTTATTTAAACTACTTTTTAAAGTAAGAGTTTCCATTATTGTCAAAATCTTATATGGCATTAAGATGAAAATAACAGCACAGCAATACATTTTTAAAACAATATCTATAAATTTTCTGAATAAAGTTAGACATTCTAACTGGAACTACACAAGAAACACACAAACACACTAATTGGTGTACAGGTAGGTTCAGTACCTGCTCCGCCTCTCCCACCACCATCTCAAAACAGGTACACGGATGAAGGACCTTGCGGCACCAAACTCGTTGAATCTTTATTGCTAAATGTATTTATTTAATATATAGCTAATTAATTTAAAAGGAAATTCTTAAATGTAATCAAACCTATTTTCTGGGTGGTTTAAGGATCATATAGAATTAGCAAAATTATAAGCAATTACAAACCATCAGGCAGCATTTGATGTAGAGAGTGACTGCCAGAGTTACAGCACAAAGTATACTTACTGTCTGTGTTCAGTACACAAATGTTTCACTTTCTCAATTAAAGCTACACTGGTGCATGCTCTTAATGACCCTGCTGTTTATCCTTCATTTTTAATGCTAGAACCACAAAAGTATCAGCTGCATACATTCCAACCAATATTTAAAGAGAATTTGGCAATTTATTTTGAAAAATATAGACATTGTGTGCATTTGTATAATTAAGACACTCAAATACAACTTGGTATCAGAAATTCTGACTACATTTCAGTGTGAGAAAAGTAACTTTAACTATAACTTTTTTGTTTTAAAACCACTTTAATTTTCAGAAAAAGTGGCTTTAAAATAAGAAAAAAAAACCCTGATATAAATTTAGTGATAACTGCTTATAATTACCATTTAAAGAAAAATATGGACTGGACAACAAAAAAATTAAATCAAATCTATCATTGAGTTATACAAATGTTATGTAATAATCTTTTTTTTTTAAGTAGCAAAAATATACTTCTACATATAAAATGTACTGGAACAAAATCTAACATTTTTATATGCTCAAATTCTTTTCAACATTAAAAAAGAAGAAAATTAAAATAAATGGTTCTCTTAACATCTCCCAAATGCTACATTTTCTCTAGTGAGAGTGTTAAATTCGAGAAAGCTGTCACACAAGGAATGTAGTTAAAACCATTCTCAAAACAATATTTCACAAACTGCCATCTCTGTTTACTTTTTAACCCTTTTGAAAAGAGTAAGGGAAAACGTGACAGCGTAATACATATGAATGCCGTACGACGATCTCTCACAACTACGACAAACAGAGAGACTGCTTTTAGTTTCCCATAACTAGAGAGCTAAAACCCACAGCTGCTCGCAAAAATGTTAAAAGTTTATATTTACTGAGTTTATAAAGACTAAAAATATTCTAATTGTAATAATAACCAAATAAATTATGTCAGGGTTCTTCCAAATGTCATAATTATTAGCTCTTGGGGAGTATTCATGCTGCTGATAGAACAGGAATGTGTTCTTTTTAAAACAGTCAACACTTTGGTTTTGATAACAAGTAAAACACTAGATTTAGCTAATTTTCATAAAGTTTATAAACAAGTTACAGTTTTTAATACCACCTTTTGATACCAGTGGATGAATTGTAGGCAAAAAGAGGAAAATTTTGCAACTTTTAATTCAGATCATTTTTAATGATAGAATTCTGATAGATACATCTACACAAGTTTTGCAATAACGAACTCGGAGATTGCTCTCAAAATTCTGTCTCCTCTCGAATATCTCAACCTTTTATTGCTAATGGCTCCTTCTGACTCGTAATTTACTTCGGTGCCCCACACTCGTAGCAAGTGAGATATTAAAAAAAAGCTTATTTTACTATTTACAGTATATATGAGTTGCATTTATTATATAAAACAAAAATATTTTTTTAGCTTACAAAAGCAACCAATTCTACACAAATAAACTTATATTTTAATAAACAAAATTCTATGAAACATGAATGTGCACTAGTAGCATAACCTACAATACATATAAGGACTGCCAAAGACCTATTATAATGCACACTATATTCATAAGAAAGCTTTGAAACAAAACATTTTTATCATTGTTTATTCATTCAATGCGATCCTTGTGGCTGATGCAAATCCGCAAGTTTTTTTAATATCTGGCTCCAGCGTTGTCAATGACAGATGAAGATCAATCACTGCCGAATGTTCCAAGAGTGGGCTACAGCTATATGCGTTTAAATAATTAACCGTTGCTAAATAGTACGTAAGCAGACCAATTGTAATGTTGAATAACACAGCTCATGAAATTAACACAATGCAATGTGAGTATGACAAAGTAATTTAACGCCCAAAGTTAAATTAGTATGGCCCATTAAAATATGTCTGTGGCTCCCCAATATACTATTTCCTTCAGGTGGCTCCCAGCAATGTGACATGACCCCATAGAGGGCCATATGGCTCCTGGTTGAGGACCACTGGTCTAGCATGTTGAAATGGGCAATAAGAAGAATTGCACCTTTCAACAAGTCAGGTAGGTGAAATTTTGGGAACAAAAAAGTGGTTTTTTTTGTTTTTTTTTACTTCACTATTCCCATTAGGAATGACCTTAGAAGCACTTAAACAAATAAATCAGTAAGCAGAACAATGCTCACAGGAGGTGGATCCTAGAAAGAATGACATCAAAGGAATTCACCAACCTTCATGCATGTCACTGATCTGACAATACATAAAAGCAATTTCAGCTAAACAATCACTTTCAGCTCTTACGTCATCAACTTTATTGTGGTAAATCTTGCATTTAGTGACAGACGTCTAGATTTTTAGCGGTTAGATACGTAGCCTTTGGAATACCCTCCTACCTGTGTTCCATAAAGAAATCCTGAACCGTAATCAGAGTATTCCAAAACAAAATGGAACAACTTGCCGTACATCTAGTACCACCACAACGTTTGGAGTCACAGAATAAACTACGGCACCTACCTAGGTTAAACAGAATCTGGACATGAACCCTACTGAGCAAATATGGAAGCCAAATGAAAAAGACAGAGCTAACAGCACCAACTGGAGGTAAAACAAAGATATATTCCATACAAGCCTTACACAATATTGGCTAATTACATCTGCCTTGTGGATGAGCTTTATCTTTGATTAAAATGAAGTTATCTCCAATTTCACCTGCACAAGGTGTCATATAGGAATCCAGAATTCCATCCTTAGGGTACTTTCATGAAACACATGCAGTTCTATATGCCTACCCAATGAAATTCTTGCCCAGGCTATCACATCTCAAACATCAAAGTGATCCCTTTCCATGATGCCTGTGGGCTGGTTGCATGTTCCACATTCCTCCAGATATGTGAACAAGTCACATTAAGGCTAAATCTTCACTCACCAGTAAGGAAAACATGGTCACACTCATGTGTCCAAGTGAAATGTTTGTAGTACCAGTTCCACTGCTCCTGCTTATGGTGGCAGGTCAAGGGAATACACACAATAGGTCATCCTGTATGGAGATATTTTTCATGCACCCTCCTGCATATTGGTGAGTCTGATACCAACTTCCCTGCCAGAAGCAAGTTGAGCCAACATTAAAATTCTGCCTTGTTAAGCCAAGAGTGACACATAGTGATCATCTGCTGGGGATTGTTACCCTTGGTGAACCTTGAACTAGTCTTCAGATAATGTCTTCATGGCCAAGCAACCACCTTAGTCTCTGACTGTCTCACCTCTATCCTACCAATGGTTTTCCACCTTACAGAATCTAATATGCCAAATAGGTATGGCTACCCATTTTTAGGATTCCCCTTCGAAACAAATATCCTAACAAAGCCCAAATTTATATGAACACAAGCCACTTTTCTTCTTGTCTTTATACCAAAGTGCAATTTGTGTTTTTACTGGAACTCATTTTACATATTCCTTTAATATGAGTTGTATTATATAAAAAGGAGTTCATGTTCATCATTTGGTAAAAAAAACTATTTTGGATATGGTTTTGTTAGTTAGTTACTTAACTTTAGAAATCCAGTATATATAAAGCCATATTTTCATTTTGTAAATGTACATTTTTGCAGATGTTAATTGATACATTTAAATCTCTTTCATATTTATTTGCAATTTGCCTAACAAATGTTTTATTCATCTTTGTAGAAGATAGATTAAACTGAGAAGCAGGTGGTAGAAAGTAGAAAAACATTTTAATTCATGTCAAGCTTGAATCTAGACAATTTCAACTATCTCAAAGTTTGTTTGCTTCCACAGCCATAGCATTAACAGGATTACCATCTTGTAAGTACTGAATACTAGATGATTAGTATTGGAATCAATGATTCACTGTTCCAGTATTTCAAGCAGAGTGTACTTAGGATTATGTCATAGCATCTTTTTCCAGCTTTTGAAAATGGAGATATTGCACCTCCAATTTATATGCGGGCATGTTAAGTCATTGACAATACACTTGTTGAGGTTTCACCTGACAATAATGCTATTAGATTCTTAGAATAGTTGAATAAATATGATAATCTTACTTTTACCTTGGAAACAAAAACTGATGTTAAACTTTCTTTTCTGGATGTTGTGTTTAAGAGATAAAGCATTAACATAAATCTGTATGCATTCAACATTTTACTTATGAATAGTATTCTTTTATTCTTTTGATTCAATGAAAATCTTGCTTATTCTTTTTCATTGTGCATAATATTTACTCTTCCTATACTCATTCCATTTAAGTGACTACAAAGAGAAAGGTACTCGATGCCCTAATTTATAAAGACAATTAAAATTATCTCAAATTTATTTCTACATATATTTAGAGTATACCTTCAATATTAGTGGTAAATTGAGATGTTTGTTTCCATCTAAAAACAGTATTGCATTAACTCATTCTATCAATTGTCAGTACCATAGTTAATGATACACTGGAAAATTATCTAAGGTAACATGAATGATTTCAATCACATCTTTCACTTGTGAGAATATGACATTACTAAATCACATGGCATGTTCAAGGCTTGTTTGCCTTGATGATGGCAAAATTCTTGTCAAGTCATATATTATATTTCTTTTTTTAAAAAAGATAGAATCCATTTATTTACTGTCAAAAATCTAATCTAAATATGCAAAATTCTTTTGCTCCATTATTCATGTCAAGAATTCTTTTTCTCTACATCTGGGCTAATCTCTTATATTCACTCAGTATGTAATCTACATATTAATGATGACCAGTTTAAAAGTTTTTTTTTAGTCGAGTTTTTCTTTGACATTTTTTAAAATTTAAATTATGTCTTGTTTGACTAATTCATTTGTTATTTTAAACTTTTTATTTAAAAATATTTATGGAAAGTGAACATTTTTCTAAATTAAAAATTTTTGAATCAATTTTACATATGAAAAAGTTATTTTAAAACTCATTTATTATTAGTCTTCAAATGGAATAATATTTTTGTTTTGTTTTGTTTAGCCGTATACTGACAGTCTCTACATCCAGGTCTGGGCTGCTAATGTTGTCTAATAAACATGCTAAACATTTTAAAAATTCATTATTGCAAAGTCAGGTTGCACCAAAAAATTCGAAAAAGTATACCTAATAAAAATCTATTACTGTTAACACAAATAAAAAGCCTTGCATAGATATGCATGCAAGAAACAGCCACCAGATTATGACAAGCCAAGGTGTCAGAAACATAAGTACTGGAAGTGCTCAAACAAAAAGTTCTATGTTTGTTGATGTGCACATCAACTAGGGAAAGCCAGGGGTTATCTTCATTGGAATTGTCATGTCCTTACTGCTGTTGACAACTCTACTGAAAGAAATGGCAATACAAGTGCTTTGGAATGTAGTGACAGTCTTTGTTTCCTGGAGTGAAGCATGGTGAACAACAGAAGTACATTGTGACATTGTGACTTGCAAGAAGTAAGGATCCATCATGAACCCTTCAAATGTTATTATGTATCAGTATTTGTTATCTGTCATATACTAAAAAAAATAATAATAATTTGATAAAGCAGCAGGGTACCAGTTCATGAAACCGGTTGAACTGCATGCTAAAATCATAATACTGCAAATTACAAAGAGATGGGGGTTAATGTGTGTCAAATTCAAATGATTACATGGCCTAGAAAACAAAAGACCTTTGTGATTATTAATATTGTCAAAATCAGCTACTACTCGGTAAGATAAAACTATAAATGTTTATGGAAAAGTCTATTAGGGAAGCCATTTTATTAATAGTTTGCATAAAAAAATATCAAATGCTATCAAATATTTTTAAAACTTCTTAAATCATAATCCATTTGTGTACAAGGTCTGTCGAAAAAGTATCCGACTTTATTTTTTCCTGTGGGAAGTAATGACGTTAGGGAGGCAAAAGTGTGCATAGTGGAGCTGCATGCCTTCGTGCGCATGCGTGGTTTTAGGCAGGCTTGCTGGATGCATCAGTTGCTGTCAGGAAGCCATTGTGTTAGGTGCTGTACCACTTACTTGTCGCATTTCATTTCGACCGTGATGACGGAACGTGTGGAGCAATGATCTTGCATCAAGTTTTGCCAAAAGCTTGGAGATACCCAAGTGGAAGCAATTCGCAAAAAAATTCAACAGGCTTTTGTTGACAATGCCATGGGTGTTACCCAAATAAAGGAATGGTTGGTACAACAGGTTCAAAGATGGCCGCACCAGTGGGGGGAGGGACCAGCGTTCAGGAGGGGGCCGTCAATAAGCCGCAATGCAGTTATTGAGAAAGTGTGGACCTTGATAATGGAGAATCAAGATTCTGCACATGCAATTTTAAAGGATGATTTGGGTTTGCGCTGTGCCCAAGCTGCTTTCTCAGGAACAACGACTTCGTCTTGAGGTTGCGCAGGACCTGCTGGATACTGCCATCAGGGATCCTGAGTTCCAGAATACCGTGATAACTGGAGATGAGACGTGGGTGTACAGGTACAACCCGGAAACAAAGCTCAGTCATCACAGTGGAAGCACCCAACGTCAGGTCCAGAGCAAAATCAAGGTGATGCTGCCTGTTTTCTTCAACTACCGAGGCGTTGTGCATCACGAATACGCACCAGAAGAACAAACAGTTACAAAGGAGTACTATCAGGAAGTCCTCTGACGTCTTTGTGATGCACTTCGGCACGAGACCGGATCTGTGGGCCTCGCAAAACTGGCAGCTGCATCATGACAACACCCCGGCTCATTTGTCGCAGCTGATCCAAGGTTTCTTGGCAAAGAAAGGCATTTCGTTCATTTGCCAGGCTTCCTACTCTCCAGACATGGCTTCTTCTGACTTCTGGTTGTCCCCAGAAATGAAGATGCCACTGAAAGGCTCCCGCTTTGAGAGCCGAGAGGACATCATGCGGAATGCAATGGCGGAGCTGAGAGCCATTCCGAAAGCATTCCAGACATGCTTCAAACAGTGGAAGGATCGCTGGGCTAAGTGTGCAGAGGCACAAGGGGCCCACTTCGAATGGGGATTAGCAATTGAACCTCACCATGTACATAATTTTTTTTTCTGAGCCTAAGGTTGGATACTTTTTTGACAGACCTCATATGATAACATTTGAGAAATATGTATTGTTCATTTAGTCTAATATGACTGATTACAACATTTATTTATTTGTCTACAGGTTTTTGATCATCTGACTGAAGACTGTTCCTACACTATGGATAAATTTACTGGACATGCTCTTCCTGGATCTTTTTTCATACTATTTGCCTTTTGGTGGACCACTCAAATCTTTAGCCGATTTTTCCAGTGCAAGAAAAAAAATAAAAATTTCACATCCACTTTAACATATCCATGCACCTTCTTGTTTGAATGGTTAAAAAACTGGCCTATTGAAGCAATATTTAAAATTCTATTTCCTTTGGTAGGGTTTTTTAGTGAGATGATCTATGGTCTTGTGTATCCTTTGTATGGTGGCAACTGGCACCATGTGGCCATGTACTTGATGTTTGTGTTGATGGGTATAGCAGACCTCTTGATGTTCTACACAACATGTCTTCCTACAAGCACTGACTATGTCATCCTGGCATTGACTCTGATGACTGAACTGATCTTGATAAAATTCCACATTACTGGAACCAAGCCTGTAAATATCTTCGCTCACTTTCTGCTAATTTACATAGTGGTTGCCTCAATCTTGCTGCTGTTGCTCGAGATTAAGTATCGGCATAACATCCTGATATCTCTTGTGCGGACATACCTATTTTTTCTTCAAGGAACATGGTTATGGCAGACAGGATACATTTTAACGGGCTTCAAGAAATTCAGTATGGATTTGACAACCCAACACAAGGAAGCATTAATTACATCGTTCTTCATAATGCACTGCGCTGGGCTGTTTATCTTTATGCTGTTGACTGGCACACTCATCAGCTGCTACTGGTCGCACCAAGGATGCCCTGAGGATGGCGCTGTGATGCACAAAGATAAAGTGAGAAGTTTATCTGGAAATGATGAGTGTAATGGCGAATACAGTCCAGCATGACAAACTACTGACATTTCTCAAGTCAGTCAGTTGATTTTTATCTAAGTTTTCTTTTTTTTTTTTCCGCTTCTTTATATTGGTGGGGGACGGAGTCTGACAAGCTGTGAATGGAAAACTGCAACAGTGCAGGACATGAGCACTGCACCACTTGTGATAGGAGTATCTGTCTGCAGTAGTTCATAGCTTTTTTTTCATGTATTCAGCAAGCAAAATAAAAAAGTAATCTGCATGAATTAATTTTAATCCACCTTATTAGTTTCTCAAGCTTTTATACCCTGTAAAAATGAAAATCCCATCACATCTAAACAGGTCACAATGCCCCACACGAATCTGTTGGCACCACCACTGAAGGTCTTTAAATGACAATTCCAGGAAATCACGATTATAATTCAGTGTCAGGGTTCAGATGAATAATTTGGTTTTGAAATAGAAAATAACAAAGGCAAACAGAAAAGAAAAATAATACATGCAATTATTAAAAAACACTAAAATAAATTACAATTTGCACATATCTCTAAAAATAAATTATGTGGTAGTAAAGGGGATTGATAATATTCAGAGTTGAGAGAGATTAAATTACATTTGAATTTAAAAGTACAACTACAATACATAGGCACATGATTACCTAAGAGGTCCAAGTCCCTCAAATGCAAGTGAAAGCAAAAATGCCTACAAATACAGTTTACATAAAGTTGATTTTTTCTCTTTTTCCTAAGTATATAAAACAGAAAAACTACCCAATGACATTTATTTTTTTTAAAACTTTTTATATTTTAAAATTAACCATTTGTGTCGAAAATACTTAACCTATAAATAAATGCTTTAGGGTTAAAGCATCTTTTAATATTTTTTCCAGAATCATGAATATTATTTATATAAGCCATCTCCAAATCTTGTAGGTTACGGGTAACTTTGCTTTAATACCTATGAATAATGTGTTGTTCGATAATACAAAATAAAGATGCACTTTTCATATCCTCATGAAAAGATTTTATTTAGCATGTATATTATATTTTAGTATTACAGACATATCACTTCGTGTTTCTTTCTTGTATACATTTGTTGTTTTTTATGTATTTCGTAAATTAAAAGCCACAGTATAAGCCCCAGTCACAGATCATTTAGTCTCAAGGATTAATACATCGCAGTGATTCTGTTACACGCTAGTTCCATTGAAACATCATTTGTGGAGGCACCAATTACTGGTAAATAATGAAGTTTAATCATCACTGCAGAAGTCTATTTCAGACAAAACGAAATCATTCAGAAATGAAATTTTTAGACCAACTTCTCTTCCTCTCACTCCCTCTCTCTAGTAGTTTGAAATCATGCTCCTCCAAAAGATGCAACAAATGATGAAAGCTGCACTTATATCAGTGGAAGAACTATTTATTTCAGTTAAAATAACTGTCAGCTGAGTACACAATGAAATTAATTGGTAAGACTCTGAAGCTTTTGTCTCTCTTTAATGTTTTCCTTTTTTTAAAAAAACAACAACATTACTTCCAGTTTTGTAACCTGTAATGGCAGATTTGTCAAAATCATTAAGTTGACTAAATTTAACAATTGGACATAAGTTACTATTTTCATTTTAAAGTTATCAAGTACAATTTTGCTGCTCAAGATAATTTTATTTTGTTGCTGCAGTAGGATGGAAATTTGATTCTTCCGAAAACCAAAAGCAGGTTTCCAACTCTTAAAAATAAATAGATAAATAAATAATTAGATAAATAATAATAAGAGTTTGAAGGACAAAAATTACACTGGTCAACACAACTTTTGCTGACTTATATCTGAGACTTGTTTCTTGGGGGTGCTGAACTCAAACATCACATTGGTTTTTGCCTATCACGTCAAGTTTTGGCTCTACAGCTTACCCCCATTTTTGATCAATCGCCATAAAAAAGTACCCGATTACAATGATTTCCACAATTACCTCAACCCTATTCTTATCATTTTATTTAGAATACCATTCCAACAAACAATACCATGAATCAATTTTGAGATTAACAAATATATTGGTTAACTATGACATATCAGGTCAAAATATTGAGATAGAAAAATATAAATCGATGCTAGAATTGAATGAATTTTAGTCAAAAATGGGCACAAACTAATCCAGAATATTCTTATCATTTCATTTAGAATACCATACAAACAAAACAATGACAGACATGGGTGTATTTACATTAACTGATATCAGTAAATGACACATTCTTCCTTCATGGATTAGATTTTTGTTTGTAGGCTTTTCTGGAGTGCTTCATTTCCAGACAGTCGCTTTTAATACTCCAACAGTAGTCTGCCATCATGTGAGCATCCCACCTTCCTTGGTATCACTCCTCCATAGCTTGCATATCTTGATGGAACCTTTCACCTTGCTCATCACTTATGTCACCTAGATTTCCAGAAAATTTATCAAGATGACTGTTCAAGAAATGAACCTTTATGCTCATGTTGTAACCCAGATGATGAAAATTCTTAAACAATGTTTGAATAAGATCTTTGTAATTTTCAGCTTTTTTGTTTCCAAGGAAATTTTTCACAACAGCCACGAAAGAATTCCATGCACTTTTCTCCATATCATTCATGGAGCTTGTGAAATGTTGATCTTTTAGAAAATCAAATTACTTTAACCAAACCAACAAAGAAAACCAAGCAACAACAAAAATCATCATTGCCAGCTCCCAGAAATTTATCCATTGCTCCATTAAAGATTTCCTGCCACAAATACTTCTCTTGCTTGAAACTGCACTTTTCAGAAGCAAGCGGTGTAACTTAGTGTTGAGGAATGTCTAAGAAAACCAGACAACTATTTACTATCCACACTCCATAAGTACCTGGAAAACCTTACAAAAAATCTTCATTTTTGGATGTGGGAGGAAATGAGAGCACACAGAGGAAAATATTACTCTAAAGATCGTCAATGCAAATGATCTGAAGATGATTACTAGTTTAGCAAAGTCTTCACCATCTACAGTATATGCCCTGAAACTTACAAGTGATTTTGTTAACAAAGAATTGTAGATTTTAACCAAAAACAACAAAAAAATGCACATTTTAAAATTCTCTCTATTCAAAGAACATTTTATTTCTTATAAAATAAAGTTTTGTTACACAACACACAAAAAGTTGAGTCATTCTATCTATAATTGCTCTTTTAAAAAAAATCTATCTTCAAGTATGAAATGTTCCAACGTGGTGAAGAGGAGCTGATTAAACAGCATAAGACAGATAAGAACCCTATAAACAATGTGAACACAGAAGACACAAATGACATGGTCAAATAAGCACACCTAGTCACTGATCAAGGGAGATATAATATGTTGAAGAAATCAGCAAGAAGTATGCATGCCAATGTTACTGATCACGTTGCATTGAAACTATACAAGTAATACTGTGAAGTGTCAAAAGAAACAATGACCTATGATTAAAAGTGTTGTGGTACGTTCTGTACTCACCAATAAGCTCATGTGTGCCCAGATAGACTTGACAGATGTGCAATCCAGGGCACAGAACTCATTCAAGTGGATTCCCATCTACCAAGGTTATTTGATCAAATTTGTAATCAGACGTGTTCTAACTTCAAAATACACTGCTGAGGTTTCCCATCACCCACTGGATATTTTTATTGGCACTTTATCTATTTTAAAGTGACAATAGTAGTGAGTTCACAGCTGAGATGATCAGGAAATTAAAAATTTGTGGCCTAAACTTGTCATGGTCCATGGCAAACCACATGCCCAATCAGAGTTCAGTAGAGCACACCAATGGCAGCAAAAAAGATGTGCTTGTGGCTTGGATGAACAATAACAGCACAAATGACTGGTTAAACAGTATAGTCTTTGCAAGTTGCAGATAAACTCTAGTCTTCATTCTGGCATCAAAGGGTCTCCATGCACTATGTTTGGCTGCAATGCTAAAATGGTCTGACATCTTTCCTGCCAGCAGAAATTATCAAGCACATACAGAGTGAAGACAATCTGGTGGTGTTACTAGCCATTCCTCAATCTGTTGCAGTATCTGATAACACCACTCCTGCATCACTTGATCTGAGTTTGCCTCATATTAGCCAGCAAGTGGCCACCAGTATGTCCAAGCTAGGAAGTAATATCAGCAGTATATAACAACAAGAATTATTATGCATTTAATGTTTTGCCTCCCAGGGCATGAAAATCCTCAAAACATTCTGGAAGTCATTATAGAATGGAATAACAACATCATGTACACTATCAGGTTAAAATATAGTATTCATGCATTTAGTCTGATCTGTATCCTCAGTATCTGCTGCAGAACTATGATGTGAACCACACTCTAACTATCCCCCTATGCCAAGCAGTCACTCTGAGTAATCTTGTTCTGGTGGTCACATACAACCATGCTGAGTCTAAAGGTTATGAAAGCAAAAGATACAAATGTTTTTAAAAAAAAAGATGATCAAGTGCTCCAGTCAATAGTCTAGCTTATAAAATCAAGTAACTGATAACTTTACTATAACAACTACTTCCAGAGCATTGTATGTTTGGTGTGTGTAGTCTGTGGCTATATTGTTGTATTCCATGAGCACTGTAATGTATAATTTGTGGTAAGATGAAATACAACAATCTAGATTTACCAGTATGCGTTTGTATGATGGTGTGTTAATGTTAAAGAATGTAGTCATTTCACACGATGACTAAAGATCACAGCTATTACTGAAAATTAGTTACACACACTTCTTACCAGCAAAGTCACAAAGCTATCATACCCATTATCAAATAGGCTGAAAAAGTAAAAACATTTTAACATTAAGCTATTTAGCAAACATTCATAGTTTAATTAAATTTCTATTACTAAGGGAATGTAGTGCATTATGTAATATGTTACAACAAAAATTTTTTCTGTTGTCTGTTATTTTAAATTTAAAATAAACAAACAGACAATTTTACACAATAGATGTTTGTTTTTTTTTAATGTGGCTATTTTAATTTGCTCTCTGCAGGTTCCATAGCCAAATCAGCTCTTCAATTTTCCAAATTTTCCATGACCAATTTGGTTTGTTTTTTTCTTTTAAGGGGCTCACTGCTGCCCTTTTTTTTTTCTTTTTTCCAGCTATTTATTCTCACTATTCTTTTTTACTTCTTCATTTTATTCCTGTAATAATGTACTGCAGTACAACTTCTACCCTGGAGGTGCAATATATATTTCTGCGAATTTCTCTGACCTTTCCTCTGCTTCAGAAGAATTTACTGAGACGGATAAAAACAACACAAGGCGGCAGTAAAATCAAATGTGCCCCACTCTTCCAATTTTGTACCCATTTTTCTAAAGATACTTATGTTCACTAGTCAACACAATATTTGCAGCATATGGACCACAGTTAGAAATGTAAAGTGTGGCTGAAAATAACACAGATAAATATTTTATATCAACTGCAATAGATGTGTGACTAACACATTCTTCCCATTTGAGCATTTCTGAAGAAATTATTTTCATGATAAATGCTAGCAGCACTGTTTTAGTCCAGAAAACTGCAGAGGGTTATTTAAGGACTAGAGAAAGAAAAACAATTAAGAATTTCAAAAATGTGTAGAAACCCTGATACTTTTTCTTTTTACTCAAATTTAGGGAATTATAGAGCACTTAAAGCTTTATAAGATGTAAAATTATTTGCAATTTGTAACTTTTCACACATTATGTAGTGTTTTGTCAAATTTCATGCAGTAGCTAATTTATGGAAAATTCTCCTCATCGCAGACTTTCAAAAACGAGCAAATAACTTTAGTTTCATATGCAGTTGTAAGCTGTTCTGCCATAGAGAACTGTTAAATACTCACATCATGCTCCTACAGCTGTTAAATTGGAATATTCAACGATATCTTTCTAAAAAATTCTGATTAAGCTGATGTAGAGAAACAGATGTATGGAAGTTAAATATTCTGAGGCATGTCAAAAGTATGAACTCCCATAACTGAGAAATACTTCGAGAAATTCCTTTGCGTGTATCCATAGGCATCCCATTACCTGAATTTCTTTCTTATTTCTTGTAAGTATTCGATACTTAACGTGTATCAAATCAATCTGTCATCACTCGTGAGAATGTTTTTGTAATGTACAGCCAATCTGAGGCTCACTAATTTTTGTGTCTTTGATTACTCTGATAATCAGGCTGTCAGTCAGTAATCAGTTTACCTCTGTGCCCACTCTAGCCAAGTTCTATAGGTAAAAGCAGTGAAAACCCTTTAGTTAAGAAATCTTACTTTTCAAATAAATTCTTTTTACAAAAAACATTCTGTGAATTAACGCTTAGAAAAAAACAAATAAGTTTGTTGTTTTTTTTTTAATTTCCAAAATCCCACTAATATATCTAAAGTTTTTTAAAAAAAGAAATTTTTCTTTAATCTTAGCACTAAAAAACAATTTTGCCTGATAAAATTGTGAAAAACTCACTATTTTATAGAAATGTGTGATATAGATAATCATGTTTGATTTTGTATGTTTACAGGTTTTTGCGGTTCCAGTGTTTTGGAAAATATATACTTCCACTATGGACAACTTTATTGGCCATGCTCTACCTGGATCTTTCTTCTTGTTTTTCTCTATTTGGTGGACCTTTCAAATCTTTAACCGATTTTACTGGTGCAAAAGAATGAATACATATTTTACTTCCACTGTGACATATCCATGTACCTGCTTGTGTGGACAGATAAAAAATTGGCCCATTGAAGGATTTCTGAAAGTGTTATTGCCTTCAATAGGATTATTTAGTGAGATGATTTATGGTCTAAAGTATCCTACTAATCAAGGCAATTGGCACCATGTAGCCATATACTTGATGTTTGGACTGATGGGAATTGTAGATATACTGATCTTTCATAAAGTGGCTCTTCCTCCAGACACTGACTATGCTCTTTCATTAGTGGCTTTCATGATCGAGATGATCTTGGTGAAATATCACATACTGAAGACAAACCCTTTGAATATTGAGATTCACACATTTCAGATTTACACGGTAATTGGCATACTTGTATCAGTGCTGGTCGAGATGAAGTTTCGACACAATGTTTTGTCACCACTCGTGCGAACATACTTTTGTTTTCTTCAAGGGTCATGGCTATGGGAGATGGCATATATTTCAAAAAAACTTGCACAAACAAAACTGCAGTGGAATCCATCTGAAAGATTGCTGATCTCTGCACATTTTATATTGCACTGTGCAGGAATTTTTGTTTTCATGGTACTGATTGCTATATTTGTCAGCTGCTACCAGCGAGCTCAAGTAATCTCCTATGATGATGACACGGTGAAGCATAGCAATGAAAGTAATCCGTTATAAGTCAAGATGCTGCTGCTAGATTTAATAAAAACATGGAGTAACTTGTATAAAATAATTACATTGAAGTCATTTTGATTATTGGTCTATATAAAAATCTATTATGAGTTAGTAATATCAAACTTTTTTTTTTTTTTACTGCAACAGGATACATGCAGAGGGGTAAAAATCAACAAATGAAACAGCTGTATGAGTGACTTGTATAAAGTGTATACCCAATTCAAAGTAATATACACAAGATTAGAACTGCATTGGAATATTTTTGGTGCTTAACATTTTTTAAAAGATTTAAACATTTTGCTAAATACATTAAGATATGGAGAACAGGTTTTTTTTGTTTGTTTCATTTGCTAGCTAATCACAATACGCATCAATCTTTGGGCATGCTGCCATTATCCAAAAGACTTTGTTGCTCTGTTCGTTAATTATAGTTTGTTTCACTTAGTACATCAGTACATCCAGAAAGTATAAATCAAACTTCAAGCTTAAAAAACAATGTAGAGGAAAGGACAGGTTAATCTATTGATTTTTGTTTTCATTAAAAAATTTTTCCATATGCAATAAATAAAATACTGCAAAAGTGATAGAATTATATGGGTATCTTTTTTTTCTTCCTAAAGCTGTAATCATTGTAATTTTAAAATAAATAAAATTCTAACAGAACTTTGCATGTTTTTTTTTTGTTTGTTTCTTTTTCTTAGATCAGTACTGGTCAAAGATAACTGAGCATTAATAAACTGAGTTTGATCCATATTAATTTTCATAAAGAAACTTTCTTGATGAAAAAAAGCTCTGACTGTTTATGTATCAATTTTCATAACGCAGTATGCCATCTCTAAATAACTAAGTTTTCTATGCTACTTCATGCAAAAAGCAATACTAAATTGCAATCAGATACAGATCAAAGTACAAAGGACACTCAAAAGAAGCCTGAACAGATACCATTACAGCAATGCTATTTCAGCCAAGTTTCATTTGAGCATCACAAGTATATGTAAATATCACCAACAGACTAGCTTTTAAAAGGATGGTTTATCTTCTGGACTGTTTAATTTTTTTTCTTCTGTTGTCACCTTTCTCCTTCTGTATGCATTCATTTCTTCATCATTATCTACAACTGTAGGCATACAATGAGGTTGCATAGTGCAATGATTATTGCTAACAAACCTTGCCATTCTTGTGCCTCATGGGGCCTGGTACTTTTGTCTTTAGCAAGAAATGGAAAGTTCCTATAAATACTACTGTTTAGCTATAGAAGTAAACCAGAGTAATGGGGGAAATCCCACACCAAATAACAATGGACTGGTATAAGGAGAAGAAAATTGTGCCAAAACCAATTTAGTACTCAATAGTGATCAAATTCAGGCCCTATCGACAGTAGTAAACTATGATACAAATAACAGCCACCCAACCTTGTAGGATTTACGTGTTATTCAAGTAATTTTGTTTTTTTTTTCTTTCTCAAGTATATAGAATTTCGTGGATAATTTAAATGAAAGTTTTTTTTCAATATCAAATTATGGCATTTAGAAAATATCTCTAAGAAAAAAATATATACCGAAAAGTTGGAGGGGCCTTGGTAGGAACTGCCAAAGTATGAAGCTATTCTTGAATAACTACATTTTAATATATATTATATATTATATATATTGGACGACAAATTAAGGTGCTCTTCCCCACCTTCTAATATTAACAAAAGTTCAGAATTTCTTATGCTCCATACTACTATTTATTGAAACCAGTAAGAACTCAAAGACTCTACAATATGACAGAACAAATGTTACATCATTAAAGCTTATAGATCAATACACAAATGTGCGATAGGATCAAATTTTTAAGTTAATTTTGTATGGATACTTTGGCATCTCTCTCATTTCTAAACGTTTAAGGCCAAGATGCTTTGGACATGCAAGAGAGAGAGAGAGGGGGAGGGAGGGGTAATTATTCTGTATGTAAAATGTTTAAAAAATCAGTCTTTTAACACGTAATGGATCCACTTCACCATTATACAGAACAGATGTTGTAATTTTGTGACTCATTTGTAGTTACCCATGTGGTGGTGGGGGGGGTTAATTCCTACCCCCTCCCCTTGTTCCCGTCGTCGTGTTACTGCACCATCCCTGATCAGAACTGGCTCCGCCATAACCAGCCACATCTAATCCCACGTGAAGCCTTTTGAGACATTTTTATCCTTTCGGGTAACCGGGGGGGGGGGACTTCTGTGCTCTCGGGGTGGGGTGGGGTGGGGTGGGGTGGGGTGAGCTACTTACTGAATGTTTCAAAAACTACCGCAGTTAGAATTGGAAACAAAGGGGGAAACCCCCCCCCCCCAAACAGGTGAACATGGAACCGTTTAAGGAGAAGCAATTTGCCATCAAGACTGAAAGTAATTAACCCCCTCTCTCTCTCTCTCTCTCTCGCCACCTTTTCCTCAGGCCCGACTACCGTCGTTACGAATCGGTACCGCCTCATACCGGAAGACGGCCCCTAATCGGGTCGGTTGTTTTCACGATGCGACCGACCGACCGACGACGACCTGTCATGGCGCAGTCCTGACCAGAGCGGTTAATTCAATTGCTTACCTGGATTCTATTATTCTTCTGTTGTTGATTGTTGGAAAGAGGTCCCCTCGGGAAAATGGGAAGAGGTCCTCTCGGTGATCGGGCAGAGGCGAGTGTCGGGGCCAGCGAGAGAGAGGGAGGGGGGAGAGAGGGGGGGGGTGGTGACTGACTTCGTGGAGTAGCGCAAAATGTGACCAGGCCACGGTTAGAAATATCGCACTAAATTTAATTAATTATTAATTTATTTATCCGAGTCTAGGGGGCTCCGGAAGCTAAGTTTTCGTACGGCAAAGCTTCAATTCAGGGTCCTGCCCCCTCGCAGCAGGCAGACGAAAGCTCCGTCCTTCCACGACTCCGGTCAAGGGAAGTGGGGAGTTTACTCCATTCCCCTACTCGTCTTTCCTCTCCCAACTCTCAACTCAACAGTGTATTATTAATTTCCATACTTACCCCGCACCTTTCATTCTTTTCTAACATTTTTTTCCTCCTCCTTTTGGCAGGGTTTGGTTTTCTCTCCCCATCTCTCCTGATCCCGTCAACAGACGACACCCATCCCACAATGCACCACCGGTCCTCCAAGATGGAGGGCGCGCCCGCGCCGAGACGGTTCCGCTGTAGCCGGTGGTAATGAATGCTAGCGATGTCGGCCGTAACAACGATGGAGGGGAGAGGTTTAGAACGAAACAGAGAACCCCCCATCTTCCCACAAAACAGTTGCGGCCATTCCGGACTCTTGTAAATTCTGGAGCGTAACATTTGGTGGTGGGGGGGAAGGACCATTATCATTCTCATCGTCAGTCTGGGTCATTATCATCCTCATCGTCAGTCTGGGTCATTGTCATCCTCATCGTCAGTCTGGGTCATTGTCATCCTCATCGTCAGTCTGGGTCATTGTCATCCTCATCGTCAGTCTGGGTCATTATCATCCTCATCGTCAGTCTGGGTCATTATCATCCTCATCGTCAGTCTGGGACATTGTCATCCTCATCGTCAGTCTGGGACATTATCATCCTCATCGTCAGTCTGGGTCATTATCATCCTCATCGTCAGTCTGGGTCATTATCATTCTTATCGTCAGTCTGGGTCATTATCATCCTCATCGTCAGTCTGGTCATTGTCATCCTCATCGTCAGTCTGGGTCATTGTCTCCTCATCGTCAGTCTGGGTCATTGTCATCCTCATGTCAGTCGGGTCTTGTCATCCTCATCGTCAGTCTGGCTCATTGTCATCCTCATCGTCAGTCTGGGACATTGTCATCCTCATCGTCAGTCTGGGACATTGTCATCCTCATCGTCAGTCTGGGTCATTATCATCCTCATCGTCAGTCTGGGTCATTATCATCCTCATCGTCAGTCTGGGTCATTATCATCCTCATCGTCAGTCTGGGTCATTATCATCTCATCGTCAGTCTGGGTCATTGTCATCCTCATCGTCAGTCTGGGACATTGTCATCCTCATCGTCAGTCTGGTCATTGTCTCCTCATCGTCAGTCGGGACATTATCATCCTCATCAGTCTGGGACATTGTCATCCTCATCGTCAGTCGGGTCATTGTCATCCTCATCGTCAGCCTGGTCATTGTCAGTCTGGGTCATTGTCATCCTCATCGTCAGTCTGGGTCATTATCATCCTCATCGTCAGTCTGGGTTCATTATCATCCTCATCGTCAGCTGGGTCATTATATCATCGGTCAGTCAGGTCATTATCATCCTCATCGTCAGTCTGGGTCATTATCATCCTCATCGTCAGTCTGAGTCATTATCATCATCATCGTCAGTCTGGGTCATTATCATCCTCATCGTCAGTCTAGGTCATTATCATCCTCATCACCAGTCTTATACATTTCTCCACCTCGAAAGGATAAGTTTTTTTATCCAACCCAATTAGACACCGAGCTGGAAGCATTACTGCGCAATATCGATGGTTAGGGATGGAAGTAGGATAAAAGACCACATATTTTTTTGTTTTTGCTCTTTCCCAGGAATTGCGATGAAGTCTGTGGTTGGTGGCATATACTAGATTAGCCATTATAAGACTAGTTCAGAGCGCAAACTTTGTTGTAGGTATTATAAAAGTTGAGGAAACTACTCATTTAATTACTAGCGATGTTTATTCAAAAACAGAAAAATTTTTTAAAAAAAACCAAACCCATGTTTTTGCAGAGTCAGTTCAAGTTTAATCAACAGATGGTCATAAAATTCTTTGTGTGATAGTTTTTGAAAGTTGTATTGGAAAAGAAGCAAGGCCTTTTCAGATTCCACATCGTTTTGCTCTTTTGTCTGTTAAATATTAAATAGGCTGAACAGTCTTCGCATTAGCATTGAGGCATGGGCTGGAAAAAAGGAATTTGGGAATTCTTAGCATTTCTGAGAAGCAATCAATATTTTTTCCGCTTTTAAAATACGGGCTCCATCTTGTGCGAGCTCACCTAACATTTATCATCATCATCATCATCCTTTGATTTTATGAACCTTTAGAAGTTACAAAGTTGGTTGAACACTTTTCATCTTCATTGCTAATTCCATTTTCCTTTATGTAAGCAATACAATTCTCAAACTTCAGCCAGCCCACTTGAGACAGTGGAATTACTCTCACTTCTAAATATCTAATAGATGCTGCATGAAAATTGCCAGCTTCACTTCAAATGTATCACTTTCCTTATCCATACCTTCTATTCTCTTTCCAAGTAGTACTTTAATTTTTTAATGGCAAAATTTTCTTCCTTCCTGTTCACCAAAATAGAATGCACTGACTCCAAAATACCAATTACCTCAGTTAATGAAGTCGCCTTTTTCCATTTTGTGTGCATCACCTTGAAAAACGGACATAACAGAGCAGATTAACCATAAGTATGCTTCATTCTGCTAAATTTTTTTTAAAAAAATAGTAGTTGGTGACTGATTTTGAAATAAGAAAAAAAGGTTTAAAGCAGAAACATCTGTAATAATCCTGTTGCAGCAAGAAATAAAGAGAACATCTTTACTATGGTATAGTAATGGTCTGTAAGTGTACTTAACATTTACACAGACTACAAGTCTTTTAGTGTTTTGTGTTCTTACAGTGTAAATGGAAAAATAATTGATTTTTTAAACAGCTACATCAGGGAGTGAATCAGAACCATGCTGCATAGTGTTGCATAGTAGAACATGGACAGGACACCCAATTTCAACTTGAGATATTTTTAACGATTTCTACAAATCTGAAAGGATGTTATTTCTATTGACTTGGTTTGCACCACCAAACATCATGTTACAATTTTCTCTGGAAAATGAAACACATTTTGAAGCAGCGTTTTTGCTTGTTGAGCATTTCTTGAACATATGTTGCAATTATATCTGAATTTTATCTTGAGTACATTTTAATTCTGATGTTTATTTTGCAAACCATGTTTTTTAAAGTCAAAATATCAGATTTAGACTGGAAATAATTTTATGGCATTATGGTTGTTGCCATCACTGGCTTCACAAAAACATGATATGGGTTTAAGTAACTCCACAGCTACATCAATGATGTGTGGAGCATTAACAAAGTTAATTATTTCCTCTGCATTTGTAAGAGCACAGAATGTTTTACGGGCAATTTCCGAGTCTGGAAATATTTTCTGTTACCATAGTACAGTCCTTTTATTTGCAGCTTTTGTGATGTTGCACAGTGTGAAAGGATAAATGTTCCTTCAGCTGTACAAATAGTTAGCCACCACTTTTTTTAACAAAAAAAAAGAGAAATAAAAAATCTACACACATTTTGCTTTCTGTGAACTTTGGATCCTGCTTTTAAGTTTATTTGACAGTGAGATTCCATGTCTGCAGCACCTTTTCAAATCTGCCATTGCAAGATCGTGGAAGCTCTTGTTGAGTTCTTCAGTGAATCTACATTTATGTTTAGGTAGCCATACCTCAAATTGATTTAACTGAGAAATACAAAAATATGAAATAAGCCCTATTTATACCTTTACTAATTAATTGTTTCATCATTAAACATTTTGTAAGTTTTAAAATTTAGAATCATTTAGGCTGCATCTGCAACATAAATTAACAGGATTTTTCCTAAGTTTAGAATACTGTTCATGTTCTGCCCAACCGCAAGGTGTAACTAGTAGATTACTGTTTACTAGAAGATTCTATGAGGTAACTTCTCTACACATACTCTATTAGTCGCAACCATATAAGCACACTCAGTTGCATCAGCATCACTGTACACAAATAAATATTTTTACTTTACTCCATCCTTTGTGGCCATGAATACAATTCAGAAAAAGTGTAACGGTGAATCTACAGTAATAGTTGTCGCATTGCGTGAAGGATAGATCTTGTAAATGTAGAAAAAAAATAGCATTAACTAAGTTTTAAAATTGTTTAGACCAATAAATTCTGTGATATTGCTAAATTATTAATGTGTTATTGGATTCTATCATAGCTTAATTGGTAAAACAGTGTTAAGCCAACTATCAGAAAAACCAAACATTTGGCAGAATTTGGGAACTTCAAAAAGAATGTCTCTAGGTTAAACTAGATGTCTAACAATATTGGTGTGTTAGTTGTGATGTATGTGTGCATTTTTACCCCCCCCCCAAGGTAGTGACATAATACACGGGTGAACTTTTAACAGAGAGAAATCTGGGTTATGTACCATATCTCCAGCTACACCCATAATTTTTGTTTTGTGCTGTTCTTTTGTTTCTGGTGTTTATTCAGAAAATGTCACGAAAAAGTGCTTCTAGAAGTGTCTTCAGCATAACAATAGATATTGATAAATGTTTTGAGAAATACAAAAAAAAAAAAAAACTTAGAGAGGCAAGAAAAGTTTCTTAGTGTCACATCCAGAAAGACAGCCATCTTACCATTGCTCTTAAATCTTTAAGCTTTCTTCTTCATGATGGAGATGCTAAAAGTTCTGCTCAAAACACCCCTGACATGTTATAGGAATGGATTTAGCACAAAATAACAACAAAAAAATTCCGTTTTCCGGGTGCATCTAAAGGAATTCAAGCTGATGATGTGAGAAAGAGATACTTTCGATGGTTAGTGAAGATGGCATTATATATATTTTAGTTATGAAAAGTATTGAAATAAAGAATAGTTTTAAAATATCTATGGACCTGAATTATTGCTATATAGCCACTCATTTTTTAAATAGGTGAATCTACTATATATAATATCCTAATAATAATAATAATAATAATAATAATAATATAAAATAATAATAATTCATTTTTACTTAAACAAAAAGGATAATCCTGTTACTCATGTGTTGCATTTATCACTTAGTGGGTTTTACTCACCTGTAATAATATAATCTCATAGTTGTGATCTTTAACTTCGTGATAACAACTATAAAAAGAAGCAAATTTGAAATAACTAGCTAAACAAATTGAAATGATATAAAATTATTCTAACAAGTAGATGTAATGTCTATAAATATAACGGCTTCAAGTGCACATCAAAACTAAACAAGTAATCTTTACAGTTCTTTTCATTTAAAAATTTGTGGAAATTTTTGCCAGTCTGCTGATGGGTGCAACGACCTGATGGATAGAAAAATTATCAGAAAGTACAGACCATATAAAAATTTTTACAGCATTTTTCAACTAGAATTGTTCTAAGTAATTTTTTGTCTATCCATCTTGATTTTATCTGAGCACTGAAATAATGCAAATTTACTATGTTCCTTCGTTCACAAAGTATTAAAACCTTGGTTACCAGTCTCTCATATTTTTTTCTCAATTTATGGATGTTGCAGAATCAATTTTCTTTTGTTTTTATCCTCCTCTTAGGATTTAAAAATGCATACTCTGCTGTTTTTTTTTTCTGTAGATATTCTTTCTTTTAAAACATTTGCTAAATTTAAATAGAGCAGGAAAACAACCTGAAATTTTACTGATGATTAGACGAACAACATATGTCATCTGTAACATTAAATTAGCAGATATATGGAATTGGATGGTATAGCATAACATTTCTCGTTTAAACAAATTGCAAATTTTGCAAGTAAACCATTAAACAATGTGATCTTATAAACAAATATGTAACTAAAGAAAAGACAATTACTCTTTTATTCAAAATTATTTTGAGACCAGATCATCCTCCATCAGTTTCCTCAATTAAGTTTGTGCCATGGATTTAAAAGAATAGGGATTTCATAGCCAGTGAGGTACAGGGGCTGATGAATGGCTTGAATCCATAGTTCTGTTAATAGGTATAATTACACAGGTATTGCAGGAAATTTTTGTTTATTAAGATTTTTAATTTACAAGATAACTAAGTGATGGAGAGCTGTAAGCTAGCCTAACGCCGTCTTACAGCAGATATAAACAAAAAATAACTGATAGTCTTTCATCATGTCCAAGATAGTATACTCGCTGTGACTTTGACCACCAGGACATGGCCCAAAGTAAAGCAAATATCCCCGGAAACATATGCCGCTATTTGTATTTTGTCAAGATATGAGATACGGCTAATGGAGAAATAGCACAGAAACTTGGTTATATCCAACAAGAAAAAAAAAAAAAATGAGGATGAAATACGGTAACATCTACACGCATGCATTGCCCTATCAAGTGAGTGGAACAAACTCTCAGCCCGGAGGGACACTACAGTGCAGTTGGATGTCACTAGGCCGAGACTCACTCTCTTCAATGGTGAAAAGGTCTTTAATATGCTGGTCTGTCGCTATGAAGAAAACTGATTAAGGCTGCAAATTAAAGGATTCAGGCTTCAGTGCTTAAATTAGCAGGAAAACTAGATTATCGAGGACTGTGGAAACGTATTATGGACTGAAGAATAAAAATTCGACTTATTTGCATCAAGATGTGGAATGTTTGTTCATGAGATGTGGAACAGTGGCAGAATAACGCTCTGAGAAAATCAAATTGGCGATTTACATCGAATTAACTTTTTTTTTTTTAATGGTTTTAAAATTTTTCATTCTCCAATAGGATGGTTGATCGTAAACATTTACCTATCAGGCAGACAATACACAAATAACTGTTCTCAGTCCTTAGATTTCATCACTTCTTGGAATTCTCTGGAATGAAACTGTGGTCACATAATGCAGCACAGTCAATGCATCTTAGAACCCACTGTAACATTCATTTAAAACAAAGATTGCCTACACTTTGCAAGGCAGATTTTACGAATGAAGGTGGCTGTTCCAACGAAAGTCTCTCAATTTCCGTGCGTGCACGTGTGTATTCCAACAGCAATAATCTTCATTGGTACTTTCTCCTTCGGATTCCCCATTGCAGTTACTTTCTGATGGAGATATTGCTCACAATACTGACTGACCACCCCTTAGTGATTTGAAATTGGTTGGGTAACACTTCTCTGTTGCTGAATAGAGCCACCCATACTCACTCGATCATTTTCATAAAGTTATTAGTACAAGAAACAGGAAGAGCACTGCACAACTTTAGTTCTCATTGCCGATTTCCTTCCAACTGACACACACAAGCAGTTGCAGGCTGACACTGTTACAGATTTCCAAAAACACTGCGGATTGAGACCCACATCTGGACCGGCAGCACTTTACTTCTATAGATTCATTTGTTGGCTATCACTGCATCGCAGGCTGTTTTTTTGTGTTTTTTCCAAATGTGTCTATGAGTGGAAGGTTATAACAAAATGTAATATATGTACACTGGAAGCCATAATCGTGGGATCTCTGGAAGATGTTTTGACAAAGAAAGTTTCGAGATCGGAGTTGCGACATAAACTTATTATGACACGTTTTATCTGGTATATAATTTGTGGTTGTTGCATGCATATTTGCTACATTTAACTGTATTCACTAATAAATTGCTTACGATATTTCACCACTGAAACTCAGGCGTTAATTAAATAATATTCACCAATGTTTATGCACTGGGCATAGAATACCAGATAATAAAAGGTTTTTTTTCTATTGTAAAACAGTATACAAAAATATTAATTATTTCAACCATCCATAAAAAGTTATAGGTTACTTCTATGGTAATCCTTTAATTCAATGAAGAGCAGATGAAAATCCAATATATCTGTCCAAACATGTAAATAATACATTGTGTTCACTAAAATGCTTCAGGATATTGACTCAACATCTACAGGTAACCTAGGAAACCAAGTGATGTTATTGACCTTTCATTCCTATGCTGTTTGATTATATATTATTTTTTTATGCTCAAGTGGTTGCAGGCCCACATTATTACAGATTCTTAATTCCGGTAGGATTAAAACTTGCGTATATATATATAGATGGTAAATCAAATGGTCTGCTGATGGCCAACAGAAGTGCATGTATAGATTTCTTTGCTCGCTGTCATTGTTTTGTTCTTGTTTGTATGATCAATAAATTTATGGTTGAATGTAACCTTAAGTGGAGAAGGCTTTTTATTTTTTTGATAAATAATTTATTCTCACTAATAAGTACCTGCACATTGGAGACAAAGATCTGAATAAATTTGGGAAGATAAAGCTGACAAAGCAGTGAATATTACTAATAAATGAAGAATTAAATGAGATGAGAAAAGATTAAACAAACCCCATAATACAAATTAGTTTGGGGGAAGGGCAATCCATACATCTCATAATCAGCTTGATGCACAGTATTGGAAACAATATGGAAACAGGAAAAACTAGGTTTAAATTGAAAATAACAGGTGACAAAATACTCCATAGTGCAGTCCAGTGTTGATATAGTTCACCGATTGGTTGTCATGGAAGCAGTCAGGAAGTGCCACAGCTGCAGAAGGACTATAAATGCGTAGGCAATGATACCATTGTAGTGTGATGATTACTATGATCTTGGACAAATGTATAAAATTCAAAGTCTTAGCTGGTGAAGGCTACTCCAAGTGGGATTTTGCAACCTGACTTCATTTCTCAGGAGCTGTATGCAAAACTCTGAAATGGATACGCAGAACTGGTACTATTGAAAATAGACTGAGTCAATGAAGAAAGCCCAAATTCTCCAAAAGTGATGTTAGGTATCTCTGGGTACGTTCTATATGTGACAGACGACCATTCAGTAGAGATCGTGCAAATGACCTAGCTGGAGGTACAGGTGCTAGCATTTCTTCAAGAAGAATAAGATACACGTTAGCACAAAATGTTTTTGTTAGGTGTGTAGCTATCCAAAAACCTTTACTGAGGAGTAGCAGTCAAACAACAAGGCTAAAATGAAACAGTGGGATGACCAAACCTGGATACAGCTGCTCTTTACAGATGAGTTCAAATTTGAAATGTTTGGCAATAATCAAGTTTAAAGGTGAACCGGGGAGTGGTATAAAGAGTCAGTGTACAACACAGTGAACTATCAGCCATGGGTAGAAAAATTGGCACAGAATCAAAGAATTAGAAACTGCCAACTAGTACCAGCAGGTTCTCATCCATCGTTTTCTCTTCCAACATGACAATGACCCAAGTATACAGCCAGTGTGATGAAAAACTCTCTGGAACATAAAGAGGCAGATAAACCACTCACCCACTCACAAAGATGCCTTAGCCTACAAAAAGTCCTGAAAAGAACAGCATTAAGGCTACATGGTGTTATATGCTGACTGAGAAAATCAGATGGCTACCAAACACCTCAGATGAATTGTGGAAAGTGCTATAGGATACCTGGAACAACATTCCACAGTCATACATTGATAACCTGCTTGGGAGCATGACAAGGTGTTATGCAGTATATAAATCAAAGAGCTCACATACCAAATATTAATGCACTGCACAACATATAAAACTACTTGTTATTTGTGTATATCCTGTGTTTCCTTCATGATTATTTCCTTTTTTTAAGTTTATACATTTAATTGTTTACTTTGTGTGTGCTTTGAGTGGGTATTGTGTTTGAAGATAGGTAGATGCATACTGTTGTTTTGCTCTATAGACTTTATGGTCACCAAATGAAGAAGTGGTAGGCTGCTATTAATTTCCAGAACTGTCTGACAGATTAGAACCTTTGACTCAGTTTTAGGAGGCAAAAAAAGACCCCAGAAGCAAAGAAATGGTAGGTTGAATATAACAGATGTTATATCAGGTGTTGGAAGCCATTATTTAGCAAGAAAACAGCCCTGGTGACTAAGTATGGTTTTTACACTAAAGAAATTAATGCCATGGGCAATCAATTATCCAGCCCATCAGTCATTCTGTCCAACTCCATAGCAGATATGGTCACAGCCTTTAAGATGAACTTGTTTTTAATGGCACAATTATCCAGTGCTAAACGTTGAAGGCAGTGAAGATATGTAGTAGACATAATGCTGAGGAAATAGTTTGATGATTTGCATTAGAAATAAGATGGCTGATAAATTAATATTAGCAATTAATCATACTTCCAGAAAGATTAGATAATAATAATAGTATGAAGCAAAAGTAATGCTTTTTTTTTAATGTTTATAGATCATAGTTTATGAAAGGAATTAATTTTCTCTGATAATGGATGTAAAAATACTGGTGAGAGTTTTCTGAGCATAAAAGATGCAAGAATCAATCATAAAGATCATCACTTAGCATTTCATGCATAATTTTAGTAAATGTTGATTGCAGATGTTTGATCTTGATTCTTTTTTTGTTAAAGTCTTTTTTGCCATAATAGGCTTCACTGTCTCTCAGTCTCCATATCCTTATTTCCATATTTGCTAGACTTTCATGTAATGTACTGCAGGAATGGGCAATGGCTGCAGAAAAGTACCAGCCTTTTCACCTATCACCTCATCACTGGAAGGAACATAACATTCTTTCAATCTCAAAAAGCACATGCCAAAAACTGCCCAGGTGTTGACTCTAGCTAATCTATTCTGCTATTCCTTGGAGGAATCTTGGCATCATCAAAGCAAATTACAGGTGACCCCCTTTGGAAACTATTCGTAGACATTGCTTTTGAAAATATTACATCAGCATCAGTTTCGTTCCTTCTTAGTGTCATTAGGGAGAAGCTTCCGAAGCAGCCGCTATTCATCTGCATCAAAACCATTGTTTTTAGCATAAATGTGCTGCAATAGTCAACTTGCCAATCATTTTCTCTTTTACATCTATTTTTCTTTCCAACTTAATTTTCTGTATGAGATTGATCACTTTATCCACCCATAGTTTGCTGTCTTTTTTTTTTTATTGTCGTGAGGACCTCTCTCTCTGTGACGATTTGCTGCCCTTTTTCTTCTTTCCCAGAAGCATTTGATATGATACACCTTCTAAATCACAAGTATCTGTATACTAATGCACAAAGACAAAACAACTTCATCATCAAGACCTGCCATCCAAACCCAGTGCTGGCCATTTTAAAGTCGCCACTCTGAGCTCATCTGTTTGGAGTATGTGAGAAGCCATACTGCCTACCTGGGGCTTGATTGCATTTGGCAACTGAGGAAGTGATAATTTCATATTTCTCATCATCAGTTAAATCCATTCGAAAACCAATGATGATTTGAAAGTTTAATTAGAAGTAAAAAATCCAGAGTCTATCCCAGGGAACTTATCATGAACGTCGTCTGTTCATATCTTGCGAACTTTACTCACTGGAGACCCAAAAACTTGTCCATGATAAGTATATGTGCATAATAAAAATAAAAAAAAATATTTACATATAAAATAAAGAATTTCTGGCCGGGACCAGCAATTTTAGTTTACATTACGCAGATTCATAAAACTGTGCTGTATAAGATTCAAAACTCCTGTTGGAATTTCCTGTCCATGTCTCTACAATATAGAAACATGGAATTGTATTTTGTGCAAAAATCTGAGTGACCTTGGACAGAGGGGAAAATACTGGCAGTTTGAAGTGGCAGGGAGAGCGGAGAACGGTCATGCCACTTATAGAACAGCTTTCATGACATCCAAGAACACGCAATCGCTTAATGAAGACATCGCTAAATCTAGATAATTAAAACATGGTACTAAATGCTAGTCAATCCATTTCCGTCATTTACTGCAGAATAACAGCAGCATTCAATAAGAAACCAAGCTGGCTGACTCAAGATCAGAATTTGTTCAATATCAGAGCTTAATTCCTTTCCAGAGTATGACCTGAAGAGACTATTAAAGATAGCAGCAAGTAACTTCATCCTCAAAGGCCAGTTGATTTGATTTTTTTTAGTGCAACAATGCACCACTTGAAAACAACCAGAGACATTTTTTTGGAGTGGGTTTTGTTATCAAGGAAAAAAGATGGGAATAATAGAATTGTTGTCACCTGCAATTGCTAATCGATATTAGAGTGATAATAATAATATTGTGAACATTTTCACCTAATGGCATGATTGTACCATGAATAGAAATGCATTAGTATCTAATAAATTTAAAATTCAATTGTTCCCAATGTAACACTTTTTTCTCAATATTGTCCAAGTGATGTAAGGATGCTCATGTGCAGGAAAAATATTAATAATAATAATAATAATAATAATAATGGTACGTACATTCAGCTGCTGACAACAGAAAAAACAGTAAAATAAGATATCTGGTGACAGAATTCTTCAAAGCAGTTATAATTTTCACTGGTTGCTGAAGAACCAGCAGTAATCATAAAATATGGTGGCACCTACAGCACTATTTGTATGTCTGCTGTCTATCACTAAAGGGTGCAACTTTTTTCTTCTTTTTTATCAGTTTGTTACTTGACCTCTGGAAAATTGGGAAAAATTTGGCCTATATGCACTCTAGGTATAACAACTTTCTAAGAAAGCAAGTCTGCTTATCTCACAAGCCAATCTTATAATGGATGCCAAACTCAAGTTTTATTTTTTTGGAGTTTTTCACGTTAGCATTTGAATTAATTCCACTAGTATTCAAATCTCGTATAACAATCATTCCAGCTTTAGCTTGGCTTCTTTCTTGAAGAGCAGGGTTCTATTGTACTTTGAGATCAAACTCAGACTAGGTATCACTTGTGGCAGCGGGCTGTGGATAACATCAACAATGGCGTCGCACCTTCCAGCCACTTGTGGCGCTGTTTTCCCCCCCGTGTACGACTTGGTAAAGACTAAGAAACTTGGTTTGGTTACACTACACACTGGTTTAGTCATGTTGTGTAGAGCTATTGTACTATTTTATATACTCTTTCCAGGAAATGGCAGTTACACTGACGTCAGACATGTTAAATAACTAAAAAGGTTTTTTCAGCATCAGACTGATGAAATACACAGAGATGTCGGGTAAAAACGTGTTGCATAAACAGCTCGTGAAGCCAGGTGTAGGTGGTGGAGGAAGAAAAGTCTATCTTTTTATGGAAAAAAAATCAATATAAAAATAATAAACATGTTAATGTGTGATAGCTTTTAGTTATGACCAATTCCCACTATAGTAATAATTATACTGTTTTAACATTAACAGAAAAAACAAATTCCGCTGAGTTTGTTATTTATTTATTTCAATTTGTTATGTAAGCCTAGCCGACAACATAAGTTGTGGGCAGCGTAGGTTATCTGCCACTTATTTATGTTAGCCATTTGTGTTATTATAGAGTATTATGTTAGATGCAAGTACGGGCCTGTGGTACTAGTGGACCTATAGGTGTTTAATGTTTTCTTCACTTTCCATCAATGCTTGCTGACCTAATGACGCAGGTAATAACATAATCTGCAGTTCCAGACAGGTTTAAATTTTTCCTCATTTTTTTCCTTTCTCCTCCTCCACCTGAACAAACACAATGATCAAAAGCCAAAATTGCAAGTTGCAGAAGAAGCCACCCCTTAGTACGGTTTGGTAATTAGCCTGGCATTCGTGTGGAGTGCGCTCATACACTATCACATTGTAGACAGTAGTGCCAAATGGAGGGAACCATGTAGACGGTGCACTGACGGGATGAGTTGGCAAAGAAGTTACTGAGTATAAAATTTCCAGTTTGCCTAAATAAATACTGACTTAACTTTAGCCACTTGTACAAACCTGATACACTGTTGCATTCGTGTCATGTTCAATACCACAACACTCAATGATGAGACGTTTCCTACCTTGAATGAAATCAGATATTTGTGTCTCTGAGAAATCTGCCTTAAGCCGTATGCTTCCACTGTGTGGCATTTTGAGACAATTACCCTGTTTGATTTCATTCAAATATATACCCATTTTAAATAGCTTTTTATCAAATGCAGACTAATTTAATATCACAGTTATATGCAATGAACGAATTCTTGTGTTGTCCATTATTTTAAAATGCTGGTCTAGACTCATGAATGCCTCACTGTGCCCTGGTCTCCCTTAATCTCAATGATACTCCATTAACATCCAATCCATATTTTAGCTAAGACGAACACAGTTATTCGCCATCACATCAGGTGCCATATGCAGTAGATGCATTCAACGAATATGCTCCTTACAACTGTGCACGTGTGTCCATATTGAACTCTGGCCTTTGAAATCTTTTCAGTATCCTATCTTTATTTTTCTTATAATTACAATTTACCATATAATGTTGTAAAGTAAATCTGAGAGGAGGGAAGTTTACAAGTTGTATAGAACCCCAAAACAACATTTGGCGCAGTTTTAAAATTATTTAAATTCCCAGTTTCAACGATTCTACTTGTCGTGACATTAATGTGGATCTACTTACACCATGTTGGCTAAGAAGAAAGCAACACCTTGGTTTGTAAGGTTTTAGATAGTGACCCCCACAGCTATTAAAACTATTGCCCTGTACTTACCATGACCCAATTTTGTAAACTTCTAAGTCGTCCAAAAATTGGTGGATTATTTTTTAACATGTGCCAACATTGCCGCACAACTCATTCACCTGATATATAATATTAAGTAGTTTTGATCATTTGATGTCCTCCATACTGTTGGACTTTTCAAGAGGGAGTACCTGAGTGTACATACATCTAGACTTGGTGTCAACAAGGTACGAGTTCGAGTACCCCGGCTCAAAACTAATGACATTTTCAGTGATCATTCCCCTAACCCTAAGTAATCTCACTGTCAGTGTTATCATTACACTCCTTGTGACATTTAAAACAGATTATTTACAATAACTCCTAGATCTTATCTCCTTGCTTTTCATTGTGTGCGCGTGTGTGGCATTTCCTATTCATCACCGAGCACTAACATTTCTGAGTAAATGTCTGATAGCTTTAACACTTACACACGCACATGTGCCAGCTCACTAGGGGTGTTCAAACAGAATCTCCTCCCAGATGCCACTACAGCAATTCTATCTATTTCAGCTGGACTTTAATGAAATATCCCTGGAATGCAAAAAACAAATTAGGAACCAAAAGACATACACTATTGTTTTATTTACATTCTTTGTAGTTTCATCTTTTTCAAATAATTTTCCAGCAGCAGCGCTAACGGACACACACACGGCCCTTTCTGGTGCCAGTGTTGGGATACAGGGGTTAAACAAGGAAAATATCCACCATCTTTGCTCAAAGCCAGGCAGTTAGAATGGAAGGGCGACTACTATGCCAAGGTGTAGGGAGCAGTTAAGCAGAAAGGCCCTACTATGGCTTCCCCGTTTAGCTGCGGGAGAAAACCAAAATGACACACAGAAAGCAGTAATAATATTAAAAAAAAAAAAAAAAAATTAAAAAGTTTCCCCTACTGTTGCTCCAGAAAATAACAAACAGCTGATTAAATAGAAAATTTAAGGAATGAATAGAAAGAGATGCAATAACAGTGAGGGTGCGAGCACATGTTTTCTAACATACTGACCATTGGCGCCACGCAATTTCCTAAATTACATAGCAATATCATGCCACCTGACACTGTTAGGGTTAATTTTAAAATGTTCACAAATAATGGAAAGCAAACAGTGTAAAATCCTCTGGTGCTAGATCCTGTGATAATATTAAAGGTTGTTCTCTATCAAGTAACAGAATCCTGGCTGAATTTTGATGTACGAGTAATGTTATAAACCTGTACCAACTACATCGCACTACTGCCAATGATAGTCTAAAGAAAGAAAAAGAAGTGTGTCAACGACAGATTTAACAAAGAAACTCATCCAGATAAGCTGACTAAAAATATTGGCAAGGCAGGTAATTTTAGATGGATGCAAAGCCACACTCTACTTTCTTTCTTTATCAGCTATGCATAACATCCGGTATTGCTTACAAATTTATAAATACTTCGGATTATATGTAACTCACAACAGAATGTTGTTGGCATTCATTGAAGAGGTTTGGGTGGGTGGGTTGTAGTTTACAATACCAAACACAATTTAGCCCTGATGATTGTTTTCAGACAAAGGGGAAGGAAAGATGATCTGGCACTGTGAAAGATAAAACTGACTCCCATTTACCTGATGGCATATTCAATTATCTAAAAATCTCTACTGCATTAAAATTGCTCATTGTTGATCACAGGTGTTTTGAGAGAAGGTGGGGGAGGGGAGAGATATCTAGGAAATTGTTTTACAAAAAGGAATTTGTTTGCATTTGAACAAAACCATTTTATACAAGCTGAGTAACTCCCTCCCGACAGAGGGATCTAATATATATTTTAAAAAAGGAAAATATGCAACCAAGAAAGTGATTTGACTTGGGTCATGTGGTCATAAAAACAATTGGAGTATCAAGTAAATTGGAAGCATTCTCATTAGTAGTTTGATTATGGAATTTCTACTTATGCACGAAAGGTGAGATTTTGTTTTTTTAATTGGCATGTCCACAATTCTGCCTGGTTTTCAATAACTGCCTTTGAGGCATGCAGGTCTACTGAGTAGATCTATAAATTGAAAGTAATGTAAGGGGCAAACGTTAAAATTAGCATGTTGCTTGCAAGTTCAAACTGGAAAATGATACATTGCCAGCGTGCTCGCTGCTTTTGGACATGATGGCTAGATTCCCGGATTTTACCGTGGCTTAGCGTCAACGAAAAGTGCGCTTTCGTTCAAATACACACGCTCAAATACACAGCTCAAATACACACGCGCAAAATGCTATCATCGGTGAAGGAGAAAACTCAAACAGAAAGAAAGAAAAGAAAAGATGCCTCTATCTGGATTTCTAGTTAGATACCTGGAGAACTTTAAAAAAAAAAAAAAATTTCAAGAAAACACCGTTTCAAATAATTTATTTCAAAAGTAAAGTCTACGCACGGTCACACACACGCACACACACACACACGCACAGTCACGCACGCACACACAAATGATAGCTGGAACATCTAACCTTAACTAAATGTATAATTTTCAAACATATAAAAAATAACCGACTAAAATTTCTTTTGAAAATAAATAATTTACTTACAAATACAAAAGTTATAATATATATATATATATATACACACAAGTGTTAAATGTACAGACAGACTTAGGGTAATTTGACTATCCATACCCATGCGTCATGTTTATGGAGGACACTAGAATCTTTGCTGTGTCACAAAAAAGGGAAAAAGCATGATTTTTATTTTAGCAGCTTGGAAGGCAAAAAAAATAAATACAAAAAACAACAAGGGTAATAATATACTTTAAACCTATACTCTATTCAGTTTCTGGAAATGAAAATCGTGTAAACTAATTAAAAATTTTTAAAAAAAAAAAATTTGAATTACCTACTTCTTCAAAGATGTTTTTATTTTTAACTTGAGATATGTAGGGTGGCGACTGATGTATAAAGTTTCTGTTTATTTAAATCCCTAGTGACTAAGCTGGGTAAAACAGTGGAGACCATTGCACAAAGCAGTATGCAAAAGCATTGTCTCTGGATATCCTTAGGCTCTTTATTGAGCCAGTCTCCTCTCACAAAGACAAGCAAGACCATTTTCAGGTGAACGTGCAGGTGCAACATCACTGACGGTTTGTTCTTGAGAAGGCGCTGTACAACAGACGGGAATCCATGCACAAGAAAGCTCAGAGGTTCATCTTTTTTTTTTTTTTTTTGGTTTCAACTGTAGAGAAATGGTGCAATGTAGCTTAATAAAGTGAAACTATCTCCTCTTTTTTATTTTTTTTCAAAACAGATTTTAATAATCAACTCCACAGGTCGTACAAGAAAACCATTCCGAAATAATCGTAGTTCCAGCTCACTGACGAGACTTTTGAATTGTAGTTAGTTGGGTTTTTCTTTTTATAAAGCCGGACCACATCCAGAAAAAACGAAAACTAAAATCAGAAACAGAATTACCTACCCAAAGGATTCAGAATTTATTACCGACTTTGAAATAGCTGTTCTTTGACACCAAAAAAAGAGACTCTAATGAACCAAATACTCTTTCTGATTAATGTGCTTTTGTATTCATCTACAACGGCACAAGGACCTCTTCTTTGCCTGCGTTTTAATTTTCAAATTAGCTGACCATAAATTAATGCAATTAAGATCCCCCCCCACAAAAAATCCCGTTGTGCGTGTGTTGGTGAGTGTTTGTAAAGAGTAAATGAATCTGTTAAATATTGCATTAAATACAAATAACATTACAACAAAGTTCAGCTCACATTAAAACTCAGTATTCTGTGACAAATTTCAGAGGAAGGGACTGCACCTTCTTGCTCAAACACTGGCTGGGTACGTAAAAACATCTGCTGATAAGCCCACCCTTATAAGTCATTTTTGAGACATACAAGCAACTCATACAGTATGCATTTTACCTTGGTTTTTCATTAAAAAAAAACAAATGAAAGCATACATAACACTAACCTCATTACATCATTAGGCCCACATGTTGTTTATTAGCCATATTCTTCGAGTGGAATGGCTGCCCAGTTAACCTGCTTGGCTCCTACATTCTCCATGTCCAAAGCTGACTAAGTTTGCATCAAAAATTAGCATCTAGCAGAAATTAAGTAATACAGGGAGGGAAGTGGCCAACCCGCCTCATTTTACTGATGGCCTGAAAAAGTGATGATTCTTTGTTAGTTGCTTTGCCTACCTAACCTTTTCTGAAAAGGGGACCCAACAGTCATAAACTTTAACATTTAAATAAATGAATGTATCTGCTTGCACTCACAGCTGAATTCAGCATCATGGGAAGTATGAATGGCGCGAGTCATGTGATGTTTAGATTATTTTATAGTAAATGTAATAACAGCTGATCTTATTCGGTTAAAACTAAGATATTCCCCAGTTTTTGCACAAAATGGCAGCAGCAAGTACTAAACCTGGTTCCACATTGAGACTAACACAGTAAAAGTCACTGAAAAGAGGCCGGTTGTAGCATTTGTCGTATACAAGAGTTTCCTGACAGTCACTGCCAGAGGAAAAACCTCCCTCATTTGCTAAAAGTGGAGACAATAATTTCATTTGAAATAACAGCATAAAATAAAATCTTCAGGGAAAAATAAAAGCAAGCATCAATGCATTGTAGTACAAGCTGCATATCGTATAGTCACATTCTTACTACTACTACTATTTTCAACTTGACTTTATATAGAATTTTTTTTTAAATTACCATTAAACACGGGAGAAGCATATTATATTTTTTTGGAGAATTAAAAAAAAAACTATTCTCTCTCTCTCTTTTGTTTGTGCATAAATCTAAAATAATCACATTTCAATCTAATCAAATTGTGTTGGAATGGTAAACAAAGGGTTAACCTGTAAATTCTAAAGCTCAATTATTCAAAACTCTAGATTTGGTGCAGCTCTCTTATACAGGTCACCACTGACATTTCTCACAAGTTTCGTGTTGAGATAGGGTTAAAATATAAAGGGCTGATAGAATATGTAAAAAAGAAAGATAAAAAAATTAATTATGTAGCAGAAAAAAAATCTTTTGAATTTTTGTTTTTTTTTTTTCCTGATTAATTCAGCTTTAAGTTTCTTATCCTAGATTTCTTAGAATGCAAGTGAAGCCGCTCCCTGCCTCCATGAGGAGGTTTGGTGAGTCTGCCGACATTTCACGGTGCAAAGGTCTGTTTGTAGACATCCATTACTTATAAATAAAAGAAAATTATTCCTGA
This sequence comes from Nautilus pompilius, assembly GCA_018389105.1. NCBI lineage: Eukaryota > Metazoa > Mollusca > Cephalopoda > Nautilida > Nautilidae > Nautilus > Nautilus pompilius. The sequence goes on from JACATO010000319.1 coordinate 864,886, forward strand.
TGTTCAAAAAGTAAGAGTCAGTTTATAGCACCAGTTATTCTTGCAAACATAAAACTGGCAGTTATTGTCTCTTAATGCTAGACTAATGATGATGATTCTTAGTCATGTATGTAAATGACAAAAAGATATTTCATCCAGCGTTCCACCACCGATCTATCAAATATCAAACAGGTGCTGCGGCCCGATCAGAATAATTTAGCATTTTAAAAAATCCTTTTGAAATTATCTTATTTTATGCAGCAGGTTCAGTTTTAATTTGCATAAATAAATTATTTTTTAAAAAATTACCTTAACAGTCTGGGAATCAATACAATATCAATAATTAGGAGTTTCACTAGCTTGGCTTTTCGGAGAGTTGTGATTGCCTTATATATGCATATGTATAAAATTAATTCAAATTTTAAATCCTCAAAACCTTTGAGAGGTAAGCTTCTACAGAAGCATTTAAGAGTCTGGGGCTTAAGGAGGTGAATGGCCTATAATTCTATGTGTCACCGTAGCCTAAAAAAAAAGAAAAAAACAAAACAAAACAAGCAGATCTCTCTCCTGTCCATTGGTCAGTTACCCTTCATCCCAAATCTCTTAATTTTAGAATGAGAAAACAAACTATAACCAGCAAGATATTTCTCACAATACCTGCCACTGGGTGGCATTTGTGCTGTTTTCCTAAATTATATGGATATGTAGTTTCGTGATTATCATTTTGCGTGGCGAACAATGAGAAGTTTCAAAACAGAATTTGCATTTGTTTGCTCCCTCACACACCAAAATATAGCAGCGGAGGATAGGAAAACTTCACACGATTGCCCAAGCTGGCCGCCCTGGCATCAATGAGTTCATTGCCATCATCTCTCACTTCCAGTCTATTTAAGCATACATTTTAAAATACGTATTTTTGAATAACTAAACAAGCACCAGCCATCATCATCATCAACAACCACCACCATGGGGTGGGAGGGTGGGGACAGAAGATGGGATGAAAATGTTTGCTTCATTGTTGTGTGGTGGCAGGAAAACGTTACTACTGATACAAGAGCTCCCAAGGGGAGAGAAACCCGCCATTAACATTATTCTGATCTTTTAAATTTACTAGTAATGTTACTATTAACAGATGCTGTTTAAAAAAGAAATATATATGATCATCACCGCTGCACCTGCAGAGTTTGAGAAAAACTGTTAGCAATTTAAATTTTAAAAATTCACTATATCCTAAAAAAAAACGTAATAAAATTACAAGAGAAAATAGTAGTAATCATGGACTAAAGTGCTGCTTTATGCACAAACCATGAAAGCCTATTTTCTCCAAACACCACACTGGCCGGAATATAATTAATTACCACTCTATTTTGTTGGTTAAAATCAAACAATTTGTTTTTAAAGCCACCATAACAATCTTTTAAAAAAAATGGTAATACAAGTCATTTAAAACAAAAACAAACTGGCCAGTTAAGCTCTGAGCACCAACATCCTCAAAAGAGTCAAAACTTCATCCTCACAACATACACAAATATTTTTGCTTGGATACAGTATTTAAATTTTAATCTTCTCAGCTCTGCTGACATTAACAATTTAAAGCAAACAATAAATTCGAGGCAGTTTGAAATCTTCCACAAGTTTTTTTTAAATACACACAGACACACACACAAAAAAAAAATGCATTCTAGAATCTGTGACCAGATGCTGTAGACGACAAACCTGGCAGTCGCTCTAGATTTCAGACAACCTCTCTATCTATTAGTTTTCCTGGATGTGTATTACTCATAGATTATGCAATTTTCCTGGATTGGGCAGTTATTGTGGATTTGCTTGTTTGTTTGTTTTTTTTTATTTTTAAAAAATTATTTGGAGCAATCTAAAAACTGTGAAACTCCCCCCCACCCCATGATGGAAGACGCGAAGCCAAGTGAAAGTTAAAAACAGAAAAGGGTTCATCACTGGCAGACCGTATGAACCTAAACCAGAAGAAATGTGTTTTGTACAAGCAACTGTTGCTACCATCAACATTAAGTAATAAATTTATCTCTCTGATTGTGAAAAGTCTACTTCCAGCGTGAATATAATTCCCCTGAATTTTCATACTTAATTTTTATCAGAAGTTGCTTTAAAAAACTGTGGAACAGGGTTTCTATGGAGGTTGAAGAGATGGTAGGGCATCTTTTATAGAAATAATCTGTCCTTAATTAAAGAAGTTCATCTAAAGAGGCTGTCTCTCCAGTCTGGTTTCTACTTGTCAATTGTTTGGAGAACCTTCCAAAATGCAACGCTACAAAAAATTTTACGATTGCCTGCAAACAGAAGTCGCTGAAATGGCTGCCAATTTTCAAAGCAGATCCAAGGTTAACTCTTTTTCTGGCTTAGTTTGCTACTTTCTTTTCTTCAAGTGATTTACGTCATCTGCTTGGTTGGATTGACAATGATCAGAACCTGTGAATTTTTGAAGCATTGTTGGAAGGTTGGCAAATAAAAACCAGATCATGCACAACAGCTTTAATTTTTACTTATAGCAAGCAATTTAATTTTACTGCACAACTATACACATCTGCATGGTATTGTGACTGTCACATCTACGTCTGTGCCATTTAATAGAACAAGCAGGGGAGACAAATCTTACAACATAATTACACACAATGCTACCCAAGACTCTGTTGTAGGTTAGGGACAATGATGTGCGAACCCTCATTAAAGAAATAAAGGAAAAGAGTCCCATCTAGTTCATATTGTAAAGATCTATTCTGATGGCACTGTCGGTTTCTTTTTTCAGAATTAACAGTTTTAATAATAACAAAAGAACGGTAGGTTATTGGTGAGTTAATTCATCTGGCCCCAAAGCAAGATCCATTATCCACCAAGGGTACAATTTACTCTTTTGCCTGTGGTAAGAAACACTGTGGTGAATGAAACAGAGACCCCTCACCAATTCCAGACACAGAATATCAGCTAGAAAAGTCAGCATTAGCGAGTCATGCAGCCACATGCCGTTAGTGATCAGCACGGCTCTAGAACCTAGCACGCTAAGCAAACCCAGGGCTAAGGTCAGCAGAATCTGAGTAACCCTTACTAACTGATAAGGTTTAATATCCCCAAAAGTGCTGTCTGACTGGGCAGAGATACCAAGGTGGTGCAGTGAACTAACATTGGTCTAAATAAAAATAATAAAAACACACCAGGCACCTGGAAATTAAACAGTTCAAGACCAGCTCCAGTCACTTGTACCTTTCAAGAAATAGAAACTCCTGCTGTGAAACACCGTCAACATACATCAGAGCAGTCTGGCTAAACCTTGACAGCAAGAACAGGGGGAAGATTGCCGAAACACAAGTCTGTTAACGAAGTGCTGGGAGGGGGGAAGGAAACTGTGCATCGTTAAAATCTGTCAGAGCTACAACCGAAATGAAACAATAACACACACACACACAGCATCTTCCTTTTGTCAATAATTAACAATATGAACAATGTTAAAATAAATTCATTCAGTAGATTATATACAATATATTACAATTCTATTTGAGATTATTAAAATACGCAGAAGTAAAAAAAAAAAAGATGATTTATTACAATATCTGGTATTAATGAAGTCAGACACTTCAAATAGTCAAAATAACCAACACATTTTACCTGGGTTAGTTGGAAACAAATTGTGTTTAACCCTCAGCATACCGCCTACTGTACTTTTGCACTCCCCACTACCCTTCATAACCTGTATTACTCAGCAGACCCTTAGGGACTCTGAAACACAGTACCTTCCTCATTAAAATAACCCTTTTTAATGTCAAATTTGCATATCGTTCCAACTCCCACATTGAGTGTGTTGACTAAACATACCATCAGTCCAACACAAATACCAGTGATTCTAGGGGTGCAAATGCACCTCACCACCACCCCCTTCCTGGTGGTATAAGTTCGATAAAAGCTATCAGCATATATACAGAGGTTTAAAAACAGAAATGTTACAGCCATTTTAAGCATTAACTTGACTGATTTTGAAAATGTTTCTTGGCGTATGTACGTAAATACTAAACACAACAAAAAATCTTTTCGTTTAGATGTTGGATACAAATCACCAATATAAACCCAAGAAACCAGCCCCTGTTTTTTTTTTTTTTCTTTTTCAAGAGCTTTCAGCAAGTTTATTTTGAGTCTTCCATTCTTTTCCACCCAGAACTTTCCCGTGTCCCTTGAAAGGTGAGCCAGCCATAATGCTTACAGCATCCAGATCAAAGCTCGCGTCGCTGTTCAGGAACACCTTTGACGTCCGCAAACCTTTGCAGGTACCACTGTGCCGTTTCAGGTGATACTTGGTGTAGAAGGACTTGCTGCAAGTTGGGCAGGTGTAATCTCTCTCGCCTGAGTGGATCTTCAGGTGTTTCTTGAAGTTCTGCGTCTTGTAGAAGCTTTTCTCACAGTGGGAACACCGGAAGATTTTCTCCTTTGTGTGCTGGTACTCGTGCTGTTTCAGGTCGGAGGAACGCGAGAACATCTTCTCGCAGAACCTGCACTTCAGGTTCTTTTCCCCAGTATGTGTAAACATATGGGACTTCAGGTGAGCCTTCTGGCGAAACAATTTATGACACACACAGCAAGAGAACTTTCTCTCCCCTGAGAATGAAAAACAGTAACAGGAACTCTGATAATTTTGTAGTCTAGGATAACCAAAAAAAAAAAACAAACTGCTTTATTCAAACAGAAAATTCCTCTAATTTTGCAATAAATTTTTGTATGAATATCAAAGCAATTTACTTGCTAACAGGTGGTTAGAAATTATTAACAGAGATCAAGTGAAGAAGAAATTTTAGTCTCATTATACAGTCTGTAGTTCATTGTCATCTTGAATGTGCAGAAGCACAAAGTCCTTTAAGAAAAGACATGAAGCTATTAGAAAATGCTCAGCACAGATTCACTCTAATGTTTTCAAGTCTTAAATATTTAGAATAAACTAACAATTAAAAATACCAGCTTTATCTCATGTTGATTATAGACCTGATAAGGCATGCTATAAAATAATTAAGTTTTTTTTAGCAGGCAGTGAATGGTTTAGGTTTTCTGCAGTTAATAATACAATTATAGATTAAAGAATTCAACACAGAATTATTTATGGGTGTTGATTACATCACCAACCAATTAAAAGTTGTATTGGCAGTTTTGTTCTCTTTTTTTTTGGGAGCCTTCTTTAAGCCATGATGGATTCTTGCCTACTTGTAAAAACTAAGATATAACCTTTGAGTTTCATTTCTAACTAATGGCAGCCATATCTATCAGGTCATTAGAAATGTTTTGTTGGTTTTCATATTATGTTAATTTAGGGTTCATTTTTATGCTTGTGAAGGTGTCTGTAGATAAGTTATATATCGTTTTGTAGCGTGGGTTTTGGCATACATTATGCAAAACTTACCCTTTTAAAAATCATAAAATGGATATTTGTTTCAGGGCTTTGAGTGAAGCATGGATAGAAACATTTTCATGCCGTTTTGCTTCACAAGTTCAAACCAGGCCACAAAGTAAGGGAGGCAACTCATAACATTAAGCAGACATGGGGCGAGGACACAGCAAATGAGCGCACAGTACAACGATGGTTTGAAGTTCCGATCAGGAGATGTGAGCTTCAAAGATAAGGAACCTAGCGGATATCCTTCCAGCTGTGATGACAATGGTCTGAAAGTCTCAGTTGAAGCCGATCAAAGAAAAACAGTGCAAGAAATTTCTGAGAGTTTGATGTAAGCACTGCAACTGTTTCCTGGCAGCATGACACCATCGGCAAGGTGAAAAGACTTAACAAGTGGGTGCCTCATGAGTTAAATGAACAACAACAAAATCATCAATTGGAGATTTGCTCTTCACTTGTCATAAAAAATAAAAATGACCCATTTCTTGACTGAATCATTACGTGTGATGAAAAATGGATCTTTTTCGATGATCGCAAACAATCAGCTCAGTGGCTCGACAGAGACAAGGCACCTAACCACATTCCGAAACCCAGCCTCCATCCAAAGGTGGTCATGGGTCTGGTGGACTGCAACTGGTTGACACCCACTATAACTTCTTGCAACCTGGCGGAACCATCACAGCTGAAAGGTACTGTTGTGAATTAAACATTATTCATCAGAAACTCCCCAAATGACAGCAGGCATTGGTGAATCGAAGAGGCCCAATCCTGCTCCATGACAATGTTCATACAAAAGTGACTTTTCAGAAACTGAACACATTGTGGTACGAAGTTCTCCCTCACCCAGCCTATTCACCAGCCCTTTCTCCCACAGACTACCACCTTTTCAAACATTTCGACAGCTTCCTCCAAATGAAATCCTCCAACTAAGCAGCAATTAAAACTGCCTTCCAACAGTTTATCAACAGAAATCCAGATTTTTTTCAAATTGGCATAAATGCTCTTGTAACTCATTGGCAGAAGTGCATTGATCATAATGGAACTGATGAATAAACTTCAAGTTCAGCAACAATATGAAGTCTCATTATTGTGGTATAAAAATGGCAAAACTTTTGTAATCACCTAATATAATAAAATTAACTCAACTTTGGGTACCAGTAAAAATTTTTAGAAGAAAATAACAAAAAGTGTTCTGAACCTATATCCTGACGCGATGAAAATATTCATCACTCAAGTTCCATTGCTCTATCTTATTAGACTGGTATGAAATCAGGGAAACTCTGAATGTGCAATATGCCATATGACCTTATGAATTTCAAATGACTTGAGTGCGATTACTATCAGCTACAGTACTTTTCTCCAACTCATGACCAAAGGAAAACAAAAACATGTTACAATATTTTTTAATTCTATGCTTCTATATATATATCCTAGTTCTCTCAAAATAGCATAAATGTTTTACTTCTTTGAGAAACCATAATTGATTCAACAATGAGCAAGCATTTGTAGAAAAAATTTATTACTGCATTTGCATTAGGTTTCTGTCAAAAAACTTTTCTTCTTTTTCTGATAGCTATAAAACATCACGATGAAATACAACAGCACCAGAAGATATGGCAAAGGCTAGAATTAGGAGATCAGAAAGATCAAAAGGATGTTTATATTCATGCATTACTATTCAGTTTTCAGGGTTAGGACATTTTTCAACATGCACAACTTCAGAAATAGTAAGCATTTAGATGCTTATGATCATGTTCAGGACCTATCTATGCACATCTGCAACAATAATAGAAACCACTATATGTGAAGATAAGAGCAAGCAGCATTTTTTATATTTTGACTCCCATCTTCGATAAACTGAAATACATTGTGGGACACGTAAAATTCTGGAAATCCTCTAAAGCACATAAAGCAAAGAAGCCTTTATTGGTTTATATAGATATTAGTTTCATTTTGCAATTTAATTCACATTAAAATTGACTTTTACGACAAAAAATTAATTATAGCAAATTAGGTCCTTTTTAAACAAGCTTTCTGGTCATTAAAATACTCAATATTAAAAACAAAATTTATTCAAATTAAATATCCAAATCTGCACTCACACACACACACACACACCTGTCATGCTAATCTCCATCACTTCTACCTACCTGTGTGTATTGACTGATGCATCTTGAGGTTGCTTTGATCAGTAAACTGTTTTCCACACTGACTGCATGTGTGTGGCTTCACCCCCATGTGGGTCAGCATGTGAGTCTTTAACTTTGTGGTGGTAGTGAACCCACGCATGCAAAAATGACATTTCCACCGTCGGACAGTCGTGTCAGGGTGAGCAAACTTCAGGTGCTGCGACAACGACTTGGTGTCCGGGAACTGCTTGTCACACACAGAGCAACAAGAGCGAAGGTCGGGCTTGAATGGCGCACCTGCAGTAGTAACGAGTCACTCATATTTTACAGCATTCAGTATTGGTGCAGTAAATTTGCCAAACACTGTCATCTAAATGCTAAGTAATCAAAAGAACTTAATTGAAGTCCAAGGAAACCATTTCAGCCCATTCAACAATAAGTAGTCTCTTGCAGGGGAAGATGACAGTATTCCATGTGTTACTTTGAATGAATGTCATGTTGGTATCTAAAGCCAGTGGTTGTATCAAAGCATTTAACAAAAAACAGCAAACCAGAAAACATTTTAAAATTACCGCCTAAAATGAAACAAACAACAAATATTTATGAAAAGACTTAGAAAAACTAAGTCATGCAATTGCCTTTTTTGTTTTTTTTTAGCAGTTAAGCCAAAAGTTAGGTAAACTAAGGTAGATCTAAAATTGTTTGTATAATAAAGTTGGACTTATCTAAATCTAATTTATTGGTATTCAGGTGGATATTACGAGAGCCAAAACCTTCTGACTTCACATCGGTCAAGTTATGACATAGCTGCTGGTGACAGCTATACAGTAATTCCCATGGGTTTAGGTATTTGAATTGGATTTTTTGTTCTAACTGAGCGAGTGTTTTATATTAAAGATGTAACACTACTGGTCATGCTAACTTAACTTTTCTTCAAATTATTATTCTGCAAAGATACTATGTACTCCAAGACTTTAAGAGGTCCTGCAGCCAGGTGCAGTCAGTTTTTTTTAAATCTAATTGTGCTGATGACATCTTGAAGAAATTATGAGCAACATATTTCCCATTTTCACAAAGCTCCTGTCCAGGTTGCTTATAAGTCTGCCAATCACACGACGCCATACAAGTTTGAAAGACACATTATTCTGTTCATCTACTATCTTTAAAATATTTATATTCCTTGAATTGCTCCAGATCATTTTCAAGGGTCTAACAAGAAGGAAGAGAGCGGACATACCGAGAGTTTTGGCATAATCTTTAGAGTACCAAATCAAAAGCTCCTGGTCAGGGGGAATGTCTTTGCAGGTGATGAAGAATATGCTGTTGTCCTGCTGGAACGCCACTAAGTTCTGCTCGGCCATTGTTCTCGCTGGCTTTACAAACATCATCCAGTTGCTCAAATTCTCATCAGATGTCTCCAGCACACTGGCACCATGAACATGGTGAAAAAGCTGAATAAGAAGAACAAGTCTCGGCATAGTAGGCGAAGCAAAACAAAAATGGAACTAACTAATCAGCCAATACCTCTTCACTGCACACCTACCAACCCACATTAATTAAAAATGAGCGAATTTCACAGGTCAATGACTTACATCTGCCATTTTCTAAAGAACAAAACAGAAAAAACCCAGAAAAAAGCAAAAAAGTGCCAAGATAACCAAGTCTGGAAATTCTGCATAACAGGATCTCTTTGTCTGTCTGAGACTGCAAGAGTGGTACAACTCAGACAGCAGCATTTTATCTGCAATGGCACCCATCTGGCGATGGATGTGAAAGAATGAGGAAAGCCAAACGCCATGTTTTTGACAAAAAGTGGTTTCCTCTCCTTCCTCTACAAAATGACTAAACATGCATCACTGACTCATCAAGCATTCTGGTCTTCGGTCACAATCATGGAATTCAGCAACTTAAATAAGAAAAGTTAATATTAAATTTGTTGTTTTTTTTTTTTAAATTGTTCATCATAAACCAGTCACCATAGAACGTTCACAATTTCTAAAAAGTCTAATAAAATGCTATACTGCATAAATGTTTTTAAAAATTTGTCTTTAATAATGCATTTAGTTTTAAACTACCCAAATGCTCATAAATGTTTCATTTAAGGTACAACATTTGGGCCTAAAAAAAAAAAAAAGATTTTAATCGAATATCTCGTACAATACACAAAAGTAACAAAAATCAAATGTATTGATTAGATAAAGGATTGATTTTTAAAATATAAAGAAATGTTTGTGTCTGTGCTGATGTAAAGACTTTTCCCATGTACCACGAACACACCTGCGTTCATGTCTGCCATTTCTATACCTCCAATCAGTTGTTAGCATTCAAAAGCTTTAGTAAGTATACGCACAATTTATGCAGAAATAATTTAACTTAGTAAAAACTTACTCTTCTGCAAGCAAAACAGCCGTTCATTGTGGGTGAGTCATCCACATCTAACAACACAACTGATGCTATTCAAATAATCAAATAAAATCTCTCTCGTTTTTTAATAATTTTTTTTTAGATGCGTGAGTAAGAAACACTTAATTTTTAGTTAATTATCCTTTAATGTATAGATTAAAAAAAAAAACAATCTACAGTGTTGGTCAAAATTATTGCACCATCCTGTTTTTAAACAAAATATTCAATGTTCATTATTACAAAGTAAAAACACAAAAGAGAATAAAGTCACTTAAGCCATGATTTGATATTCCATATGGTCTCTGTATTAAATAAACATCCTTAATGTGGTATTCTCTTGTGGAGATGCAGCTATGGAGAGATACAGTAGTAGATTTCAATAAATGATGCTTACTTTTTGACTAAAGGAATACATGAATGATAAATCAAAAATGAACACTTAAACAGTACATTATTCAGGATATAATTGCACTTATTGTATTGCTTTTGGTAATACAATAATACACTATCATCATCTCAGGTAAGAAGAAAAAGGTGTACGAGTATATGCCATGAGCTAATTTATTTCAGTAAATCCAGGTTGAAAAACATAATTCAATAAGAATGATCAAACATCACAGTTTTAACATCATCACCAAGACTGCTATGATATAAAATATCAAACAAATTAATTAATACTTATAATTCTACTTTTTTTTATTACACACACACACACACAGAGTAAACAACCATCTATCTACACATCAACAGTAGCCTTCCATTGTCTTATGATTCTTGGAATATGAGTGATAATGGCAAATGTTCTGGTTGTAAAATTACCATGACAGACCCTATGTGCATTGCATAAATGCCGTGTTACACTTGCGTGTATATTTACACAAGTTACCAGATTAAGCAGACCAAAATGCTCATATATCTGATAACTGCTGGATGTATATCTATCTTCATTCTAGGCAATAACTAAAAATCTGTTATGCACAGAATGAACAAAACATAGTTCAAAGTCATGGTGCAAGTCTGGTTTCAAGCAAAGAAACTTAACAAAGTAAATAAAGTAAAAAAAAAAGATGATAATAAAGCTGTTTTATCGCCGGTTATTGTGCAAAATAACAGCTTTGATATTTTAACATCTACCACAGCCAGTCTGGAGTCAAATGGAGATCTGGCCAATATTCTTATGTTAGTTAGGTGAATTTTATGTCTAAGGTTAATGTCAACATGACTAAGAATGGCTGAAATGCCTCTTCCAAGATGACTATGCTCCACAAAGGTAAACATTGCCAAACAGATATAGGAGACAGACAGAGATAGGAACAAATCAAATTTAGTCCTATTAATCTATAGCTATCCTTTTTCTAAGAAAAATATGAATGCTAATCCATATCAAACTTATTGTCAAGTGTTTTTTTTTCTTCCCCCTTTCATCCAATATGTACACATTTAACTTAATACTGAGGGACCTTTTTTTTCAGTTCCTGAGGAGTATTTCTAATACCTGGTGCCCCAGAGAGTTCACGTTTAACACACACGCACACTGTACGTTATCAGGGTACAACACCAGAAGCCCACAGTTCTAACATACAATGCTATTATTTCTGATAGTTTCAATGGTTAAAATTACAAATCAGAAATCCTCCAATGCATATAAGATTGATTGATTAAACTTTCTGACATTACCACTTCAGAAGCCACTATCTTGTGACGTTGGAACTCCTACAAACAATGTATAGCCTACCATATTACACAACTATGAAGCACAGTTATTTGTGGTCTTCTTGACAGGAGGTAGAGTGATATCCATGCATGTTTAAAACGTGCTGTAAGTTTTAAATATCTGAAATTCCTTAAAAACTAATGATATAGATAAGTTAGCATAAGACATGTTCTTAGTTCTAGAGTAAATCAAGTCAGTTCACATTTCAGCCTTTAAGTAGATTTTTAATACTGGCATGAAAGCAGAATAAATAATCTATTTTATTGTACATTAGAAAAGATAAATAAGCATCTTCAGGAAATCAATCTGAAAGAGGCAGTTCAAGCAGGTATTTGGAAACAGCACAACAAAAGTGTCAGGGTGAGGCTATGATAAATGGTTTCTCGTGAAGAGCTGGATAAACAGCTTTATCATCATGTTCCAGGCTGACAGCAGTAGAGTTAAATAAAAAATACTAAATCATCAGGGTATCATGGCTTCATTATGAACTGGGTAACCATGACAATAACTCGTTATGAGTCGGCAGTCATAACTGTAAAACATTATGGCTTGGTGGATTTGCATTAGTTGACACGTTATGCTATCCCAGCCTATTTCAGTCAAGAGTAAACATGTCATCACAATTTAAAAAATTAAGAATGGAATTTTCAGGCCTGGAGGAAAACCAAAAACAACCTCAAATAAGGTCATTGTGCTGACCGATAATTCCTGTTCCATAGCCTACAATAAAAATATCATTGATAAGCTCTCAGTAGTAAAGAAAAAACAAAGAGGGGTGGTTAGAATTACAGGCACAGACTGTGGTTTAAGCCAAGAATCTTGATAACATTAACAGTGCAGAATCTGTCAAGTGTTTACCACCCCCCCCTCCACCCTTATAAACACTCATATCCTGTCAGATATAGTCTTCTAGTCCCAAAGAAAGTTTCACTCCCTTGTAAGAACTGCGCCAAACACACTTGATATGGTCTCAAGTGTGTGTTTTGTGAGAGGATCCATCTATGCCAATTACAAAACAATGAGCCGAGCCAGCCTATAGACCATCCACTGGTCACCCCCCTCCACACACACACACACACAGTGGTTCTGGCCAGATGAAGTTCCAGATGCTAAATAATAGAGACTCTGTTAATCAAAAACAGCAGCAGCATAAAAACACACACACATACACACACTGGATGGTTTAAATAGGAAAGGAATTTATAAAATTTGGAAGACTTCCTTCCCTACTGTAATTCAATATAACTACTACCGTCTTCTTTAACTTTTGAGGCATAGTAGTGTTCGGACCCGGCCTATAATATGTCATTGAAATTCATTTCACCGCCATTGGGTTGGAGATTTAAAAAATCAGTTGGTGAATATATCTTCTTTTTTAACTATAATTTTTTTCCTCAGGTATTACCAAACGCATCTTGGGTTCTTTGTAGGGTGTACTTATTGATACTATAAAGTTTCACCATATCAAATTCTGGATATCAGGAAAAGTCATATCTCTGAGAGTGAATGCTATTCCATTAGTCTATCTTAAACTCTCCATTTCCATACATGTTGGCGAGAAAGGAGACGGGTGGTAAAAGAGCTTCCGCTTGCAATGTTACAATACAAGGGCAGACTGTTGAGGTCTCAAGCAAACCATTGCATCATGCATCACCCCTGGCAGAGATTCAGTTGCCTCCAGAAGCAAGAAACAAGGATAAAAAAAAAAAAAACAAATTATTTAAGTTAACACCAAAAACAAGAAAAATAACAAACATAAATGTGGGCTAGTAAGACACACACAAAAACACTTGGAAATCTCAAAAGTGGTAGTCATCAGTAACTAATCTAATTTCTAATACCTCAACAAATGCAAAAACAAAAAGTACATATAACATAATATCATGATGTGGGTTAACAATAAAGCTAGAGAGCTACTTCTCAGATGCTTTTTTTTTTTTAGCATTTAAATTTTCATAATGCTCAAAAACTAATTTTTAATGAAGTATTTAGGAGGAAAAGGGCTCATTTATACAACAAGAATTTTTGAAGAGGTTAATCTGTTTAGCAACAAAATTTTGAAAATTAAACAGTTTTTTTAGGTGATATATTATTTAGGGAGATGTGCTGGGCCTTTCCCATCACCTTACTATTAGTAAATGAGCTTGGCTAACAAACCTACATTTCTGCAATTATTTAGTGTCATCGTCGTCGTCATCAGCACTACTCCTGTAAAAATATCGACTGCAAGTTAAATCAACATGGAGAACAATCCTTCCTAGGTCAAATATCAACGATGGTGAAAGCAGACAATAATAAAGTGGTAAGTAAAGCACAATGTGTCCCTCTATAATTTTTGTAGGTATTATTTCTTTTAATCATAATTTGCAGAGAAGACCAAAATAAAGTAATTCCCCGTGTTTGATGTTAATGCACTTGTCTATTCTTCCACTATTCTAGCTCCTTGGGAAGAATGTTAGTGTTAATCTCCAACCATTCTCCAGAAAATGGATCTCAGTTTTACAATCACCAACAAAGAGAGAGCAACTCGCCCATTATGAATGAAGCACAAAAGCAGAATCAATTCTGGACAAAGAATTCATCTACATTGATTTTCTTAGGCTGTTTGCTGAGAAGAATGAATAATACATCAACTTAGTGGATCTTTTCAGGGAATGCAGTAATGGAAATTAAGGATGATAAATATTTTCATACACACAGTAATACAAATGAAACAACGGAGCTATTCTTCATTATTTGTGCAAACTATGACAACAGAGTGCAAAACAAACTTTAACCATTACAAAAACAGGTGGACAAAAGGAAACACATCAGCATTCTAATGCATCTATTTAGAAGCTGCAAAAAGCCTAGATTATGCAGCAGAATACTGGAGGGGTGGGATGAAGAGAAGGAGAAGTCAATGTCAGTTCTCACACCCTCCCCCAAATCTAGATGAACAATAAAATAGTGTTAACAGAACTGCATGAAACTGAATAAGAAATTTTTCAACAAACAACCTGTTTTGAAACATCTGAGATCCTTAAACCCTTCATTCTGAAAAGAATGGGGTATTCTTGTCTGAAATGATCATTGCCAATTAATTTAAAGATGAAGAGTTTCTCAGAGACAGAGGTGGGACAAGACTAGTCTATCTGGTCAGGAGAGGGGGGGGTGTCCATTTTTTGGTCTGTGCTGGATCTCAGTTGACTGGTTTCTTTCCCCTTTTTCCTACCAGCCATGTTTTGTGGGGGTTTCACCCCAAGCATTTGGGCTCTGCCTGATCACAATTCTAGCTTCCCTGACCAAGTCAGTGGTATCTGACCCACTGGTACACAAACAGAGAACATTTCAATCAAGACGATATCAACCTCTGTCATTTTTTAGCAAAGAGAAAAGTTATCGGAGCGCATTAACATCACCAAATCAAAACTAAAACCACTCCACTACAAGACATCTGGTTTTAGACATCTTATTCAAAAAGTACACTGAAGGAAAGATATCAGACGCTGGCAACAGCAGCACCTAATCACACAGCTAACTGCGTAAGCCACAGCAGGCTCGTCTAGCTGGCTGCCACTGGTACTTTTCCAACGGTGCTTCCAGTTCCTTTATGTCAACAAGTACAACCAGCTAAAGGCAGAAACCTTGTTGATAATTAGTCACACACAAACAAACCATAAAGAAATTTCTTATTAAATGCAAGTTTAACCCTAAATACAGAATTATGTCTCAGGACCACATTCTGTCCATAATGGGAGTATTCATATGTATGGAAAATGAATTTTTTCAAACTTCCTGTGACACCTACTGCCTCTTCCTTTCTACATTTCATGTGTTCTAAGAAACACCTGACTTTTAAAATACCTATTCCATTACCTTTTTTCTTTTATACCACCATTTTGTCAATTAAATCTTTTTTTTTTTATAACAAACCCCCCCATTCATTTTTTAGTGCAGGGGACATAACTGCGTTAACAGTTGACTTAGCATGTTACTAGAAATCATTTAATAATTCACTGGTCAACAAGTATTTTTCATCAAGTATGTCAAGGTGTACTTGGTGTAGTTTTTAATGCTGATTTCAAATATACAATTAGTTTTTTGACATCACGTACAGTTTTCAAGATGAGAAAGTTTTTTTGGTTTTAGCTCATGCATTATATAGAAATTCCAATTAATGACATGTATGCATGTATTTCATTTACACAATGGAAACATACCTTTAAAATAAACTACATTATTCATTGCTGCATAGTTCAGATGCGATATTTCATCATCTTAAATTAACCAATCAAGTTTTGTCTGATGAAATAGGTATTTCAACATCTCAAATTGTCCAGTCATAATTGGTCTGATGAAATATTTCATCATCTTAAATTCAATATAAGTATAACCGTTTGTATCTATTTCCTTACTTGTTTTACAGTGTTAACAATGTCAAGACAGTGTAGAAATCCTCCTGATGTGTTTTGTTATGTCTGTGGACAATTTATTGTGAAAGCTCAAAAACGTACAATAACACCAGAGATCAGGAAGATTTATAAGCTATACTTTGACTGTCCTCTTGGAGATCAGGACAAGTTATGGGCACCACATTTTATCTGCTCAGCTTGCTCAAATGGCTTACGTGACTGGTTCAATAAGAAGAAGAAGTCCATGCCTTTTGCCATTCCAATGATATGGAGGGAGCCGAAAGACCATGAGAATATGGAACTTTTACTTCATGCCATTGCCTATGAAAGATACTCGTGGAAAATATGTGGAGATTTAAAGTCATTGGAATGTTAATGGGAATGCAGTCAGGTTTCACAAATACTATTGTTTCTTGTGTCTATGGGATAGTCGAGCAACTGACAGACATTATTCGGAATCAAACTGGCAGACAAGAACATCATACCAGCCAGGACTGTCTAGCGTCAAGAATACACCTCTTGTAGATTCATGTAATGTCCTATTGCCTCCTTTGCACATAAAGCTTGGATTGATGAAACAGTTTGTAAAGACACTAGGGAAGAGAAATGCCAGAGGGTTTGAGTATATTGTAGAAAAGTTTCCAAAAATAACACAGGCGAAGTTGAAAGAGGGTATCTTTGTTGGACCCCAAATTAGAGAAGTACTCAAAGATGTCAACTTCAAGACAACACTGGATGAACTGGAATGCATTCGATTGGATCTGTGAGAATTTCTTGGGCAACAAGAAGGCAATGGACTACAAGGATGGCATCGAGAATCTTCTGAAATGTTACTCAGCAATGGGTTGTCGCATGTCACTGAAAGTTCACTTCTTGGACTCCCATCTGGATTTCTTTTGCAGATAACCTTGGAGCAGTGTCTGATGAACATGGTGAAAGATTTCACCAGGACATTAGTGTTATGGAGAAACGGTACCAAGGTTTCTGGAATGACAGTATGCTGGCTGACTGCTGCTGGACACTTTACCGTGATCAACCAGATCAGGAACACCGCAGGAAATACAAATCACAATGTTTCTAACTTTGTCTGTTTTGTCTGACCCATTTTTTGTGTATTCACTCTTTGTAGAATGATAGTGATGATTTTTAACTCAATAAACTCATTTACTTTCTAAAAATAATATGTCCTTATTTATTACGTTAATGCTTTCATATATACAAATATGTAAATATTTGCATGTATCTACTGAAAAACTGATACGTGCTGCATACAAATGGAGTGAAATTTTGAAATCAGCATGAAAAATTAGTCTAAAAAAGTTGGTTTGCATTCATAATGAGTATAATACATTTAATTTTGCTGACCAGTGTAATATTTATTGAAAATATGATGGGGGAAAAATAAATCACTCCAGTAGCATAACTGTCTGGACAACAACCTGCACATCGATTTTAAGCGATGGTTTGTGATTCAGTCATGCAGCATGTAAAGCAATCTTACTTTATTCGAAATTTTCTTAAATGGTGTATTGGATTTTCGGTATCATTGTCTAACGGGAAAAAACCAAAAGACATCTGTAACAATCAGCTGTTTGCTTGTAGAACAGAAAACCAAACTTCATTCCATCTTTTATTAGGAACAAACTTCTTCAATTTAAAAACCGCACTAATGGATGTTTCTATTCCCTAGAGGCCCTCTCTAAGCTGCAACTAGCTTCCTGTTCCCTGTGAGACCGCTGGGCCAAACTAATGACGAGGAACTACAACAAAGGTTTTGTTTGTCATGCATTTACCAAAAGTCAAGTCTTCTTTTTGTAAGCCATGCAGATACAGTGCAGTTTTCCACCAAGAACTAGTGCAGAGCTACTTCTAGTCTTAATAAATTTAATTAATTTTTTTTTTAAATTATCAGTTGTCTTGAATTCTTCCATTTCCAGACACTGTCCATTTTACAGATGCTAGTTCTGCCAAGAATTTTTCTAAACAGTTAAAGCAATTATCCAAAAAAAAAACAAAAACCTGACTACATTTTTTATCTTTAAATAATCTGCCATTTAAAGAAAAATCTCTCTTTCTCTCTCACACATACATACACACACATTCTCTCTCTCTCTCTGTAGTGACATTGTCTGTCTCTCTCACTATATATATACTGACATCATCTCTCTCTGTACTGACATCATTGTCTCTCTCTTTCTCTCTCTGGTGGCCATAAGTGTGGACTCATGAATTAATTAATTACTCAAGCATAAAGGAGAATATTTTGATAAAAATATGAATTGTCAGAAAAGTTTTAAAGTAAACTTTTATATATTATAAATATTAATTATGAATCTCCCAGCGGTTACATTTTATACATTATTTAACTAACTAATAAACTGATGTATGGATGTGATTCCACAATTATGCCCCACCCCCAGCAAATATAAATGAATGTGTAAATGTAATTCCAAATACCTTCCAGACTGGAAAGCCACAGCTGTCATTTTTATCATTTTTTTCTGCAGCATTCTTCACTTCTCCTATTAATGGTCCAAATTTAGTCTTGCGAGCTATGGATTCCTTTGACCAGACCCCTGCAAGGGGAAGAGAGGGTAAAGAAATAAAGGGTTTAAAAAGGGGGGGAGGTCTTATTTAAAATAAAACTTAAACCCACAAACAATTCTAGTCATTTATTTCCTCAGCAAAATAAAAACCCTGGACCAAGCTGAGCTCAGTAGACTCTCTACTTGGAGCAACTTTAGCAGTAAATAACAATGACGACGACAAAAAAGAAGAACAGCGCCACGTACATACCTAAGGAGCTTGAATGTCCTGAGCTGGCCTTCAGCTCGAGCACACCAGGGAGGCTCATCCTTGCCTTGCTCAGTGGCGGGGAATCCTTCACATGGCAGTAGGTAGTGTCATGCTGCTCGCAGCCATCACAGTAGTTGGCATTGCAGTCCAGACAAACTAAAACCACCAAGAAATGCTACTGTCACGGTGACTAATAATAAGCAGCTAAGCCGATAGAGAAAAGCAAAACGTGCCTTTGGTGATTTGGTGAGAAAAAAAGAAGAAAAAACTGGAAGTTTAAAATAGTTTTAGTTTAAATTTACAGTAAGTATTTATTTTAAACTAATAGACGTCTCCCCGCCCTGCTCAGGGTTCTTGGTTCTCACTATGAAGCTTCCGCAATCACTGGACCAATCCATCTGTTTTTGGGGGTGACCTCCTCTCGGTCAGTCTACAATGGAACAAGCAACTTTAACCTTGCAGATGCATCAAAGTTCACTTTTGCTATTACATTAAGAAAAGGAAAATTCCGTTTACTTACAAAAGGAGGGGCGCATGTACTCAGAGCAGCACTCAGGTGTCTTTCCTTCAGGTGGGCAATCGTTCTGATGAGACTTCAGAATCATGTCAATCACTAGTTAGAAAAAGAGAGAAAGAAAGTCGTCAACACGCTGATGAGGGGAAATAATAGAAAGTGATCGTGAAACAGATGTAACCATTGATCGCAATCTGGCTGAATGTTATGATTATTGTTTATCCTAATCTTTCACCCACTGCAACCAGGAATGTAGGAACAACTTTACCGACAATCTATTTCGCTAGAAACTCAAATACCTGCCATTCAAGAGAGAGTGAAGTCTGTTAACAAGTTTCTTCCATGGCTAAAAAAAAAAAAAAACATTTATTCCCAGTAGCTAACCCATATCATGATAATTTTAACTATAGTCAATTCAAACACGTATGGGCAGCAAGCACTAAAGCTCTCCTGACCCAAAAAAATACTTGACAAGCATCACTGTTGTGCATTGTGCTGCATGCCATTTGCAGAGTTTTTACCAATGACTGAGACAAGGGTCCAGGGGATCTAAAACCAACTTAAGCATTTTAACGCCACCTACAGTGCGCATTAAATAAACAGTTACGTTAATGCACCTGATTGATTAGTCATTGTAGAGAAAACAATGAAACACGATGTAACACCAACCAGAGGGCAGCCTATTCTTTAATGGCATTGGTAGCATTCTTTAAGACAAATATTTATTTCTCTGACTTCTGTTTAGATAATGTGACATTTTTGTTACCAAGTGAATGTATAAATGTTATTTACAGGTGAGGAAAAGTGTTTAATGTGTGTGCATGTGTGTGTGTGTGGTGTGGATTCTGAGATCTCTACACAAGGGAGAAAACCCTGGTGAGAAAGTGTAGTGCCATAATTATCCAATCCTGCATAAGAAGAAGCCTGGAAACTCCAACTTTGGCAGGGAAATCTCTACCAGAACCCTTTATTTTTAGATGTGGGAGGAAACTGGAGAACATGGAGGTGAACAGCAAGAAAAATAGCTGTGCCAGGAAGATACTACCCCAACAATCCAAGCTGACTGGGACCCAAACTCTGGTCCTTAGCCCTGGCAATCCAGCAGTTCTAACTACACAACCACCCGGTCTCTAATTTTTCTACTCTCACCTTCATAAGAGATCAAAAAACAAGATGCCATACTTCAATGTAATGATATGAAAATATTTCTTTCTTTGATATTTTTAAGTAATTATAATGCTAAACTTATGGACAGTATTAATTTGTGTTAAAATTCAAAAAAACAACAGTAACCGTGTTCACAAAATCCAACTTGAAACTCAGCCTTCAGATTGTATCCCACCACCTGACATCAATGATTGCTCACAATGAACTGAGGATACCACATCCTCCAGACTACTGAAGATACTTCAGTGGAATGCTCAATCTCTCAATAACAAAATAGATGAATTCAAACTTCTCTTACTGGATGAAAATACAGATATTACTCTCATTTGTGAATCTAGAATAAAGGAAAGTGATGCATGGACAAAAAGAGTAAAAGGATATGCTCTCACCAACTTTGCTAGACCAAACAAGGAAGGTGGTGGTATGTGCATTCTCACTCAATATAAATTTGGGATCTCTAACATCTCAACATACATCAGTGCTCAAGTAACTGTAAACAAGAACTTCTCCTTATATGTAACATCACTATGCTCATGAAGGATACAAGAATATCAGGTCTGAGCTCGACAGCTTGGACAATATCAAACACTCATTTTTTGGCAGAAGACTTCAATGCTAAAAACTCCCTGTGGGAAAGCAGCAAGAATGATGCATCAGGCAACCATCTCCAAGAATGGATCTACAACCACGACATTGTTGTATTAAATGGCAATGAGCACACTTACCAAAGCCACTCCAGTGGAGAGACAGACATTATTGATATTACAATGGCCAGCCAAGATAATGCTGCATGAGTAGTCAAATGGAAGGTTCTGGATCACAGCCTAGGCAGTGATCACTTTCCAATAGTCACACAACTTGAGTATGCAGGATATGGAATTGCCAGTGCTAGTGCATCAAGATGGAATATCAGAAAAGCAGACAGACCACTTTTTAAGACCCTAGTGGGATATAACAAATCAAGCAACAACAATGCACTGCAACAAGATACCACCAAACTTGCTCAGATTATTACTAAATGTATAACTGATGCATCAAAAATGAGCTATCCCTTGACCAAAGCTCACAAGAGATCCACAACCCCATGGTGGACCAAGGATATCGTGTCAGATAGAAAGCAAAATGCAATGCCAGACGTAAATGGAAAACAAACAGAAGGATATCAGACAAGATAAAATACAAAAGACAACAGGCAAAGGTGAAAAGGAATATTAAGATGTCCAAGAGGCTTTCATGGAGGAATTTTATTGGATCCTTGAACAAAGACACTCCATCAAGAATAACATGAAAAAAAATCAAAGCTATCAATAGAAATTCCAAAGATGATCAACCTACAATTTGTGAGGAATGCCAGATGATTAAGGACCATAAGAAACAGGCCCATCTCTTTGATGTTCACTACTCATCAAAATGCCACACAGAGATCACAACCTATGATGAATGTCTATTCAAAGATGTAGACAAACTAGTAGCAAACAACATCAATCTGCTATATCAATGTGAGGATGAATGTGATGCTCTCTTTACCATGCAAGAGCTACAGATGGCCTTGGATGAACTTACTAACTTAGCACCTGGTCCAGACAAGATCCATAACCAAATGCTTATAGACATGCTACCAAATGGGAGAACTGCCATTCTAAATCTTTTCAATCGAATTTGGACAAGTGATGAATACTCGTCAACATGGAAGTCAAGTCAGATAATTCCATTGCTGAAACCTAATAAAAACAAGCAAAGTATCAAAGCTTCCCAACCTGTGGCCCTTACTTCCTGCCTTGGCAAGCTTATGGAGATGTTAATCAGTAAGAGACTCACATGGAGACTCCATAACGACAAGATTCTACATAGATCCCATTGTGATTTTCATCCGAAATCAGGCACCATAGATGCTCTACCTCAACTAACTAAATAGTGCCATGACACCTTACACAACAAGGAATACACCATAGTGGTTCTCATAGATCTGGAGGGGGCATTTTAACAAAGTGTGGTGGGATGGTATCATTATCAAGGCAGCAGAAATTGGCATATCTGGCAGACTCCTAAAACTGCTAAGAAGTTTCTTGAGTGACCGCACTATTCAAACCCAAATATTTCAGAAAAATTCAAGATCAACACAGGAACTCCACAGGGGGCAGTTCTCAACCTGCTGGTATTCAATATCATGATGTATGACATTCTGTCTGTTGTTCCTGAATCTTGTCAACAAGTCACCTATGCTGACAATGGCATAATCTTCCTACAAAAATCTTGATTATGCAGTATCACAACTCAATATATGCATGAAGGCCATAGACAGGTGGGCAAAGAAGTGGAAATTGAAAGTCTCCAAGGAAAAAACAGAATACACAGTAATTACAAAAAAGAGAAAGCACTCTCTACCATTAGACAATTGTAGCATACAGCTGGATGGTGAAAGGATTAAATACAACAAGAACCCAATGATCCTAGATCTCACTTTAGACCCTAGTCTCATCTGGTCAGTGCACCAGACAACTCTATCTCATGAAAACCATCACTTCACAACAGTGGGGTGCAGACTTCACTACTTTAAGATCATTTTACCTCATCTATGTGAGAAGCAAGATGTCCTATGCTATGGAGATATGGTTATCATGCAGCAAAGCACAAGTAAAAAGACTGTCAGCTGCTCAAAACTCAGCTCTTCAGTTGATCACAGGAGCTCTCAGAACAACCTCAGCAGCAGCATTATAAATTGAAACTGACATTCCTCCTCTGGACCTATATGTAGAATCAGTGATTCTAAGCAGGCGATTTAGCTGTCATTTCATGCTCAGAGACTCCCCAGGGCACGTTAAGAAAACTGTTTCCCTCACTCATTCTATGCAAGGTCTTCAAAAATCCCTAAAGTCAAGAAATATCTGTCTCCCAGACAGAAGCGGTGTTCAATTCCACTCATTTACAATGCCAAACAAAGTTCCTCCATGGAAGTGGTCACCAGAGATAAAGACATCACTGCCAAGCAATGCAAGCAAGTCAGATATTCCCGCCAAGCTCCAGCAGCTTTCATTAGCGATGATCCAAGATCGATACTCCTCTGGCACTCCAATCTACACAGATGGGTCACTGGATCCCACTACTGGTATGGCTGCTGCAGGAATTCATATTCCATCAGAGAAACTTAACATCATTCTCCCTCTGCCAAAATGTTCATTACTATGTGCAGAATTGTGGGCTATAGAGGGAGCAGTCCAGGAAACTTCAACCATATCCAAAGATGACACCTCACAATAATTAGTAATTTTATCCGATTCCAAGTCCTCTCTACAATCCTTACAGTCATACAAACCTTCTGAGTATTCCCACCAAACTCAAGCCTATTCATGATGCTATTAACACCTGTTCTGCCCAAATTGCTCTCCAATGGATTCCAAGCCATGTGGGCATACAAGGTAATGAAAGTGCAGGTGCACTTGCAAAACTTGCTGCAGAAAGTAGACCAGTCAATAAAACCATTGGAACAGTGGCGTCCCTATGATGTGACATCAGAAATTCCAAAAACAACATCTGGACTAAGAGATGGGCAGGTGACTCCAAAGGTTGGAAATACTTCAATGCAGAAAAAGCCTAATACCATTAGATACAAGTCTCTCAGCAGAAAAGATGAAGTCACTCTTTCAAGGATACGACTGCACCACTTTCCTTGTCAAAGCTACTTAGCTAGGTTTAAACTAGCTGAGGATCCAACTTGCCAACTTTGTGGCTGTGAGAAAGAGGATCTTGAACATATCCCATTTCACTGTGATGAGCTTAGTGACATCAATGCTAGTTTAGCAGACCTGTTAGAAACCAGAAATAATGAATGGTCCAACATCATCCAGATTGTTAACAAAAAAGGAAAGAAAGAATCCAAGCCAGGGCTGTGTTGCCAGATGCATGACACTACCTATAACTATGTGTTAAAATTATTTAACAGGTAGTATTATTTCTCTAAAAGCACTATCTGAATTTTCTTAGAATTCAAACACAACCAATAGTTGAAGAGATTATCTGATGCTAATGTTGACATTTGTACTTAATACTTAATAATTTTATCGAAAAAAACAACAAAGAGCCTGCAATCTTCACTCATTAAGCTTATACAAAGTAATCACATCATCATAGAAATGTTAAACACCTCAAAAATGATAAATAATAAGAAAATGGGTAGAATCTTTAAAATAAAAACAATTTTTAAAAAAATAAATGCATTATTTAATTGTTTGAAAAGCTTTCTTCTCGTGTCAAAAGTAGAGGCTATCAGTGCAGATATTTCCATCCCATTCATTACTTTATTGTCAGACCTATGGGAGGATAATCCAGATAGGAAGGCATTCTGCAGCAAAATCAAGGTAAATAAATGCTGTGAGATTATTTATATTGTCAACAAAACTTTACACAACAAATTTCCATAAAAAATTATACAAAATAAATGTCCCAGAGCACTGGAATTGCCACATTTTGCAGAACTTTTATTTTAATGTAAACCATTTCTCTTTCCATAGAACCTTAGAAGCCAAGACAGCAAGCATTCTATCTCTAAGATAACTAAACTGATGTGGATTTGGCTGTAGCAAGCTGCTCTTCAACAGCACTCATACAGCCTCTTTGGTGTAGTTCATCATGCTCTTCTTCTAACCATCTGCATTTAACACTCAATTTTATTTCTTATAACACTGTTTGTTCCAAGTCTTTTCAGGCTCGAAATCCTTATAAGCCAATTTATGATTTTCTTCTTTCGTTCTTTACAAAATTTTATGCTCTTAGTTGCCACCATTTAGAATTTTACCTGCTGCAGGCATCTATCTCTCTTTTTCAGAGGAGGAGAAAAGTGCATGACCCTTCTCACATTGTCTCCTTTCAATAAAGACTCAAGCCCCTTTCTGATTTTGTGAACACTTCAGCTAACATTTACACCCCTTCATTAATGCCCCCTCTTTTGTTTTTTTTTTCAATCCACTAAGTGTGGGAATTTATCGGCCTCTTTGAGAAAAGTCATTTCAGCCCTCTGCTGATGAAGGGGAATATAAAAATTAATTTCCCAAGAAACCTTATACATACAACATTGTCCAGTAAGTATCATGGCCAACATAAACATACCTACCTGTCTCTTCAATTTCAAAATTCAAGAGAATGTGTCAAATTTTAATAAATACTATCATAGTAAACAAAGCCATAATTTTTATTCCCTAAAAAATTCCCCAGAAATTTTCAGGTGGCATTTTAGTTCATGATAAATCAAAATTAAATAGAGACAGACAGACAGAAAACCATGCAGGCAAAATGGAACTGAGGTTTGTCCTAAATGTATGAGAAGGCTTAAGTGAAGTTCTATGAGAATTAGTTTTTAAATAATTACCATGGTTCTGGTTAAGAAAGTTCAATCATCCATCAGTTGTGTGGGTTTTTTTTAATCGGCTTCTCCTTAGACTTGAAATTATTATCAAATCCAAATGCTCCAATACATTACTTTAATAAAACTGCTATCCAATTGAGAAAACAGTGGTGAACTATTGGACTGCTCAAGTTTACGGTCCAGATTCAAATCCAAACTTGCTCAGTTTGGCATTGTACCACCCTTGCACAATTTTCCTCCCACATCTAAAAAAATTGAAGATTTCTAGCAAGGACTTTGTGTAGTAGGCATGTGGCTACCCAAACCCATACACACACACACACCCTATCCTCCTCCACTTGATTTGAGAAACTGAACCCAGAGGGGGTTCCTCTGGTAGATGATGCCATAAATGCCAATGTCCAAATACAGGTTCAGAGGCAAGAAGCCATCACAACTCATGCAAGGCTCTCCGGGGAAGAGAAATATAAATTTGCATAATCCTTAAGTTAATTTATACTATCACCATCAAGTATATTTGCTGTTGATTTATTCCATTTATTAATAAGTCTATTACTCTAAAAAAAAATCAACCTTTTTTGACATCTAATTGGTGCTGGAATCTTAGCTGATTTGTAATTATAACCGAAGATGGCCAAAAAAATCCGTGTTTCCTATCCAACACACGAAACCGTAATCACAACTTCCCTTTTACTGCTCTTCCTCTTGGGTGGCTGCTGACTAAGCTTAGTTTCTAAAAAACCATCTTTGATGTTTTTGTTAATTATTATTTTCTTTTAATGGGTATTCCTTTGGTTATCAGCACATCTGGGGTTTTTCCCCCATTAAACCTCAACTTTAAGTGGATAAAAAATAAAACCAACATCCAGAATGTTTCATTCTACTTTGATAATTGGTGCTACCTGATATCTCCCTACATATTTCATTTATTGATTATCACTGAGAAAATAATCAATAAAACCTGCATACATAATAGGTCTCTATAGAGATACTTAATCAGATACATCACCATTTCTCTCTCTCTCTCTGTAATAGGACAAGTGTTTCTCTCCTTCTCTCGCTCTCTCTCAAGACTAACCCTTAATTTTATTGAAATCAGGGGTTCATAATAACACAGAGGTTTCATAAACAATTTCTTTGCTATCTGGCTGATGTATTGCTTAATATTAAATAGTAAACCACAAGAGAGATTTAATGATGTTATGCAAAAGAATTTTTTATATAAAGTTCAAAATTACTTTAACAACTACACAAAAAAATACATTTGGCACAAAATAAAATTTAAAAATGAAAAGTCAATAATGAATGGTGATGATTGGAAAGATAAAGTGAAAAAAGAAAAAAACTCAAGAGACAGACAGACAGACAGATGTCAAATCTTACCAGACATATTAGCAAAAGCAACTAGTGGCACTGAAGACGAGCTTGTCAGATTATTCTCATTCTCCTTTTCCCTCAGATCTGGCAGCATGTTGAGTGGACTTGGCAAGTTGACTCTGTTGTTGAGAACACCTGTCACTACAGGACTAGACACACAGTCGGGCATTGACATAGCATCGCTAGAATGCACTATGGGCTGCTGTGTTGTCTGTAATGATTCACTGACCTGGAAATGACCTGCCACTTGTAGCAGAGGAGACAGTGCACTCTGAATTGCCAGTGAGTCCTGGTTAGTTGATACACCCAGTCCTAAGCGAAGGTCAGCCAATGCCGACATGTCCGAACTGACCAAAGCAGAAGGTGGTAGCGAGCCTTGAGTGGCCTCTGCTGACATAACATCAGGATGGTGATGGTTCAAGTTGGTACCTTCCTCTAGATGCTGGTTGGTTGTTGTGTACACAGTTGGCTGACTGGATCCATGTAATTCTGGGTTTGGTGCAGGGCAGTCGAGTGAGGTGACCTCTCCTACATTAGGTAGTGCCAAGTCATCTGACTGTATTGAGGAAACATTTTGTGGTACCGGAGGATATGGAATTGGTGTGGGAACTGAAATAATGAAAATAATAATAATACAGATTTTAAATGCAACTCTTTATTAAAACAAAAAGATTGTTAAAAACAAAGAATTTTTTTTTAAAAAAATTAAAAATTTTAAGTAAAATGTATAAAAACATTTCTGTAGCGTCACAATCAGAAGTTAGATATCTTGGATTATTCTACTTTGCCTTCCAAACATTCTCAACCATTTATCTGCTTGTTTCCAATAATAATAATAGATTCATCACAGCATTTTATAAAATAATTCAAAGCTGGCTAAAAAGATTAAGTGATATTAATAATTTGTACTTCCTGTATGGCCAGAAATTATCAGAGCCAGACACCAAATCATAAGTCTACAATACCTGGGTACATACCTGTCTCACTTTTCCTGTCTCGCTGGCCTCCATTATGAATCAGTAATTGGAAAGGTGGTGGTAAAGGAGATGATAACATTTTCCACATGAAAAAACCCACAAATTTCTACTGTTTTACTTAGTTGATTTTTTGTTTGTTTGTTTTTTTTTTAAATTAACAACAGCAGTGGAAACGGTACTGCTTGCTCACCAGTGAGGTCAGCCAGTTTGAAACTACATGGGTGGACTTAAAAAAAGATGACGACTGATGACAATATGGCTAGACATACTATTGTCATTCAATTTACCTGAAATAGGTTCTGTACGTACTGTATTAGCAAATGAATAAACCACAGAGTTGGTTTTGTCATTCATGGAACCTGTAAATAAACAAAGCAGAGATTAGTCAACAAAAATTTCAAAGCTTTTATAGAATTGTAACACAATTCATTTCAGATGCAAGTCCTCCATGCTCTACACACTAACTTGACTCCAAATGGTAACCACGGAATGCAAAACTTTACATTTGCTTTTCTTTTCTTTTCTAATTTTTTTTTTAAAAGAATATTTGAAAAATGGTTGGCCACTTTGTTGGATACATCATAACCCTTAAGATGAATGAAATTTAAGTGATCTAAAAAAAAACAGCAGCAATCAAAATTGCGAGATTTTGACTTTAGTTTAACAGTCTATGGTTTTTATTCTCCATTGAATCTTAAATGCTTTTGTTTTGAGGTTGGTTTGTCTGTTCTTTTCCGGTCACCTACCAAAAGAAATCTTTTTTTAAAAATTTCTAAATGAGGCATACATGGTCCTCTCCATAGTCATACATTCCTTTCCACATCTTCGCTGACAGACTCACTTTGCAAAGATGATCCCATACTCACAGTGCTGCTGTCACTAACTAATCAAGCCAGTATTTATCATCAGTCAATTATATAACATAAAACCCACTAAAACAATTAAAGTCACAGCTCAGCTGATCATTTCAAATTTATTGCCACCTAAATTCATGCGATTTTGATACTCATATGACTGAATTTTAACCAAACATTTGTTAATCTACTTAACATCCACTAGCAAAAGTTTATTTCAATAATAAAGAAAACTATAAAGAGAAAAAAATGGCTAAAAATTACAATTTCTGGTTGAGGTTTTAGCTGTAAACAGTTATCTTCAACAGATTATTGATGTTTCATTTCTGACATTGGTTTCAGCTCAATCAGAAATGTTCATTCCTGTTTTGTCTCCATGACTGAGACTGGCATAATATTAATAGTCTTGGATTTTACAAGTTGTACACCAGTGTGCAATATACTATGCACAAAAAGTTTGGGACACTGGACATTTTCGATGCAAAAGTTTTCAAACATCACAATAATGCAAATATTATCTCGATTCACAGGCCATAGGATATTAACAAATCATGTACAGTTGGCTGATTCGCATTCACACGCTGCTGCTTAAAGTGGGAGTCCATTTTCTATACCAGACAGCAAGGTTTGAAACAAGTGTATTATGTGCCAACACACCAAATGGGAGACTCAATTATTCAATGCCAATTTAACAAAACTCACATGACTGCTGTATTTGGTATACCCAAAGTGGGAGCTACACAGGTGACAGTTGCTAGAAACAGGTGTGTCTCAGTCTACAATCCAAACTGGCAGAATCCAAGACAGGCCCTGTAGTGGTCAACCAAAAGCACAGATCATTATGATGATAGGTCCAAAACCGATCTGTGATGGCTACAGCTCTATGTCAGTAACAGACACAGGTTCGGGCAAGTGGAACCACTTACACTGACGTGGATGACAAACACCAGTGGTATTTATTTCAAAGGTGGAGGATATGGACCAGATGAGCCAAGGTTCAATCTTGACTTCAGGGACTGAAGAATGTGGTAAGTCATTGAGCATTATGGTACTACAATAAAAGGAAATAATACGATAGTGGAAAATAGTGTGGACAGGCAGCATGGAGCATGATATATCTGAACTGATTGTAGTGTTTTCTACAAGGTCACCACAATCAGCTAATTGTAGTTTGACAACATCACAGACTATCAAATGATCATCAGGTCAATATTGTGAGGGATAGAGAACTGTCACTGCCATGTCCCTGCACCTTTCAATTGAACAGTTGTGGAATGCCTTTTAGAGAGCCGTCCTTGAAAGTCAAAATTCGCTAAGGACATCAGATGATCTTCAGGTTGCACAGATGGAAAAAAAATGGCACAGGATACAATCAGATGACACATCCAGAGAATAAGGAAACTGTCTAGATTTATATAAACCAGGAGCCCAATATTTTATTAAAGTGGTTCTCTGCTTTGGATGTTTGACCCATGTGTGGTTTAGTGCACTGTAATATGTGATAGCAAAACGTTTTAGATTTCAGGTTGGCTACCAATTTCTCATTAATAAAGCCATGAAATGTTGTCCTTAATGAAGTAGAATGAACTTTATAAGCAAACTGCTTAGCATTTCTTGTGTATTCAGTATCATTAAATGTAAGTAAGAAAGAGCAAATGTACAGTAACTTGTTTAAACAAATTAGAAGGAAAAAAGATAAAAATTCCTTTCATGTCTTGTAAAAAGGTGCAGTTGCCAAAAGAGCACAGCACTAACAGACATAAGAAAAATATCAATCAATCAATCAAGAGAGAGAGAGAGACAGAGAGACAGACATAACAACAACAACAACAACAAAATTTCTGACCACTTACCTGTTGTGAGTATTCTTTCACTAGAATTCCTGTCAGATATCGTGAGCAAAGACCGATCTGACATGTTCAGCGATACCAGCAGGGGTACCACAGACACAGGTAAACCATTGAAAGATACAGGAATAGTTCGGATTGTGGTGTTTGGAGACTCTGCTGAAAGAAGACACAAAACACCATCATAAGTTAACAAGGCTAAATGAGGCAGCTTTCTTCATTCTGTTTTACCTAGATATCTTTTAAAAACTGCAGTTTGGATATTTGATGTTTCTTTTTTTTTTTTCACCTTTAAAATCTTTAAAAACTTATTGTGATAAGATTTCATGAAAACAAGCCTAAAGTTAATACAACAAATGAAATAAAACCTTTTTAAAAATATGTATAAAAATAAAATAATGGCACATTGTACTGTTTAAGTTATTATCTATTTATTTCATTTAAACATACACCATTTATTTTCATTTTTTACTTTTATTTATTTTGTTATTTCTATCAGTATAGTTAATAAAAAGATAGTGGCTCTTACAGTGCTTCCAAAAGAAAAATAAAACAAGTTGTGAGAATTCTCAAGCCTTTTCACCTCTGCCATTATCAGCTTTCGTCTGTCACAATAGATTTTACACAGTGTTCCAGTATCTCATCTCCCTTTTCACAACTGAGCTTGCTTCAAGGGCAGAATGCGGCCAGAAGTAGCCCCACACAAGAAACAACTGAGAAACTGTTAGTTGTCACTTTACAAACAGACTTGTTAGAAGACACACCCATGTCCAAAATATCACTCAATTCTTTCCCCCAATTTTCTGGAAACCTGCTGGAAGAACAGGTTAATGACATGCAACCAATCCAGAAGCTTAAACATATCATTTCTGAGCATCAGAGATAAACCCAATTTGATGCTTTAAATAAAATCCATAAGGTCTTTCTATGAAATTTACAACACACTCCTGCTGCTTTTTTCTCTGGTGAATCTGATAACAGTTAATATCTGCTGAAACTTTTACAACTTCACTTAATTTTTTTTTAAATTATTCACAGAAAAACAAAAGTTATGTCAGTGATTCACTCCTAAAATCTTCATTGAGCCACACAATTTCTGGAACCTCTGTAGGGTAACAACTTTAAAAAGACATTATTCATGCTAAAAGCATCAATATGCTATAGGCTTTCGATATCTGGGCAGTTAGTCTACCTTTGTTAATAAACACTGTCGTAATAATTTGGAAACCTGTTGTTATTACCATATGCTAGCTTGTTGCAAAAAAACAGCAGATAAAGATGAACAATAGAGTGAAATTTTTAATTAGTACTTGGTCAAACCATCTTTTTTCAGCACAGAGCCTCTACCCTGTTTGACATTGAATTAATGAGATTTTATCATAGTCTGACCCAGGTTCTAACATTTTCATAAGAAAGTTTAATTTGATCATATTGGCTGAACATGGATGAAATATTTTTAGCTGACAATCCAGATGATCCAACATTGTTTAATTTGATTCATATCAAACTTTGAAGTACCAAAATAAGACACTGTATGCTTCAATTCCTCTTCCAGACTGTGTTCACACGAAGTGTGCATCATGTATTGCCATCCTCTTAAAAAATACAAGCATCAAATCTCAGAATGTCTGTTGGTACAATGGCTGGAAATGTCTCTTTAAATTGTCAATGTACTGAGCAGAAGTGAAACAGATGTCTTTTGACAAAAAGCACTTCTGACTTTCCACCATGTGAGATTGCAGCCCATACAACGACACTCCAACCTTCGTACTTGACCGTGAGCTAAAGACATTGGTGGATACATCGTGACATTAATATCAGCCACAGATCCACAAGAAATGCCAACATCTTTGGCAATCTGTTGTTGACTTTGAACTACACTCTGAACAGGTAATAACACTACCTCAGATAAACAAAAAAGTATCACCAAATCTGCCTGTTTTCAGCATGGTGATAATGCACATTGGTTATTGGCTCACCTAAACATTGTAATCACACCTGAAATATGTAAATTTAGGTCAGATACATTCATTTTAGGGAGTGGCCAAATTAATATGACATAGCACCACCATACAAAGCTTTATTTAGAAGACAGCTGAATGCTTTAGTATGGAAATAAAAGATAACTAAAATTTTGTCCAAAAACAGAATTTGGCAAAAATACTTTATTTGAAATAAAATTTGAAGAATTTTTTAATGCACACCATGGCCCTTAATAAAATTATTTAACAAAAACTAAAACTACACTGACTTTTATTAATGGTAAATTTCATGTCAACATTAAGATTAGCCAAGTTTTTTCTTCTTTTTGAGCCTTGTGAGTTAGTAAACAGTTTTAAAAAGTCAATGAATTTCTTTGTTCTCACTCACCTGCTGGACATGGCACTTGTAAGTTCTGAGATGCACAGCCATTTTCAACGGGAGTTAATGAAGGGATCTTGTTGTTAGCAGTTACAAGAGAATTAACAACTCCTGCCAGTTGATCAAGGTTCATTGACGTGTTAAACCCATCAGCCATTGTTTATGATTTTGTCATCTGTCAAAAATAAGTTAAAAAAATAAACTAAAATATTAGTACACTGCTTTGAAAGGTCATTAAATCCATTTCCTTTTTGTTTCTTTTCTCATACAAAAAAGAAATAAAAATAAAACTAACTAGACAAATCATACACTATAACTACTATTAGGGAAACTTCAGGAAATAATATTTGTGGCCAAAATAAGATCTGAAATGCAGAAATGTATCTTTAATAGTTTATTTTTAGTTTTAAGCTACAATGAGTTCCTCCTGTTTAGAAAATCTAATACAAAAATGCTTTTAAAAATGTCACAATATGTATTAATTAGTGCTAAAAAAAACGTGGAAAATCAAAACAACAGAACAGCTAGAGAAAAATAAGTCAAGAGTTTATATTAAATATCAAGGTGATTTTATTTGTAGATAGTGGACTAGCATTTCACATCACCTTTGCAATAATCTAATCTCTTACGGTAAATATGATTCGACATAGGAAAAGGGGAGATAACTATAGTATATTACATATAATATATACATATTTCATTAAATGAAAGAATAGTCTCCAAATCGGGACAACGCAAGTTTGACGGGATGAAAGCGCAGGGTTCAGAAGCTGGGCTCATTTGTGAAAACCTCGCTTTAATTTAATTTATAAATGCCAGTGGGCAGCAGAGACCCAACCAGCAGCGTTGGATGCTGCTTCCCAAACACCCATAAACTGGTTGGATAATTAGACCGCAGCCGCCGTAACGAGAGTCCTTGGGGCCTTTCACCTGTGTAAGAGGAGCCTGATCTCCAGGACGGAGGCGACACAAGAAGAAGTACTGAGCCTCCGGCGATGACACCAACAACCTCAACTTATTACTTTCTTCCTAATTATCATACACCCCCCCCTCCCCATCCTCCCCCTCCTCCTCCTCCTCCTCCTCTCGGGACAAAGTCTACATCTGCTTGCTTCACGCACCAACCTAAACTTCGACGCAACAGACGCCTTTTTTTTTCCCGTTTCCCAAGCACAAGAAAACCCTACAGACATTTTCCCCCCCCCGGTGGCAAGGTTACCTACTTTCTTCTCTCTTTCATGCAGGCACAATGACAGCAGCCCGACCGCCAGGGTACGCTAGCGTTCCGGTGTAACGCTTCTCCGTATACCGGTGTAAGACACACCCAGATTATACCAAACATAAAAGGCCCTACTCGTATCCGGATTATTATTATTATTATTATTATTATTATTATTATTATTATTATTATTATATTATTATTATTATTATTATATAACACGTTTGAAACAAATCTAAAGTTTACTCGAAGCAGATATGAATTATTATTTTTGGAGGGGGGGGTGAGAAACTAAATCTGTTGTTACTCATGCAGTACATTTCATTGTAGCCTAACTTCTGAAGTGAAGACAATTAGTGAGTTCAGCTAAAGATATTTCTGGTTCAAACGACGAAAACCGTCAAACGTTTTTTGAAGAAATCGCATGATCAATCCCACATAATCATCCTTTTTTTTTTTTTTTTTAATATACACAAACGAATCGATCAGCATAACTGACAACACCAGAGTCAGTCATATTACGTTAATTGCTTTGGTCGAATTATCTCCCCTATATTACTTATTGCAATTTTCTGCAAAAAAAAAATATATAATAATAATAATAATAATATAAACTGTTTTTTTTTTCTTCTCTTTTGATGCCAGGATCGTTTCTACCGGAACCTTTTGTTAGAGAATGCTTCTTTATTTGTTTGTTCGTGTTTTTAATAATTCTGCAAGTACTCTGGAGCTATACACACCCTATTATTATTATTATTATTATTATTTATTTTTGTTTCATACGTGTAAATGTCATCTGTACGACATTCTTGCTAAATTACTTTAGTTTTATTTTGATTTTACTTGATTTAGCGGGAGTAAATGGAAGCGGGGAACAGACTTTAATTAACACATAGCAACGCGTAGGCTTGATGCACTGTTTCGTAGCTGATCGGGTGGGGGCGGAGGAGGAGATGACTGTTACGAGCGTCCTCTGGCGGTAGATTGCAGCCTCAAGAGCAGTGAATACCCCCCCCCCCACCTTGGTGGCGTTCGGCTTGTCGAATGTAGAACCACACAGGAAGAAAATCCCTGTTACTAGACCGTTCTTCTCACTTCAGCCTCTGTTGCTTGCACAAATGTTTTTTCGAATTTCGTTCGATTTTAACAGCAACAGCCAGCACCGAATCCCCGCCGCTCTTAATGGCAAATACTTCCGCGAATTCCGCGCTATTTACCGTTGATTCTTGTGTTGTTTTTTTTTTAATTAATATTTCCCATGATTCCATGCGCAAATTCATTGGTAACCAAATAAACAAATAAATTCCTATGTGGAGTCATCTCTTCCGTTGTGTCGTACGACTAGTAAAACAAAAACTCTCCCTTTTACTTGCATTATTTGTAATTTAAAATACATTTTATTATTAATATTAAGAATAATCCGATGCCTGCATAACGCCATTCAGTTATACACTTTAGAGTATAATCAAGGGGAGATAAATGTATTACTGTTGTTTTGCTTGTTTTTTCGCCCTTTTAAAATCTATTAGCCAATAGTTGGAAAATATTTTCCGGCTTCGGCTGGAATGTGGGAGGTAAGGTAAGGTTAGGCTTAAAACAAACAGAGTTACAGTTATAAAGATCTACAATTACAGCGATGGAGATAAATCGAGCTAATCTGTTATTACACTGTTTACTACTCCTGTCGTCCATGGTTTTGAGAGTCACTTTCCCTTCCGTCCTTGTATATTAAGATTAGTTTGTTCCTGCGTCAAATCGGCCCGGCCCGCATGTCAGCTAATTGGCCTGCTCTCACACTTCGCGTGGATCAGAGATTGGCTTGGCCCGGAGACGATTTCGGGGGAACCCAATAGTTTGCTATGGGAAGGTTCCGCGGCTAGGCCGTGATGCAGTGTTGCACTAAGTCAAGGTAAAAGTCTGCAACACTCGCCAGCCCCGCCCCCCCGGGGGGGCGGACTCCGTGAAGAAACACCGGCGATGATATCCCTGACGTCAGCCGGGTGGGTGGGTGTTGTATGACTCTTTAATCTGCAGGCTTACCCCGTTAAGCGACTTTCGATCACCCTCACTTGCTTCCCGCACGCACCTGTTTGTTCATGGCCTGCCAGCCAGCAGGGAAGTTGTCACGTGACATCGTGGTCACGCGCGATAGCGAAACAAGGGGAAAGGGCGGCGACTCTTCCGGTTTGACGTCTCAGCGATTCCCTCGTTACCACTGACGGTGGTGGTTGGGGAGGGGAGATATATCTGGAATTCAACAGAACGATGTTATTCAATGTCTCGTCAAGAGGAATTTGTAGTGGGACGAAGCGTCCGAACCCCCGATCTGGTGCCTAATTTCTCTTTTGTTGTGAAGCCACGTGATGGTCATTGGATCCCGTTAATTTTAATCTTTGACAATTTTCACCAATCGATAACAGCTTTATTTGCTAGCGAGTGATTATTTGTTAAAAAATCCATGTTTCCTTCAAGGAGATATATTATTATTATTATTATTATTATTATTATTATTAAAACAACTTTTTAATTACGACGTAGCACACGCAATTATCAATAATTAACTAAACATTTCAGACGGGTAACCGTAGTGCCCGCCGATATATCGATACGTTCCACAGGTGTCGGTCCTGTTTGACCCCCTACTTCTCATAACCGTCTCTCGTTTTCGTTTTTCAATTTTAAAAAAGTTACCTTATCGGTGTAAAAATCTAAAAGTGTTTTGGGGGGGGTGATTTTTGCTTTGTTTTGTGTTGTTGTGGGGGGGGTTTCTTTGCAATTTTAATTAAACTTGAAGGAAAAACTTTTCCATAAAATGGAAATTAGATATCAGGGTTTCTGAATAGCTGTACCGTTTATTTAAGCCCGGTTGTCCAACCACGACCTGAAAATCTCACAGTGCCTGTCTGTCTGTCTGCCTGTCTGTCTGTCTGCCTGTCTGCCTGTCTGTCTGCCTGTCTGTCTGCCTGCCTGTCTGCCTGTCTGTCTGTCTGTCTGCCTGTCTGTCTGTCTGCCTGCCTGCCTGTCTGCCTGTCTGTCTGTCTGTCTGCCTGTCTGTCTGTCTGCCTGCCTGCCTGTCTGCCTGTCTGTCTGTCTGTCTGCCTGTCTGTCTGTCTGCCTGCCTGTCTGTCTGCCTGTCTGTCTGTCTGCCTGTCTGTCTGCCTGTCTGTCTGCCTGCCTGTCTGCCTGTCTGTCTGCCTGTCTGTCTGCCTGTCTGCCTGTCTGTCTGCCTGTCTGTCTGTCTGCCTGCCTGTCTGTCTGTCTGCCTGCCTGCCTGTCTGCCTGTCTGTCTGTCTGCTGTCTGTCTGCCTGTCTGCCTGCCTGTCTGCCTGTCTGTCTGCCTGCCTGCCTGTCTGCCTGTCTGTCTGCCTGTCTGTCTGCCTGCCCGTCTGTCTGTCTGTCTGTCTGCCTGTCTTTGTTTGGGTTTGCTTTCGTTTGTAAAAATGTGAGGGATGCGATGCGCGCACAGACAGTACAGTGTAAATACGATGTGGTGGTTTTCACTGGAATCGGTCCGACTAAACAGCATCTAAATCACTTAGCGAAAGCGTCGCCGAATTAACTCCATCCTCTCGAAGTATCCATTCAACGCCTTTAAAGCATCTCGGCTGTAGTAGAGCGGGTATCCATCTACTTGACAGCGTTCATGTTTAGATTTTCTTCCCGATTTCTTCATCTCCTATCCTCATGTGGCCCGTTTGCACCCACTCATCCATCTGACCAATGTCTACTCTTTTCCCGGGTTGTTTCGTTTCAGTTCTAAAAGTCCGAAAGGTAAACTTCTTTTTTTATCTAACCCTCGTATACAAAAGTAAACTCTGAACATTAATCGGGAAGAACCGGACACGAAAAATAAATTCAGTCGAGTTTTACACTATTCCTTTAAAATAATAACTGTGCCCAGTTTAGGGGAGGGATCTATTCCTAGAGAAGAACAATAAAAATATCAGCAAATCAAATGAACGACAAATTAAAATAGTTTATAATTTCTTACTGTAGTAATACATTATTATTATTATTTATTATTATTATTATTATTATTATTATTATTATTTATTATTATTATTATTATTTATTATTATTATTATTATTATTATTATTTTATTATTATTATTATTGTATTATTATTGTATTATTATTATTATTATTATTATTATTATTATTATTATTATTATTATTATTATTATTAAAGAAGCGACAGTAGTTGTGAGGAAGGAATTATAGAAAAGGGGCTCTGTTACCAATGGATATGAATGGCGTATCAGTTATCGTTGCGGTAACCCATTGTGCATGTGTATTTTTAAAGAGTAAGCGCAGGAAAGAGAAACTTTATTTATCTCCTCGAAAGCGGAATAAGGTCCCGTCCACGAAATAGCAATGATGCATGTGAGAGACTCTGCCCCGATAAGGTAGACAGACTGCCCTTTACTTTATAGCAGATGCGCACCTTTTCCCTGAAGGACATCTTAAAT
Source organism: Nautilus pompilius (assembly GCA_018389105.1). Classification (NCBI taxonomy): domain Eukaryota; kingdom Metazoa; phylum Mollusca; class Cephalopoda; order Nautilida; family Nautilidae; genus Nautilus; species Nautilus pompilius. The sequence goes on from JACATO010000319.1 coordinate 903,846, forward strand.
GAGGTTTCCGGATCATGTAATATTTTATTTCGATTTTAAAAAAAATTCCTTATTTCAACTTTAAATCGTAGTTTAAAGTGTTTTGGACCCGCATCAGCGCTCACTGTATCTCACTGTCTCGGCTCCATCGCTCTCCCACCACTCCACCTGGAGCAGCAGCAGCAGTGAGAACTGATGATCCTCCTAGACAACAACATGGTGCAGATATAACTCGTGAACACGCGCGCGCTTCAGTTTATATTCTGCAAGCTCAGTTTTAACAAATTTCCTCCTGTGTTTGCTGCCAGGACTTTAAAAGATTCTTCTTCGTTCTCGCACTGACATGGTAACGGCTTTTACTCGCCCCTCGGGAGGAGGAGGAGGCGGTGGTGGTGGGAGGGTGTTGGTTCGGCCTCTGTAGTCCGCTAACGGCGACGAACGGTGCGGTTAATACAAGGAGACGGGAAGCGATGGACTTCGCCTTCTATACAAGGGGAAAGAAGAGAAATCCCTGTCGGTCTGGTTTCTTTCTTCTTCTTCTTCTTTTTAACCGGGATACACTTTCATCTGATCAACTGGCGACATTAACTTATTCTGTTCATTTCCAATTCTAATCAACCCCAAAAGGGGGGAGGTTGACACCCAGGCATCCACACTCTGATTAGTTCTCAGTGTCCCTAACCCGCGTACGACAGCCAGTTGAAAGAAGCTGTCACTCTGCTCACTTCAAACCCTTATTAATTCTTTTGAAAACCCCCGACAGTCGTCCGACATAATCTCACGTTTTTAATCTTTCCGCATAAAGCTCAGGCTGATTAGGGGATCCACGTTGAACCCTTTTAAGTGTCTCAATATTTTAAATTAAATGCTTGAATTAATGTAAACAGTATAGTTGTATTAGAATATTTTTAAACGTCTGACATCTTATAAAAAAAAACATTATTCTTCAAGGTGCCAGTGCCACAAACGCTTGGTAAGTGTTATATAATAAATCCAAGGTAACGTAGTACATCATCGGTTTATTTATTTAGATCCTCCGACTATAATGAATACTATTAATAAACAGGAAGTAGAATATCAGACTTTTGCGGTTAATATTTAAAAAAAAAAAACCCCTAATAGAAACACTTCGAACTTTTATCGTAAAATAAGAAACCCCTTCGCCAGAGCTTTCCCAAAAATTAAAATAAAATAGGCTGCAGAATGTGTATAGATAACATGTTTCACTGCGAGAAGATAATCGAATATTTATCAGCGAGAATTAAATCGTATCTCCTCTACAAATGGTATCAGCGATGGAGAGGAAGCTAGCAGCTGAGTTGCGTGCTGTGAATAAATATTTCCAAAGGTGTACATTTAACCAGTTTACTAAGCATTAAATTTAACTGAAATTTAAAGGAGAACATTCTGATTACTGCATTTAAAGTCGAATTTCTTGGCATTGTCTTTTCTGACTGGGATCGCATTTGAGAATTACACCGTCTGGTGTCGCACTAAACTCGGGGACTCTGCCGAATGCTTTGCAATATATTCGTTCTTTGCAGGGTAAAGTGTGGCAAGTAAATTATTAATTTTTTAAACCCAAATCATTTGTAGGAAAAAAAAAACAAACTTTTCTTTCTTCTAAAATACATTGGATTATTTTTCGATTTTTCGAGTTATGGCGTGAACCGTCGTCGCGCCATCTTGCGGGCTTAAAGTGAACTATCAAACTCAATACATCTATGATGCGCGCACACCACGGTTGTAGTCGTCTTGGCGGGTTGGTTGCGGAGTCGCTCTAATACAGTTTTGAAACGTATAGAATGCTTGAATCTGCCGGAATTCTGAAACCGTCGAGTTATTACAAACAAACTTATGAAGTAAACCGCATGTTCTCTATGGGCGACTCGTATCTTATCTGTAAATATCTGGTAGCCGGTAAACTGTCAGCGGTCTGTATGTACGTTACTGTGGAGGCGAATTCAGTTTTTTGAAGACCATTGTTACACTGCCAGGTTTGTAGCGCCACCCAGCGGGGGCTACGAGATCTGCCGAGGTGACTAACTGTGGTCCGCGGTCCGATGGAGTCTGTTTTGATTTTCTGTGCTGTGTCGATCGTCGGTAAAGGGCTGCTGTCCTTCTTTAATCGTTCAACTTGCATTATTGACTTCCTGTTCCGGTGAACGTACCAGTTCTTTTTCCCGAACGGTTATTCGAGGGGCGGCGGGGGGGGAGGGTGGCTTTTATTTGTTGTTGTTTTTTTTGTGATGGAGATGCGGCCATCTTCTCCCCCCCCCCCCCTCTGTACGCAGGAGCGGGGTCGAGACGGAACAGAAGTGCCGTCGCAGACGAGCGGGACGGGGGGAGGACCCCAAAAGGATCCGACATCGCCTTTTATGTAGATGAACTGTCGAGCCATTATCCGCCCGATTGGGAAACACAGAGCGCCACGCGCTGGAGCGGAAACGCTTTGCTTATCTTGGCCACTCAGTCGAAAACTTCCGCCATGTATCGGCTGCCATCCATGCAATGAAGGCTAATCGGAAATTGGTAGCCTCTGTTTCTCTGGCGGCTTTGACGATTCCGTTGTCCGTTTCTTTGCACGGCCGGAATTTTTTTTTTTTTGAGGGAGGGAGGGATGGATGGTGGTGGTGATGGCGGCGGCGGTGAGGAGGCCATGTCGTCTTGTTATCCTGGGGCGACGAAACATAACACCGGGCCCGTGGATGCGTCACCCATCAATTAGAGAGCAGAAGATGCTCCGGTCCGGCGTACAATGGCGGCGGGGGTCTATCGCCTTGGGTAAAAGTCACAAGATTTCTGCTTGCGTACACAAGTTATTCATCCATACTGTCATTTCGCATTTACCGCGACATTTACAACTCTACAGAAGAGGTTGTTGTTGTTGTTTTTCGCTTTCAAAAAAAAACAACAACAACAACAACCACCCGCGAAATGAGTTTAACCAATGTAAGGCGATAACAGCTACCAGAAGCATATTTGCGCTGAAACTGATACTTGAAGTGATTTCCCATCTTTAATTTGAGTCCTGTTTCCATTGTGAGCGTGTAATTCCCATGCTATCGAGTTACCCCGTCGCCGAGGCCCGAATCATTCCGTCGTGCGAAGCAAACGTGTTGGAATTAACCCTTTCTGCCGGCAGTTCCCGCGAACTCTTGTGTTGGGTGCGGAAGAAACAAGATCCGGCCCCAGAGGACATCGTCCCTACAGAGAATGGGTTACTTTTTTCCTGAACCGAGCTCCCTGTTCGCCGAGATGACTTCGTTCCTGACTGGGTGTTAGAATGTATTTGTTTCCCGGGCCCTAATGAGGGGAACACGGTCGTAGTGCGTGAGTGACAAGCCTACGTTCAGGATGCCCCTCCCCCCCCAACCTTTTCCTCGTACCCTCGGCAGATTTTAATCAGCGGGACTGAAAAAAATGATGGGTGTTGTGGGAGCAGTAAACCTCCCTACCTGACACAGGTATTTTTTTTTTTTTATGGACTGGAGCGGGATGGAATCGGTCGGAAGTTTGCGGCGGTTCTTCCACGTACACACTGCTCTCGTGTCGTCTGCAACTTACCTCTACTCTGCCCGATTAGTTTCGGCCTCCTACTAGCAGACCACGTGTGCGAGGAAGGTTCGAGAACTGGCTCCTTGACGGGTGGGTGCCAGCGCCACAACTTATTCGCGTTTCTTGAAGTCGAATACATGCCAAACTTATTGTTGGACCGACCCATCTTCCATCGTCCTCTGTGATAGTAAAAAAGGTGGCTGCTCGCTCGGATGATGATTCCCTCGCAAAGACGGCAGAAGCGTTGTGCTGGGCTAAGCACGGCTTCGGCCTTCCTCCACTCCATCCTCTCCGGAGATAAACACACATACACGAATTTTACACTCACACTCGCACAATCGCACACCACACACACACACACACACACACACACACACACACACATGCACCAAAAAAGAGAGAGAGAGAGAGAGAGAGAGAAGAGAGAAGAGAGAGAGAGAAGATGGAGAGAGAGAGTGGAGAGAAGAGAGAAAAAAGTACTTAAGTGTAGGTGATTTAAAGTGTTAAAAATTGACTGTTTCTTTCCCTTCTGTAGGTCCCTTATAAGCATTCAGCTAATTTTTCCCCTTCTAATATATTCTTATTCTAAGATACTACCCTATAATCTCTCTATCAATAATACACTATCATTCATATATAAGTAAGTAAGATTCGGTCACACACCCCCCTATTCTCTCTAATTTAGCGAGGTTCGCTTTAATAAACTCGCCAAACCAACATCGCCAGCTTCATCAGACCAACAAAGAAAAAAGAACAACCCACCACCTTGTTTATTCCCCAGTGGAAAAGCCCCTCAGTGAAAGATCCTGCAGATGATTAATTTTCCATTTTATCGATTTACCCCTTTAATGGAATCTGAAATAAGAAAAGGAGAGAAAAATCACGCGTTACTGAAAAGTTGCCAAACGTAATTAGGCACCTCTGAAAATGACAAACTTTTGTGGAAAGTTTCACGATGCCAATTCTAGACTGGACTTATGGATACACAAACGAGTTTTGAACAAGAGTGCCACTTCCTTCCTTCCTTCCTTCCTTCCGAAAGTTGTACAGCCGCAGACGCGGACAACGATAACTGCGAACAGTAGTTGGCAGGTGACCAGGTGATTTGGTCAGTCAGTTTCTTCTAGATGTTGGAAGAAACTCACCTGGCTGGTAAAAGAGATAGAGATGAAACCGGGCCAGGGCGATACGACAAGGCGGACCGCTCTCAGGGGATTCGAACTCGCCCCCCTCAACTATAGCAGTCCATCAGACTTAATTACCGGTTTTTTTTTTCCTCCTCCTCCTCCTCCTACTACATTACTACTACACTACTACTACTACTACTACTACTACTACTAATAATAAAAGAATAATAATAATAATAATAATAATATATAATAATAATAATATATAATAATAATAATAATAATAATAGCCTTTATTTGTCATATATATGAACTGTAGAGTGAAGCTTTAATTCGGTGTATAAAAGGTAATTTGTTTCACAATTACTTCCTCATGTAGTTATAACAATCTTTCATTTTATTTATTTATTTATACGTCCCTTTAATTTTAAGTTTATTTATTGTTTTCTTATTTCCCCCCCCCCTTTCTTCGGCAGAGATCAGCCATTCTCAATTTTAACTGCTATTCTGTGTCTACAAAATCTTCTGAAAGTGTCTTCTGGTTGTGAATTTTACTAAATTCATAAGATGGAAAGCGGGGGGACAACTCACATAGGTGGCAGGCGTTCAGAGCGCTCTCTAATAAGGAGATTGTTAAGATGAAAGCAGTCGGATTTTCCCTTTCTGCTTTCCCACATGTTCAAGAATTTTCCTGGTTGATTTGATTTCTTTTGTCTTAATTTAAAAAAAAAAAACTCAATAGAATTAATTTAATTTTTAAAAAAAAAATTTTAAATTAAAATTTATGCAGCGGCGGTCTGAGAATTTGCATAATTAATTGCTGGTAACGTTTATATTATTATTATTATTAGTTTATTATTATTATATTATTAACTTTTGAAATTGTCGCTAAAAGCTAGAAAACGGTGCCTCAGGCGAGTAACGATTCATTACAGTTTCGCGTGACGCGGTTTTACCGTTTCAGCTTACGCGAAAAGAAAGAATTCCCTTTAAAGAAGATATGTAATTATCTCCTCCTACACGCAGACCTGTAGTGAGTGGCGCTGTCTGTCGTGCACATGTCGTTTCCTTTTTTGTTTTCGTAATAAAACCTCATCGACAGACATTTCCAGATCTGTGAACATATTAATTGCATTACTTGGAAGCGTTTGATCTGAAATATTAACTCGCATATTTTTTTTTTTTTTTCTTATTGATATTTACCCATTCGTTCGCTGTGAAGCTTATTTGCAAAACTACGCACGCACGGTCCGTCCGTCCGTCCGTCACTTTCCCTTAACTCCGGACGCTAAATGACTGACTACAAAAAATTATCGATATAACGTTGTAAGCCACCTGTGTGGAAACATGAATAAATGAATAATTAAGGTGCAATTCATAATTATTGCATTGATATTTCTAATTAATTCCTCTGCTCCCTCTAACCCTCTTCTCAAAACCCAGTGGGGGTAGGGCCGCGTTCTAGGGTGATACAATTGATTCTTCTCTCTGTTCATTAGAATTTAAAGAAACTAGGAACTAGGATTGACAACAATATTAATGCAACTGGAGTGAGCTCCCTTTGTTAAGAGCGGACCACCCCTAAATCTGAACAATAGGAGTACAAAGAAAAAAGACAACTAAGACAGTATTGACTAGGAATAGCGAAAACGACATTTAACGCTGTACTGTACGAGGCGATCCCCATTTTTCGGGTAAATTCCTTACTGGTGGAGGTAGATTTATAAAGTCTGGTGCCATTCAAGAAATGGCGTTTGAATGGCGATTTTTATTAAAAAATAACTAGTATGTGGAGAAAGTTAGTAATGATAATAATAATAGGAGTTCATGAAAAACGGTGTACTATATATATATATATCAAGAAATGTCCACCATATTATTAAGATTTTAAAATAATGATAAGCAAAAGTAAATCTTTTGAAAGATCGAGATGAAACTGTGGAACCTGATAATGAATTAGGCCACAGATGATAGAGGTTTTAGTTCGGGCATCACTCGTCACCTTACTAGTTAGTTCAACAGGTACTACTACTAACAAATGGCGAAATGCCCGGACTGGGCCTCAGTATTTTCCCGGTCTTATCGTGAAGTATGTTGAATAGTATACTTGGGTAATAAATAAGCTGATAATGGAAGAGACGCTACAGTGGTTGTCTTATCTATCAGTGGCCGGAGAGAGAGAGACGATTAACTTGTTGTACAGTTTACCGTTTAAACACGTACCACCTAAGGAAAAGTTAGAAACTAACCTAACCCCTCTCCCGGCCCCTCAACTAAAAGCATTTCTGAAGACGAGAGACTGTAGGCTAAAGAATAGCGTCTCAATGTGTTCATCGTTAATTAGTGTGTGCGCGACAGAGCACCGGTCCTTCATCATGTCGCCGTATTACAAACAACAACACCCACTCCCTCCAAAAAAGAGAGTAACTAGTACATTAGAATCTTAAACATTCCGGATGAAAGATCTATTTTTCTTGATCTCGCGTTATTCCTTCTCGTGGATAGCGACGGGCGGATGACTTCATGAAGCGGTGACACTGACGCCCTAGAATGTCAAACAGCGGATGAATTAAACATGCCGCCATACACACACACACACACACACACATACATACCACACACACAAAAAAAAGATCCTGCTTCAAGTACAATGACTGCTAACAGGAATTCCGTGTACCGCTCTCACTCGTCTTTACAACAGAAGGGATGGGATGGAGATCTGCTGAATTGACTTCAAGGAAGATGAAAAGAAAAGCCCCTGGTCCTTTTCCTTGTTGACTCGGCATGCCGCGCAATCAGCGAGATGCCAGACTGTCGCCATTTTGCCAACAGTAGTTATGTCTCGTGCTAATCATGGGCGGACTAATACGGCAGCGCCGCCAAGGAGCAGCAGCAGCCCGCCCTCTGTTTGTTCTGCCACACGCTGTCGCGAAATATGCGCCGTCATGATCAGCGAAGTAAAAAAGAAAAAGGCGCCGACAACAACAACAACAACAACACAAATATGCGCGTGTTCCTTAAAAAAAACAACACAATCTTACCATCGTTCGCTTTGTTGTTGTTTTTTGTTCCACTTCTTACGTAATAATTGAAAATCAACAATCGAAAATGTTGTTTTTTTAGCATAATTATATATTTAAAATGTCAGTTTTAGCTATGCGGGGGGGGAGGCTGAGGGGACATAACTCTTGCTCGGAGCGGGAGGGGGGAGGAGAGCCAAATTTTAATAAAATCACTGAGCGCGCGCCATCTATCGGCCACAATTCGACAAAACGCACGCGCGGTAGTTCTGTAACAACCCTCATTCGGGTTACCCGACCATTCAATTCGTCCCCGGATGTTACACCAATTATTGTACAGCACCCTCCCCCCTCCTCTCCCTCCACAGTACTATCAATCACCGCTAGTTATCTTCCTCTGTATGTCAGAATTTCCCACCATTTTCCCCGCAACCTCATTAAAACGAGCGGCGTCCGTCACCAAACCGATTCGTAAGCAGTAAAAGCGAAATTAGATCTTACCACGTGCAAGCGTGTCTGCGCTGATCCCTGCGCGTTGGTCAGCCTGGAGTAGGCATCGTCCTCGAATTCTGCTCTTATTTCCTCTCGAGCGCGTTCAATCCAAGATCACCAGATTCGTCCAACCCTCCGTCAAAAATCCAAACGGTAAACCTCCCCCCCCCCCACAATAAAGAAATGGCCGCAAAATGTTTCCGGAACAAAAAATGCAGAGCAGTTATCTCCCCTGAAGTTTTTTTTTTTCCTTCTTTTTCCGTGGCCGACTGCTAGTAGCATCACTCCATTTTCTGTATTTATTTTCTTGAATTAACGAATCAAAACAAAAAAAAACTCGCTTAGTATCTCATGAAGGCGAAGTCTGGGTGGGGGAGGGAACAACAGCGAATAAAACAACAGGAACCGAAAAAAAAAACGAAGAAAAAAGAACAACAACAACAACAACCAGATTAGAATGACAAATAAATAGAAGCAGGAAGTACCTCAATTACTACTTTCGTTTAACACAAATAGAGCGTGACTAGAAACAAGTGGCGGTGCTTCGCCCTTGATTGGCTAAGTATAACTAAAAAAAATTAAATGACGATAGAAGAAAAAAATTAAACTTATTAGAACTAATTAAAACCAATTTGTGACTGTCACCCAGCTTACAATTGGCGCGTGCTTGTGTGTGTGTGTGTGTGTGTGTGTGTGTGTGTGTGTGTGTGTGTGTGAAACACAAAGAACAAAGAAGGAACCGAACTGAAGTAAAATCAGAGACTGGGTGGTTTTAGAATGTGCTACCATCTGTTCATGATTCGTTTTCACTGCTACGATGGCTGTTCCCAAAACTGTTAGACGCACAGAATGGATAATTAAGTAATATCGTCACGTGATTCTGAACCGGGTATGAAGCGACAGCAGGAAGGATAGTGACGTCAGAGTCCTCGCGAACGCCATCTAGTGCACAGCGATGACGCTCGACCGAAACCTCGCTTGAAGTTACTAATGTAGAGGTGTGTTAGCGTAAAAAGATGTAATTAGTTAGTTATACAGTAAATTAAGCTCGCCTAATAACAGATTGTGCCTTTAAATTTGTCCTCTCATTTTTTCTCCACTTTAACGATCTGTTTGCAAGTAGAGAGTTAATATTAATAATTCGATGTTCCATTAAGGAATGGCGACAAAAAGTGGCAATTTTCTAAACAAGGAAACTGCAGCAGGTTCTCTGTATGTAGGAATCTGGCCAAAAGTCACCAGTTTGTTGCTACTGATCCTGAAGAGTTATTCACAACCATCACACATGACGTAACTGAGGGACAATCGATTTCGAGTCTGGCTATTTTCATTTTCGGAAAAATAATTATGTTGTTTCCGAATATTATACGATGGCAAATATACTTGGCACTGGATATTTCTCTGCATATCCGTGGCTTCGGATAATGTTCATCGCCGCGTTAGTTGATATCACATTGCTACGAAAATAACCCGGAGAGGAACATCGGTTCTTTGAGGTTAAATGTGTTTCGATGCCGTCAATACTTTGCCGGACTCTTGTGGTCGATATCATTCTAACGGAGCTGTACGTGTCGGGCTTTTCCTTTTGTCTTCATATTTTCTGCCAGAGCCGCTTTATATCTATTTGATTTTTTACTTTATTAACTTCCGGCGTTAATTCGGCGGGCAAAGCCTCGGGAAGAAGGGAAAAGAGGATTTAGTGATAAAAACCGAAAGAGAGGAATTAAGGACAGAATCGAAACAAGCGTTTGTCGCGCGAGGAGGAATGTACCGCATCCTCACCTACTAAACTCGCCAGCATGTACACGAGCACACTTACATCAAAAACACACCCACACCCCCCATCGGGCCGATATCACCCTCCCCCCTCCCACCCGACCCGGAGAGCCGCCGTCTGTGTACCCGACAAAGATCCATCCGTTCTTTTTTTTACTGATGCCGTGTTTTTCCAAGTCAATCAAAGGGCTCTGAGATGTGACCAGGAACACCCAGTAAGCAAAGGTCTTGTAACTGTTTCCCGTCAAGCCACACACACCTTCTGTATCAATACTCCTTTCTTATCCGCCGATGTCATTCGCAGCTCTCCTGTCATACACCAATAGATGCGTGCCTTTTGAAAGGTTATTGGAATTCCGTCGCATACAAATTATGCTCCTGCGCAATGTTTGTATGCCGGTGCCGCGCATTATATTCGGGTTAGGGAGATGACACGGTACTCCCTTCCGTCGGGCTTCAACTTTTCACAACCCGTTAATTCTGTTTGTTCGGTGTCATGCGGAAGAAAGAAAAAAAAGAAAAATAGGCCTCATTGATAAAGTACCCAGGGATATACCCGGCTATTCGTCGATCTCTTTGTCTGCATAGAAAGTGTATAACAATGGATATTTTAGTGCGTATATATGCCCCCCTTTTTCTAGTTTGGTTATGGAAACAGTGTGGCATTTATAACACCTTAAATTAACACTGCACTGTAAAAAGGAATTTCTTTTCGGCGTTGCAGTCACTTGTAATACACCGGTTGCCACGGGTTTTCGTATATTTGTGTGAGTCCAGCCAGCATTCACGATGGTCGGTTTTATTAATAATATTACTACAATAACTAAAAAGAAAATACTATTATATGGTTGGTAGGTAACAATAATAATAATAATAATAATAGTAACAATATAATAATAATAATAATGATGATGATGAATAATAATAATAATAATAATAATAATAATAATAATAAAATAATACTAATAATATAAAATAATAATAATAATAATAATAATAATAATAATAATAATAATAATAATAATAATAATAATAATAATATATAATAATAATAATAATAATAATAATAATAATATAATAATAATAATAATAATAATAAATAAAGCAACTTCCGAAACCAAGCACCGGTTTGCTGCGTCTGATTAATAATACCATTACCATTACTGTAAGGTATAAAGCGGTTTAAAGGCTGACTATCGGTTTCCAAATTAAGTGGATGGTGCGGAGCGCTTCTCTAAATCCCAGAGCTGCCCGCTGTTCTTCGTAAGTCATACCAGGCACACGACGGCAATTGAGCCAATAGCCCCTGTGTGACGTCATCGCGGCCAAACCACGGGGTTATCGGTCTCAAAGTCTCGTTTCATGATGTCCAGTGTCTATTCCACTTGCGTTTTTTGACCGGACAGGCATTTAAACCGATGTGAGATATTTCAGGTGCTTTTTCCCGTTATTTCACTAGTGATTTTGACAGAATGCCTCGCAGTGCCCTGTTAAGACACGGACCGTGTGGACACGTGCCCAAGGGTAGGGGCGGGCTTGTGTCTGACGCAAGCTTGTCGCTTATAGAGTAAACGTATCGATCTGGGATGTGCATTATAGCATAAAAAGGTTTCCCCATTTATCGGCGTAATTCAGCTGAACTTACGATGATGTTGGTGAATTATACACACCATTTCCCTTTAAAGCCAGTACTTCCATTACGTCGATAAGCTGGCAGTTAAAGTAAGTTTTTACTCTACCTTTGAAATACGTGGAAATAAGGAGCTGGAAACCATAATAGGGGGTTGAGGGCCAGCGTCAAAGCAAGAGTATCTTAGGATAACACTAGGACCGCCTCAGTCTAACGGTTTAACATAACTGCCGATTTATACACTTTGGTATTTTTACTAAATATCTTTCTTGTACTCAAATTATCACCACTGGTGCATTCACGGTCAGGTACGAACGGATCACCAACATTTTCGGACGGTTTATTGCGTTCGTACCTGCGGAGATTGAGAGACCAAGACACTGGAGGATCGCTGTCTGGCAGCCTCAGACCTTTCCAGATTAGTTCGGGCATTTTACAGTTTTTGCGCATAAGTGGAATACCGTGGTTCCCACCCTTAGTCGCTCTCCGAGAGGTCGTCTACCAGAGCTGGTGTGGCCATGTTCTTCAGTCTAATTATGGCAGAATTCTCAGTCGCTGGCGATGAAGATGGGAATGGTCTCATGACAAACAAGAACCAAGACGCGAGTTCTGCTGAAAAGCCTGATAAATTTGAAACGGGAAAGGTGGGACACGATTCTTAGCCGATGACAGGGAGCTGCTGCTGTCCAGTACTTTAGAGACTCGTATGGGGGGTTCGATGACGATCGCTCACAGTTTGACCATTACGAAGAAGAGACAAAACCACTGCTGACTGGCCACTTCTAGAAAGGAAGGTCGCAAGAGACCGCGACTTAGTCATCGAAAGACTGACATGGCACCGGTGTTTTATACCATTGTCGACCGGTTATCTGCAGAAGTAGGTGAGGCGTGAAAAATCTGTCTGTCCGTTTGGCCTGACTGCAGATGAGAAACCATAGAATGGATGCTTCATCAAACTTATCCGGACGACATAGAAGATTTGTGTTCTGTGAACGAACTTTTGCCTCAAAACTCTGCGTATACACTTAACCATAATGGCCACAATCGCGGGAGGTGACAGATCCATTTCCAGTCTTGAACGGGTAGAAAACGAAGGTAGTGTTACTCTGTGCCGAGAGAAGCTGAACATCCCAGCAGCACTTGGTACGGAGTCAGGCATTACCAGAAAACTTGACTTCCAAGATACTATGGCCGATTTTAAAGAGAGAAGATACGCGAACAAAGACTCTTTTTGGTAAACACGGGTTTAAACCTTGTTGACTAACCTGTTAGTTTGTTAAACCGTTCTTTTAAACTTTGCATTATACCAGGTATAATACTCTGTTTTACAGGATCTGTTGGCCGTCTATACCAAACACAAAAGCCTTGATTGACCATTTTGATATTAATCTTGGCGACCTCGCCTGAGCTTAACAGGCCTTTGAAACGTCAGTCAACATGGAGGCCAAAATTCCAGACCGGAAATTCAGAAATACGTAATGAGAGGTCGGCTACATATTACTACCATTAACGCAGCCCACTGCCTTTCTTCACCATAATACGCGATGTACTTTGCTGTCTCAGCAGCTAATCGTCAGGGCGATGATGAACGCGCAAGAAATAAGAAACGCAAGATGCCGCCATGTAATCTGAAAAGCATGATAGACCGCCATTTTTAATCATTTCACGACAGCTAACATTTCAATGAGTAACCTCTTAGCATAAACGAGCAACACAAAAATCAGAGGAGAGAGAGGGAAGAGAGAGAGAGAGAGAGAGAGAGAGAGAGAGAGAGAGAGAGAGAGAGAGAGAGAGAGAGATTATTAAAGTAACGTAATCTCGTCTCAGTTAGTTGCCATTCATAAACTCCGAGAGAGAAATGTTGATGCTCCAGCGGTTATTCCTTTGAAAACATGCCGCTGCATGTCGCTCTGCTGTCACGTGAGTGCCGATGGTGGATGTTTTGAACACACATTGTACTGTGTCGAGTTTCAGATGTCTGATGTATAATGCAAAATCTCTAATTAACGATGTATTTGTTAACTAAGCCGGGTATAGAAAGGTGTCTTTTGGAAACACCCTCTGTGTGTGTGTGTGTAAGTTGTCTATCTAATCAAAGCAAAACTGTAATTTAGAACCCTGTTCATAATTGCCATTAATCAATATCATAATTGAAAGAAAAGGAAAGTTCTAAAAACCACCTGTCAATGGGGCGCTGTCAGTGTGGTTCACGTGCTGGTACAAACCTAAAGGGAATATACACGAAAATGGTCGACTTGCGTGATTTTACGGAAGTGGTTAACTTGCAGTCACTGGCGGCACAAGGGAGTTTATGCAACTCTGCGACAGAACAGCTTCTCACTCGAGGTCCAAAACAAGCGACACATCGGTCAGAGTAAATAAACAGAACGTTCAGGGTTCCTACGTCTGACAGAGGAAGGAAGAAAATCGGCGTGTTGCTTTTGAGACAAGACTTACCGAAGACTCAAAGGTTCCTTCAGACCGAAAGAATGACACCAGTTCTTAAGGCAGCACAACGGCAGGGGGCGCTTAACTGGTCGTAAGTCGGCTTCGCCAGCGTGACATCATATCACGGACTCACTCATCGGCAGCCATGGCAACAAGAGTGGAAGACATTCTTGCAGCCAAAATATCACGCATACGCCGGCCTATAAATCGTCGAGGGCCCACTGACTTGCAGGAACCCTGGCAGGATGTGAGATGCCGACGTCACACGAGGAATGGCGCCCATCATGGATGTTCACTGACACTCACCAGATTTCTAATATATTTTGTACATCGCAGCCATTATAACTAGTTGTTGCATTTCACAACTGTTTAACTATATTTAATTGCAACTTAGTTAATTCACGGTAGCCGAAAGTATTCCATCTCCTTAGGCGAATGGAAACCAGAATAGACTTATGGTCTCTGCATTAAGCAGCGTAGTAATTTATCGTGGTGGAACCCCGATATATGCATATTTTAAGATATTCTTTCTGATAAAGAAATAAACAAATAATGAGTCAAAACAAAAATAAAATGCTAAATACTGAATAATCACATTTAAACAAAGAGAAAATAAAAGTTTTTTCGGGTGGTGCAATAATTTTGGTTACCACTATATATATATATATAAGTAAAATAAGCAAATAATAATTAAGGTTTAAGTTATAAAGACCTTGTTGCAATTCTTTTGTTTAATAAATCATTTCGGTGCTGGTTACCATCTACTTTCTTTAATATGAATATTAAAGCAAGTTAATATTTAAACTCCTTATTTATTTATTTTCACAGACGTAATTCTCGTGCCTTCACCAGCAGGAAGCGTGCTCCCTTCCTAAGGCACTTTACGGCAGTAGTAGGGTTATTCTTTATGCGAAGTTACGTTCTCGTTCTTCCTTATTCTTCTCGAAGAATGCCGGCTGTCTGTGGAGACACTTTACCTTATTCCCAATCATACCTCGGGGAGGGGGGTCTTCGTACGTTGTTTGTCGCCATTTTGATTTTAAAAAAGGGGGGCACCAGAAAGCAGCCAGTCCCCTGTTTTCTGCAGTTGTAGTTGTTGTTTTTTTTTTTTCCATCAATGCGGAGATCTGAAAATTCTCGATTACAACTTAAGCTTGTGTGTGTAGTTGGGGGGGGTAGTTTTGCGCAAATAAATAGATTAGGAGAAAAGATGCAGTGGTACAGCTGACCTCGACGCCGGGTTTGGTGGTCTTCCGCCATATTCCTACAGTGGGGTGGGAGAAGTAGCGCCGACGCCCTACTGGAGAACTCTCCACGGACATTTTACCGCCGCCCACCCAAGGAGCTCTCGGCGCGCGCGCGCTCTGGGCCGCGAATTCCGGGAGGAGGAGGAGGAGGAGGCGGGGAGACAGAGAGAGAGAGAGAGATGACGTCATACAGAAGAGAGAGAGAGAGAGAGATGGAGAGAGAGAGAGATGACGTCAATAGAGAGAGATGACGTCAATACAGAAGAGAGAGAGAGAGATGAGAGAGAGAGATGAAGAGAGAGAGAGATGACGTCAATACAGAAGAGAGAGAGAGAGATGACGTCAATACAGAAGAGAGAGAGAGAGAGATGGATGAGAGAGAGAGAGATTACGTCAATAAGAGAGGAGAGGAGAGATGGAGAGAGAGACGAGAGAGAGAGATGACGTCAATAGAGAGAGAGATTGACGTCAATACAAAGGAGAGAGAGAATGGAGTGAGATGAGAGAGCGAGAGAGAAGATTACGTTCAATACAGAAGAGAGGAGAGAGAGAGATGGAGAGAGAGAGAGAGAGAGAGATGACGTCAATAGAGAGAGATGACGTCATTACAAAGGGAGAGAGAGATGGAGAGAGAGAGAGCAGAGATGGAGGAGAGAGAAGGAGATGAGAGAGATGGGGACGAGGAGAGAGAGAGAGAGATGGAGAGAGAGAGAGAGAGATGACGTCAATACAAAGGGAGAGAGAGAGAGAGAGATGGAGAGAGAGAGAGAGATGGAGAGAGAGAGAGAGATTTACGTCAATACAGACGAGAGAGAGAGAGAGAGATGGAGAGAGAGAGAGAGAGATGACGTCAATACAGAGAGAGAGAGAGAGAGAGAGAGAGAGAGAACCACCGAAGTGGTGCTGCACATATCGTCGTGACTCCATCAAAATGGAATTTCTAATTTCTTCTATTCGGTTCTGGCTCCGGCCGATGTCGGTGTGAAAGAGTCTCTAGTTAACAGAAAAGAAAGAACAACAACAAAAACTGGAGAAGAGGAGCGACACCCTTCAAAAAGCCACCCACCTTCATGGCTCATCCCAGCTCGTCAGGCCGCTTGGCAAATTGAAAAAAAAAAAAAAGAAGACAAAAACGAGCTGTTAATGTCCCTTTGTCATCGCACGTCTCTTTATCCAACACAAACTTATCATTATTCCTTTGGCTCGCCGCAGTAAGTAATTATTAATTTTTTCGCTAAACTTCTTTCTTTCTTTCTTGTTGTTGCAAATTACCGCCTCCCCCCCCCACCATGATCAATAAGAGCCTCGAACCCGGATCTGGCCCCGCTTAAACCAACTGTTCATACAATACGGAAAGTGGGGTATCAGCTATTTCTATAAGCACCCTGCTATTTACACTAATCGCTCGTGAATTTAAAAAAAAAAAAAAAATAGATAAAAGAACATTAGGGAGACTTTGCGACAAGAGGACGCTGATATTTCTCTCCATCTTCAGTGTCGTAAAAACAACAGTATCTTCGGAACCCGACTGCGACTTTCGTTAAAAAATAGAAATAAAAAAAGTATTTCTTCTGAACCTTAAGAAAGTAGAGTCGCTGCTTTCTCTTGCAATTTTTTCGTCCAACATATGACGCAAATTTGCACAAAATTACGGCAAGACGTCTGTCAAAGGTCTTTACCGTAGTCAGGGTTGGTTCTGTGGGCAGAACTTTAAACAAACTAAAGTGAATTTATTTGTTTTTTTTTTTAAAAAAAAACAAACAAACAACTGCTGCTTATCGCCACCTTGTGGCGATGCCAGCGCCATCTGCTTCAACACGGTTCGTGGATGTTGAAGCGTTTGTGACGGGTAATGAAGTAGCTATTCCGGTCGGCCCGCGTTCTTTCAAATACGGTCGCCGAAGTTTAGGAGAGTGGAGGGGAACCGCGTGACAAAAGGAAAGCTGATGGTGGTGGTGCGCATTCTGGCGTCGCAGATTATTTGTTAGTTTGTTAGGGAGGGGAGAGGGAGAGAAGAGAGAGAGAGAGACAGAGAGAGAGAGAGAGAGGGAGAGAGAGAGGAGGGAGAGGGGAGGGGGGCGATGACGTCATTACAGAGAGGAGGGAGAGAAGAAGGAGACGAGAGAAGAGAGAGGGGAGAGGGAAGGAGAGAAGAGAAAGAGAGGAGAGAGGGAAAGGAGAGAGGAGAGAGAGATGGAGAGAGGGCGATGACGTCATTACAGAGAGAGAGGGAGAGGGAGAGAGAGAGAGGGAAAGAGAGAGGGAGAGAGGGGGCGATGACGTCATTACAGAGAGAGAGGGAGAGAGAAGAGAGAGCGAGGGAGAGAGAGAGAGAGAGAGAGAGGGAGAGAGGGGGCGATGACGTCATTACAGAGAGAGAGGGAGAGAGAAGAGAGAGAGAGAGATGAGAGGGCGATGACGTCATTACAGAGAGAGAGAGGAGAGAGTGTGTTGTATTTCTCTATTTATTCAGATTACGGGTTAGATATCGAGTGTAAACAACTATAATTGGTATTGACAAACAGTAATTCGTGATGATTTCTATTGGTCCATGAAGATTTTCTGCCATTACGGGCAGCGTTTCCAAGATAACGTGACCGGTTGCCACTTTGATCAGGATTAGCTGCACCCCCATCCTCCTCCTTTTTTTTTTTTTTTTTAGAAACCCAGCAACTAATTGCGGCTGCTAGCGAATCCCCGAACGAAAAGACATCATCCCCACTTTACTTTCACCGAATGACTAGCATACTGAACCAAAGGATCCCGTTTACGCGATGCTCGTGTGACTTTAAGTATTGGTCAGACGTAATAAGTAACGGTGGTAGCTCGTTCTTAAAGAGTCTATTTAATTTTACACAAAAATGGAGTGTTTCTGTGGCAACCATTGTTGCAACAACAAAAAAAAAACGGTTAAAAATGACAAAAAAAACACCATATAATTAGGTGATTTAATTAACTGAGCGATTCTTTAATTCATTTGCTAATGTCATGCATCTTTCTTTATCTTATATACAAATGTTTTTTGTCCTCTCAAAATGGACAGCGATATGTCCCCTGCTTCACGTGACTGCGCTATTTAAACGAGGCTCATCTGTGAAATACAGCCGGGTTTCTCGCATTATTGTAATTAAATAAACAGGTAAATATTCGGTGTGTTTCGTTCTCAGTCCTTATACCATCTCGCCACTTAGCGCGATGTTTAATTAATTTAAATCGAATGTTGTGAAACCGTGTATTAGGAATACGAACAAAGATCAGTGGTGTTGATCTTCACTAAGTCAGCCATTTTCCGATTTCCCCTCCTTCTGCAGTCGCTCACCGTTTGTTCCTGCTCTGCTTCGTTTTAATTTCTTGGAAAAAAAAAAAAAACGTTTAGAAAACGAGCTCCCTAAAGACCCTTCTTCTCCCCTGCCGCGCACTTATTGTAGGAGTTGGGCGCCGGTGCACGTCCTCGGGACAAAGTCGCTAAGCCGAGATGGACGTCAGCCAGACGTCTGTCGGGAAGCTTGCCCGGTGGGGCAGGAAAGCGGCAGGGGCCAAGCCGTTCTGAACAACTCCCCGATCTCTATTGTCGGCCAATGGAAGCGAGGAGGGGCTGGGAGGGAAAATGTGAAGCTCGACGCAAATGACAGCTTTCAGCAACAATCCGTTCCGTGTTTTTGCGCGGGCTCTGCCGATACTGCGATTGATTCCTTTCCCCTCCGCGTGCGGGCAATTCCAGAAGCTATAGTCAACAAGCACAGAGAGCGAGAGAGAGAGAGAGAGATGGGGGGGGCGGAGGGCTTATGCCCAGGAGTAAAGAAAGCGTCTACTTTCGATTCATTTATTCTCCCATGCTGAGCCGCAGCTTAGTAGTAACGGTGATCAGAGCGCATCTCGCGCAGAACGTTGCTCTCGCCGATCACGGGATCAGTTGCGCGACACCGGCCCAAGCAGGCGAATCAATCTATTTAACGGAATCGCAGTGACACACACACACACACACACACCAACAGCGGTGTGGGCCCGGAAAACACACCGAGGGCCAAACACTTCCCTTTCCAGACGGTCCGGACCTTTTCCTTTCGGTGTCATTCGCTCAGTCTGTTTCTTTTTTTTTAAATATTTGGTACCGGAAGTGACTGCCAGGTTTTGTGTTCTGATTCATGTCTCTCCGAGTACTGCCCTTCCTTCCGGTAGAATCGAGAATATTTCACCAACCAGAGTCCGCGAAGCCCCGGAAGGCGTAGGGCCTTCCTTAAGTTATCGGTTGACAGGAAGGAGACGCGTGTACCGTCACTGAGGAAGAGAACAACAACAACAACAAAAAGGAAAGTGCCCGACGACAATATGCAACACGCGAAGCAAAAAAGAGGGAGACGTTTTGACGACAGGTGGCAAGTCTTCACCGTAAATTTACTGTAACATGTTTTGTCACAACAACTATAAGTTAATATAGTGTACACTGTATTAAATGATAACCCGATTTACGTATAACGAGGAATCCACAATTTACGGCTGCTGCGATGTCCCATCCTCCCCAGATCTCTTTTCCCCGCAGACGGAGAACAAGCGAGATTTTCGTTAATTTCCAGGCGATGGAGTCTGAAAATAAAAATAAACAGGAAAACACCAAATTTTCCAAAAGTGTTTACTAGCACAGGGTAGAGGTAAGAGGGTTGCTAAATATTGACAGACGTTTGCCTATCGCCGTGTACGTGCGGACTTCAGGCCATATTTAGCTGTTCTCGGTTTTTAACCTGGTGACTTAACACTACCTAAACACGGTGCGTTCAGCTTTTTTAACCGATTAACAAACATCCCAACAACTACATACTTTTTCTCCACAATACCTTATCTCAGATTTTTCTTTATAATTCCTTTTATTCCTCGTATCTTCCTGTTTGGCAGTACCGTTTGTTTGGGGAGGGGTTTGGCTTTTTAAAAAGATTTCTCGAAGAGAACGGTCCGAACTGTCTTTCGTCCTGAAGAAAATCTTCTCCTACAGAGGTCGCTCCGTGCGTTACGTCACAATAAACTCGTGACGTTTTGAGTAGGAAAACCGCGTTTAGCTTTGAACTGCAGACTTTGCTTCGTAAAAAAAAAAAAAAGAATATATATGTTTATTTTTTTCATTCTTCAAATTTCACGAAGACCGCGGGGCTTTGACTCTGATGCCGCCAGATCTGTTTATTTAAAACTTCTCTCTCTCTCTCTCTCTCCCCCCACCCACCATTCCTCAGTCCGTTTTCGGAGAATTATCGCCCGTGGCGGAGTGTAGGCGAACCGACAACCTTCCTAATGTCGGACCAGGCGCAAAATATGCCGCTGGTTTCCGCACAAAGGGAACCACAAGTGCCAGTTATTATCCCCAACCCCTTGAGAGTTCTTAAAAGCTCCGAGCGAGGTCTTTAGTAAAGCGAAGGAAAACTTAACTAAATCAGGACAAAACACAAGAGCGAGTCTTCGAGACACATCGTTTTATTGGTGTTAAGAACTGATTGCAACTTACACAGGACATCTTGCCGTAGAGGGAGAAGCCTCGTGTTGGCACCGCCATTTTGAGCCCGACGATGGCAGAGAGAATGTTACCGTTTGATTGTCAACTCGCAATGGAATAAATTTTGTCCCCCACCCCTTTTTTTTCTTCTTCTCCCGTCCTACGGTTGACAGCTTCGTGTTTTTCCGCCGGCTTCCCGAGAGAGTCCGAAAGCCAGCAGCGCTACTTCCGTCTGTCTGAGGTAAGTGGTTCAGCGGTCACATGCCGGATGCTCGAACAAATGTGCTGGGATGTCACGAGCAGATTCTGCAGAGCGTAATATTGTTTTGAGGAAACAAAGAAAAAAAATATTTTAAAAAGGTTTTTAATTTTTTAAAAGAAAAACAACAACAACAAAAACGCGCGCAGCCAAAGGAAACCATGGAAATCGTGTTAAAGGTCGGGGTTTGGGTCACGGGAGCCATTTTAAAAATCGTCTTCGATAAAAAACATGGCGTCACTCCTTCCATAGACGTTCTGGCTTGACGTTTTGAAATTAATTCTAAATTGACGTATTCGTTTACTTATTTAAATATTCGCGAACGCTTTCCTCGTTCTGGGTTATTTGTGGAATGGACGCGGTCAGGGGACCTTATAACGAATATAATACACGCATATTCTGTGGATTTGATATTGGAACAACAACAGCAACAACAACAACAAAAGATACTGATCTCGATATTTTTTGCTTCATGCGTTACATCTACGGACATCTTTACTTTCCAAGTATTTTTCATTAGTTCGCTTACTTTTCAAATAAAGTCTTGCAAAAGTCTATTTATGGTTTTAATTTTTGCCGTACGAAATTATTATAGGAAGAAGAAAAGGAAACAAAGATTCTGACAAATTTCCAACTCGTGAACCGTAACTGAGCTTTGGGCCACGATGCCGCCGACGTTCGCGAACGGGTGAATCCGTTTTCATCAGAGCTGACAGAAGAAGTAAGCGCAGCATCTTCGACATTAACTTCGATATACGGGGCACTTTAACATATTCAGATAATCAGAGCAGGCGTTCGGAAAATTTCTCCGATTGTACAGATAGTTTGGCAAAAAAACGAGAAATAATTACTAACAACAACTATTTACACACCTTGAAATAATACGCAGCATTTATTATATACAGTCGTAATGTACAGTTTCATATATAATACACGTCCATGTGCTATCTCTCTATAGTCGGTATTGCTGGTGTATAAGGAGAAAGTTCGATGCGTAGGAATATCACTGGCGCGCGCGCGCGCGCGCGTGTGTGTGTGTGGGGACTCGTTGTATATTTTATGCAACAATTGGGGGAAAGAAAGCGAGCGGCATAGCGCAGTTCTCGGAGAGTATCAGGGCGAGCACCTAGCAGCGGATGTAATTCTCCTAATTGATAACCAAACAGCTGAATTTCTCTCCACACACAATCTATCCCTCCGCTCTTAAAAGCTAAACTCCCTTTGTTCCGTACCAGCGACACCTGCTTTCCCAGCGGAAATCCTCGGCCATTCACGTGGAAGCTCAACGGGATCCTGTGTCGCTTGTGGTCGGGAATTCGATTTCCACATTACGCGTGGAGGGCGCCCCCCCTCCCTCTCTCCGCCCCTAAATAAAGGAGGAGGGGAATCAGCCTATTGCCATTAACTCATAAACGTCTGAAAAGCCCTTTTGAGTGCGTTCTCTCCATCTCTCTGTCTCTGCAGCGCAGTATCTATAAATATATATATATATAAATGGTGTGTACGTATATATTGCCTTTTTTATGATATCACGATGTGGGCATCGAACAGCATCATCCGCCTCGCTCTCACCTCTCCTCGGAACTCGACTCTCGCTTCTCTCTCCCCCTCCCGCGACTCTTTTAATGACATTTGAGACGACATAACAATAGAACATTAATACTTCCGCTGCCAGAAAGTTCTTTTCACGAATGTGTGTACATGTATATAATTTTCTTCTCAGCCACAAAGCTTTCTGTTTATTAACTGCCCCCCACCAACCAACTCAAACTTTATTTGTTATTATTCTTTTTGGTATAACATTTCTCATAACGTCAACCCGACTCATCTTGTCCCTTTGATGTCCAGAACGTGAAGAAGAAGGAAAAAAAAACGGAGTATTTCGCAATTCGTCTCCAATCACCCACCTGATTAACTCTACCACTCGGACCAATTAGTTACCCTAAAGAAGTATATCAACACAAACGATTAACACCGTTTCTGACCCCCGTTCCCCTTCTTCCTCTTGGCCGAACTACCAGCCTCCCGCTGTCATCTTGTAAGCTTCCGCGTTACTCCGCGGACTTGTGAATAGTCGGAACAGCGAAGAGAAACCGTTATTAAGGGGGGGGTTAGGCTTCAAGAAAAGTTTAAAGTCTCTTTAAATAAACTCATATTTTAAGTAGTCTGTCTTAAATATTATAATAGGCTTATTCGTCAGTTTCGTGGTAGGTGAACTGGACCGGTGGCTGCCACCGTTCGGTCGTTGATGAAACTATTCGGCTGCCTTTTAACCGTTTCTCAGCCGCTTTCTTGATTAATGGTTCGGGTGCAGCGACGCGATGGAAGCTCATTGAGGAGGAATACGGAGGCTGGGATGTAAGCGACCGTCTAGCCCACTCAGTTCTCGTAACCCTTACCCTAAACAGCGTCTCGGGAGAGGAAATCACACCTAAGATAGGGGCAGAGAAACAGGGAGAATATGATTATTAGAGCATAAAAAAGATAACTGATATTAAAATTATTCATTAATCTAAAACTGAATTTGGTCTATTTTAAGATATTAACTGCAAGACGTTAAATACTTTAAAAACAGTGACAACTTAATAATAATAATAATAATAATAATAATAAGAATAATAATAATAATAATAATAATAATAATATAATGTTGTTGTTGTTGTTTTATTTATTAATTAGGCAATAAAGTAGATTTAAACTCTACTGGGTTCGGGAAATAGCGGACTGGATAATGAGGCTCGGAATGAACACGCTAATAAACTTGTAGAAAACAATTCTCTGAGAAGTGTGAAAATCTTCTATCCTCTGATTTAACTACAGGTGTTTTATTTTATTTAAGAATTTTTAATATCAGGTTGTCCGGCTTACGAGGGAAGAGCTGGGTTCAGGGTCCGACTTAGAGCGGGTTCAGATCACGTCCCCAGCTGGCCGAGCGGGATGTCGTCGAGCTCCACCAGGGAGGGCTCTTTATTTTTGAAAAAAAAAAAAGATTAGAAAAAGAAGAAGAAGAAAAAAAAAGTACTTTTACTCCCTCCTCCATCCTTTCTCTGTGTCATACGCAGGAAAGCCGACAACAAAGCATTCGCAAATTGTTTTCAAAACTAAAAAAGGGTCTGGAATAATAATTAAAAACGAAGGTCACCTTCATATAACTTACAAGCACGGTGCTGTGTCTCGCTACACGCGTCGGACGAGTTCGAATGTCGTACTCACGAGGTAAGAGTTCTGTTTAATTTAAAATTTTTATACAACTAATAAAGAACAATTTTTAATCGGATATGTATATATATAGTTGTTTTTTTTTCCTCCCCCTTCTCTTTGTCTGCTGTTGTCCAAACCACCATTTCCTTTATAAACCTATGATGTTCTACGGAGAGTGCGAGGCGAGCTCAGAAGTCGCTGGACTTGTACATGTCGACCAGTAGTCTCTCGATCGGTATATTGCCGATGGTCTTTCTGAAAAACAGTTCTTCTATTGTCGTGCCGGAGACAGTCCGCAGAGACGGAAGCAGCAGCAGCAGCTTGCCGAACCGGAAGGGCTGGGTGGGATAGGTTGTCTGGATGTACTTGCTAAGTGTCACCTGGGCTTGGTCCTGCAGCCCTACCACGGTGTGGAAATCTCGCAGCGTCTTCATCTCGGCTCCAGAGCTTGGAAACACTGAAGCAGAGAAAAAAATTGTTTAATCCAATTGCGGTGTGTGTGTGTGTGTGGAAGTGTTCAGTCAGCCCGCTACTGACACCTGGTGGAATAAACAGAAAGACCTTTTGTCGATATTCCTGAAGATAATGTAACAATATTTTGTTTTTTTTTTGTTGTTGCTAAGTTCCAGCTGACATTAACAGAACCAGGCCGAGAGGTTTGCATTTACTCCGTGTTCAAGGCGATGCAGATCCGGAATTGGACTGACTTTTCAGCCATCCCTAAGGACCGGCGGAGTAAAGTCCACCTTTACACGACTCTTATTATCTTTCATTTTAACGCCGTGTAAATATCGCGTAGAGGTGAAGGTCTTTTCAGTTCCTGGTGGCGGCCATTACAAGGAATCGGTTAGCAAAAAAATTAGATAAATAATAGTGCAGACGGGACATTTTCAGAGATGGATCTCTCTCTCTTCTCTCTTTCTAGAGCAGAGAACACCCCCCTCCCTTCCGGGAAAAACAGCAACAGTGACAGAGAATTTTTTAAAACTTAAAAAAAAACTTCAATCGACGTAATTCATAACAACCAGGCGCCGGGCTTCGTAAGGCGAATAGCGAGAAGAGGCGGTGGCGCGGGTTTCGACGAGAGAGAGAGAGAGAGAAGAGAGAGATGGAGAGGGAAGAGAGAGAGAGAGATGGAGATGGAGAGAGAGAGAGTGAAGAGAGAGAGATGAAGAGAGAGAGAGAGAGAAGAGATGGAGAGGGAATGAGAGAGAGAGATGGAGAGAGAAGAGATGGAGAGAGAGATGAGAGAGAGAGAGAGAATGAGAGAGCGAGAGAGAGAGAAGAGATGAGAGAGAGAGAGAGAGAGATGGAGAGAGAGAGAGAGAGAGAGAGAGAGAGAGAGAGAGAGAGAGAGAGAGAGAGAGAGAGATTGGAGAGGGAATGAGAGAGAGATGGAGAGAGAGATATGAAGAGAGAGAGAGAGATGGAGAGAGAGAAGAAAGAACGGTCTTTCATCCCGTTACCTATTCTTCACCCATAACGGAAGTTTGCCACCGTCGCCGTGATGAGGAATACAAAGTGGAACGAGGTCGCGTGGACTTTGCTAAACAGATGGTCTTTATGAGACATGGCGGCGCAGTTCTCCCCCCCCCCCCAGCCAACCACCTCCTCTCTCGGCTCCAGAGCGGGTGTGGAGGTTCGAGATAGGTCAAAGTTCAATTGAAAAAAGTGTAGAGTTAGACCATAGTTTCGGTAAACTTGTTTCTTCGTCCGTTTATTTTTCGATTAGTAAAGCAAAGGATTTATTTTGCAATCTTCTAGGAGGAAAACTTGGTAAATCAGACCCGTTTAATCACGTGGAGAAAAAGACAGAAACAAAGGCAAACCCTCGTCTGTTTCTAAAAAATTCTCAGCATTGCGTTTCTTTGCAACGCACGTGGTCCATAAGTGTTTGGTCTGCGTAACACCTTGAGATAGGGAAAGGCAACCGAGAGAAATAGAGATGTCATCCAGGAAGGATTTTCCGAATTGACAGGATAATTTTAGGTAATATAATTTAAAACATTCTGCACAATCATGGCGGGTATTGGTTTTGTATTAATTTCAAAATGCCACAACTCACGGAAAACCGGAGACAACTCCAGCAGTGCGAGAACTATTCACGCAACACCGTAAGGTAGCGGGGTTAGTCCAATGTTGGTAATTATCTATGAACCAAAATCCAGACTGCTGATTTCAGTTGGTTTCCAAGTCCAGAAAATGCACACGTAAAGCCGCCATCTTACCACCGAATCATAACAGATATGACGTCAGATCGTAGTTCACAGTGAGTCTATGCAACTTAGCATTATTTCTTCATTTGGTTTGAATGATGATAGTTTAACTAACTGGCAATTTTGTTTTAATTCTAAGTGTCAGACACAGCCGTCATTTGGTCGGTTAAAGGAATCAACGAACTTCCAGATCTCTCTCTCTCTCTGACTAATTCAGTTACCTTAATGCGCATGCGTCGAAACAACTTCACGGCTTTGCCAGATGCGTGACTTTGTTCACAATTACCCAGCGCCATTGTCGACTTGGTTACCTCGTCATCGTCGCTCCCAAGTCCTAGTCGCAGTTGCCGGGTTTGATTAATTACTAATTCAGCGCATCGCTCTCCTCGGGACTTGTCAAATCCTTTCCCCAAACAGCGCTGTTTATCTAAGCGAATATTTTAAATAGGAGGCCAAGAAGTTTTTTTACTCATAAGTTTGTTGGTCTCTCCCCCTCCGCCCGAGCGCTGGCTGTAACACGCAAATTCCCGGTAACCGCATTCTTGAAATATTCCAGCAGCCACTGGCATAACGAACTGGGGGTGGGGGGGGGGGGGGGGGGCCCGCTCACGGCCAACGGAAGCCGATGTTATGTATCCAGTTTGGACCGACGACGCCCTCTGGCGGCGCGACCGTCGCCACGTTTCGCCGTCTGTCATACCTTTCTTTGAAATGTAGTGTACGGAACTCCGCCCGGGCCTCGAGACCCTCGCGTTATCTCGCCGTGAGCGCGCGATAAACGAGAAAAACGACCCTGGAAAGGGGGGCGGGCCCCGGATGCTGACGGCGGCTGTTAGTAGCCGTACCCGATCAGCTCTCCCCCTGGCTGCGCGAACAGAAAACACGAACGATCCGATGCCGTCGCCGGCCCAATCCTTCTTCAGTGTTACCACCAAATTCAAGAGAAAACTCAGTAGATTTAAGCCCGGATACCTTCTCGAAAACGTCTGGGGCGATGCCACCTTTCTCTCCACCTCCCCCCCCGTTAAAAGGACTCCTCGCAGTCGCGCGTGCATTGTTCTGTTCGGCGTTTACGTCACATCCTCGGCGGTATTACGTCACAGTTGTGCGAGGCGGCGACGACGCGAAGCGTTAATACGTCGCCATTTGTTCTTTTATTTTTTTAACTTTAGTTTCAAAAGAGCTGTAAAGAAAACAGCAGCACGCAAGAGGGCGATATATCAATATGTGAGTGCTAAGTTAATTAGACCCTGTATACATTTTATAATTTGTGGTTATCACCATAGAAACCGAACCAGGAATGAATTTTCTAACGTGAACAGAAGAAGGTCGCTGTTCACTTATCGTGATTAATAATGGAAGGGTTAGCATCCCCCCCCCTCTACACCGTCTCCAATTTACTGCGGACGGGGGGGGTCGATTTTTTCTATGAAATTAGCCGCTGAACAACTCACCTGTTTTGAATATCACAATGCCTTTTAGACAGGCATATTCGGTGGGATCCACTTGCAAGGCCTTGAACTTCGCTATGATTTCCTGTAGGACCCTTATCTCGCTCATTATGCTCACCACCTTTTCGTGGGGCGAGTGTTCTGTGCTTACCCCTGAAAAACAAAGGAGAGGGGGCTAACACAAACCTGAGATCGGTCGACAAAGTCCTATAAACTGCGGGCAAGTTCTCTCTCTCTCTCTCTCTCTCTCTCTGAGTGCGTAACAGAGATGCTGGATTAGCAATCATTCAACAACAATTACGTTACAGTGGAAAGACGCCGCATCGATCAGCGACGGTTTCTTCCTTCGTCCCCCCCCTCCCCTCTCCATCCCGACAGAAAGTCTACGAGGCGGGCAGAATTATCGACCCCCGCGGCGCGGAAACTCCCTCAGTTTTGTTGGCGGCGTGTGTTTGTCTGTTTGTTCTCCCTCTCTCCTCTCTTCTCTCTCTCTCTCTCTCTCTTCTCTCTCTTGTGGAATCCACATCTCAAACAACGAGTCACGTAGGAATATCTCAGTCACATTGCATTCTCAAAGACTAATTTTCCATTCCCTTATTTATTTGATTTATTTCCAGTTTTTTTCTCGAGACTCCCGCTGCGGAGATGGAAATATCGACCTGTAAATAAATACAGCTGCGGGAGAGGCCGGGATGGGGGAGAATCACGATGAGCTGAAGCGCGATGTGTCGGGGGAAGACGAAATATGCTCGGACGTGTTACCGTTTGAGCAAATTCTCTAAGTCGCCTCCTCCCGGAGATCTCAAACATCAAAAGCAGATAAACAGCTCTTTTGTTTTATTTTGAGAAACAAGTCAAATCCTCCTCGGGGTGTAACTACACGGAGCTGTCTAGCGGCTCACCTGTAATCACAACAACAACAACAACAAAAAAAGAGAGAGAGGAGAGAGGGGGAGAGAGAGAGAGAGAAACAACAATGCAGTTACCTGTTTAAGAAGAGCTGATTTGTTTGAACGAGCGCGGAGTTTATCGTTGATTCATTAAGCTACGTAAACTAGGTGTCTAATCTTCCTTCAAGCTATAAGGAGCAACAGAACCAAAGGAGAGCTATACGGTTTTACAACAAAAAAATAAATGAGAGAGAGAGACATAAAAGGTAAATTTTGTTGGCGAAAACAGAAACTTTCGGAAAGGATCTCTCCATCTCTCAGCTGAGTATTTTCCCAGAATCTGTGACGTCTTGCAGCAGATGTGCATCCAAGGTCTAAAGATTTTTTTGCCCTTTTCTGTGTGTTATCGCATGAGAAATTAATTGACGCATACGCATACCTGAGGAATAACGCTGTCGTCTAAATGTTTCTGATGCTATAGTCACCTAACTTCATATCCGGAAAAATCCTACGTGCGGTAATGCCTTCATATTTAGAGCGGCGTTAAAATATATATTTTAGGAATTAGTCATGTTAGCCACTGCTGCAGTTACTATGAATATTTTAACGTTTTAAACTACACCTTGTACCAGTAAATGGATGCTCCCTGACGACGATTTATATCAAGCTAGTTCTTCCATAAGGCTTTGCTGCAAAATGCGAACAATTATGGCGGCCGATTCACCCGATCTGCAGTCTTCTGCTTGTTACCGAGGCCCCTGAGTAACCAAATCCTGCCACTTACCCGCAGCCACGAGAAGGGGTCCCGACTCAAGTGGCATCTGAAACTGAGCAGCTCCTAAAACAAACAGCTCCCGCCATCCTTCTTCCAGCAGCAAGAACTGGTCCCTAGACGGCAGGCTGAGGAATGCTGGGATACTCTTCACCCATTTGACGCTCATAAAAAGTAACCTCGCAGCTGCTTCGCAAATTGCTTCCGGGTTATTGAAATAGGCCTGTATAAGTTCGTGAGGGTACTGGAGATAGAGAGAAGCAAGACAGAAGATGAATTATTAAAATATATTTATGGCTTAAATGCAATCAAAAATACCATCTTCTGAAAGGAAGACAATCCTCGTTGCAACGTGCTCTCGGTAAAAGTAGTTTGTTTTTTTGTGGGGTGGGGACAGAATAGAAACATTTACGTAAATATACAGCGGAAAATGGGAGAATTTTCATTTGAAAAAAACGGGGTAGAAAGAAGCTTACGCAAATTTCAACCAATGCTGACATTCGCGATATTTTACAAGAATGGGAGCATGGCTGATTGCATTTCCCGAACGGGGAGCATCTTTGGAATCTTCTGCTGCATTGCGTCCCCTTTAAAGGGATGCACTAAGGAGCACTGTCTCTCTTCAGATCGCCTGCGTGTACTTGCGTCTTAAACAAGTAGGGGGTAATATTTCGGTGCAGTTACCCAAACTCGGTGAAAACACTTTGTGTTTTTTTGTTTTTCTTTCTCGTGTCGTGTTCATAATTTCACGTGTGGCTAAACTGGTGCGCACCAAAGTCGTAGATTCCGTCAACGGCAGTAATACTTATTCCTGTTTATGGAGTCTAGAAGAAAACGGAGAAATAATAGCAATCTGTGCCTTTCACATCTTCGAGCAATGAAGGTAAAAAAAGGGGGGGCATTTACTGTAGAAGATGGTGGTCTCCCCTTTCTCTTTCTGGTCTCTCCGCCCACGTGACAGTGGGTTGGAACAGAACACAATGTCGAGGCAAACTGGCTATTATCGTATGGATTCTATTGTAAGAAACAAACCGCTGACGTACCATTCGAGATTGGAATCCCCGCCGCACCAGGGAAGATCTAACCACTACATCGACCTGCTCTCCCTACAATATAAAATGATGTCAAAACCATTTGCATACATATGAATATTACATATATATAATTCTTTTTTTTTTTTTTTTTTTTTGGTATCATTTTTTTTTTTTTAGCGGACATCGAATACCAGAGAGCGTGCTGCGTTTCTTCATCTAAGGGAAAACGGTCGCTCGAAATAAGTAATAAATACTTCCCCAGCAACCAACCACTCAGCAGTTGCACTATCTTACTGATTTCTTTTATTGTCGAGAAGCGCATTTATGCGAAAGAGGGGATGACTGGCTGTGCCGTGAGAACTCAAAACGGCCGCCAGCCGTCCAGCAGACCTTACCTTTGGGGTTGGTTGGCAGAGAATGCCGTTAGACACCTGAGGTGGCTCTACAGCGCTGACTGTGATGCCATCATTAGCGTGGTCAAAGGGGACGAGTCCAGGTAGAAAGTGGGTCCGGAAGGCGTTAGCGGGCAGAGACGACGCGAGTTCGCTTGTTTCTTTCAGATACATGGCGACCTGTCTTCGTATAGTCGAATTTCGTGGACC
Source organism: Nautilus pompilius (assembly GCA_018389105.1). Taxonomy (NCBI): domain Eukaryota; kingdom Metazoa; phylum Mollusca; class Cephalopoda; order Nautilida; family Nautilidae; genus Nautilus; species Nautilus pompilius. Next base: position 935,027 of record JACATO010000319.1, read on the forward strand.
TCGTTCGTGCTGAACGGCTGGTTAAATAAAGAAAGGGTTAAATATATACATTTATAAACGTGTGTGTGTATGTAAATGTGTGAGTGTGTATCTCTGTGTGTGTGTGTGAGAGTGTATGTGTGTATGTGCGTGTATGTGTATCTGTGTGTGTCTGCGTGTGTGTCTGTGTGTGTCTGCGTGTATCTGTGTGTGTCTGTGTGTATGTGTGTGGTATCTGTGTGTGTCTGCGGTATCTGTGTGTGTCTGTGTGATCTGTGTGTCTGGTGTGTATGTGTGTGTCTGTGTGTTCTGTGTATGGTGTGTCGCGTGTGTATGTGTGTGTCTGCGTGTGTGTCTGTGTATCTGTGTGTGTCTGTGTGTGTATCTGTGTGTGTCTGTGTGTGTCTGCGTGTGTATGTGTGTTGTCTGTGTGTGTGGGTATCTGTGTGTCTGCATGTGTATGTGTGTGTCTGCGTGTGTGTCTGTGTGTATCTGTGTGTCTGCGTGTGCATGTCTGTGTGTTTTACTCCGGTTTAAAATATTCATAGCAGCGGGAAACGGAAAGAAAGAAGTAAGTTTACCTTAGTTTAATTTTGTTATGTGGTATTTTTTTTAACGATTTTAGATTCCCCGCACAGAAAAGCCAGCATTGTTTAATGAAAGTTTTCCCTAAAAGATATGGTGTGGAGTAGAGAAGAAAGGGAAGTCGTTCTTTCCTGCTTGTTTCACTGATACAGCGATTTAACTGAAGTCGGCGGCGAACAGGAGGAGACGACCGCAATCTCTGGCGTGAATCACTTTCAATTTCGCCAAGAGTACGAAATAGGCTTCCACGTAATAGACTTCCGTTCGTCGACCTCTCTTCTTCTCAGTCGGCGCTCTGACGAATGATGGCGTTAGCGGCCTCTTGGAGCTCTTCAGAGTGGAGAACAAGTAGCCGGGTCGACATGGACTCCGTATTGTAACCAAGATGTAAGCAAATAGTGTCGTGAATGCACAACAGGGGCCCCCCGCAATGTTTAAAAAAGAGAGAAAGAAAGAAAGAAAGAAAACCTCCGACTTCTGCGTGCCGAATTATTAAAAGGAAACCGAGAAATAGGAGAAATTGATGGAGCTCCCCAAACAGGACGCGTTCTCCTTTATTACTCTCGGTGCTGTCCGCCTTTTCCCTCGCTTTCTCTTTCTCTCCCAGCGATGAACGCAGCTCACGCGCACCTGTGGTGATTGCGACCCATTGTACGTGTAACTGGATAGGTAAGATTTCAGGGAGCCACACGTTAAGTCGCTCTCTCGTGTAGAGCCACCACCGACCGGATAATTGCCGGGTTCCGCGGGATGGCTTAAAAGCCAGGCGCGGATAAGGCCCCCTCCACTCACCTAGCACCGACCACCTCATTACCGCGGCGGCCCCCGACGGATTTTCGGTCTTTACGCGTGTAACCAATCAGCGCCCTCCCTGCCGCAGAAGCCCCTTAACTGCGACTTCCGGTCGTCGACGATCAGACTTAAGCGGCCAACAAATCATCTAAATTTTCGAGGCGGGGGGAGGGTTAATGGAATTGATCGCCCAGTTACAGCGAAATACGGCGGGTGTCCCAGCCAGTATCGGGCCCGTGCGGCTGGCGACAATCCCATTTCCTTGATAAGGGAAACACGTGCGCCATAAGGAACCCGTGGGCGCGCCAGTTCTGTGATTGGGATACTGGACTGCTAGGGTTAAGGACTCGAGTTCGAATTCCGGATCCCTTTGGCGTCTCACCCCGCAGTTCCTTCTCCTCCCGGCCGAGTTCTATTTCGGCTGAGAGTCTCGTTGGTGCCAACAGCGCAGCACTGCAACCTCAACATTCCCCCTGCGATGTAATACGTTCGGGGCAATTAAAATACCGGTCCCTTACCCCCTTTTTTTTTTAAATTTCAGAGACGTTTGAGACGGGATCTGATAAAAAAAAAAACTTTTTCTTTTCTTTCACAGAACAAGCAAATTTAGTCAGACCTCATCGAATAAAGGGACCGAGGGAAACGATTATAAATCGGCTAAATTGCCAGCATGATGACCAGTTTAACTAACAGGGAGATTTCTTTACCCCCGAGGACCCGGTACGGCCCTTATAAATCCTGCCTTTTCGAATAAACTTACCTAAACTACAAAAACAGAAAGAGAGAAAAAAAAACCAGCGGGGGCTACAAAACAGACAGAACGGCACGTGACGAGGGGCCCACAGTCTGATGACGTCGCCGTTTCGTAATCAGTTGTGGGCTTGAGCTTTACGCCATTGTTTTTTTGTAGGAGGTGCACAGCCTGAATTGCCGGGAGAGAACGAAGAGCGAGCGGGAGGCAATCCCCCCGTAGCCTCATCAGAAGACGTTGGTCCCATCCAACGCCCGTCTGGCGATGTGAGTGAGCGAGACTCCATCTGGCGGAATGGCCGCACGTCGGCAGATGAAGCACTTGGATCTAATGGACTCTTCCTTTGTCCCGAATTGCTTTCTATAGCTAATGAATTATTTGGATTCTATGCATTATAAGTTAAGACTAATAATTTTTTTTTTTTCAAAACCTTTGTAATTACATACGGAAATACGGGATGTGTTCATGCGTACTCTGTTCTGCTGTTTTCACGCCGTGCTTCTCTGTTCTTGGCGTTCATGAGGCGAGCGCAACAAGCTCTAGTTGGAGAGCAGCACCTGTCGACGAAGATGGCGGCGAGGTTCTTCGTTAGAAGCTGGCTGGCCTATCTAACTGGGCCGATCCGAACATACTTACGAAAAAGGGGCGGGACATACAGAATTAACCCTTTTTTAAAAAAAATGTGGTATGGTTTGTAGGTGAACTTTTACTTAGATTGTAGGCAGTCTGTAGAAATGAGACAGACACTTCTCTAAGTACAGATGCAAATAGGAAACAAGATGGTCAACCTGAGATGCATCTGATGCCATATAATTTGTACAGATTTAGATTAACCATCATTACAAAGGTAGTATTAAGTAAACGATCTCTTCCGATTCAAAATAACTTATATATACATAAAAACCTAGAATGACAACTTAGCGTGGGCTCGAAATATTCTTTTGACTCTGAGAGAAAGGAAAATAAGGAGAAAGCCATCTTGCTTGGACAAACCAGTAAATATAAATATAAGTGGGAAGAGAATAGCAACGATAGACATTTTGTCCCCAACTTTACTCTCCGGAACCGAGAAAGGGATGGAGCCTGAAGAATGTTTACACATGGCGGGTGTTGAACTGTGATGGCGAGAAATGATTCGAAATGGGTGTGGTGGGGACTTTGTTTAACTGGATGACTCCGACTTCCTCGAACTATCAAAATATTTTTATATAGCGGGTCTTTTAAATGGGAGAAAATAAAAAGTCGTGACTTACGATGGGCAAAGATATTTAAGAAAGAAAGAAGGAAAGGTGTTATTTCAAACACCCAGAAAGTGTTACCGCGAGTTAACAGACTTGCGTGTCTTCTCCTTGCGAGCGTCGCCATTTAACGATATCACGACTTGTCTGCCATTTATTTCTTTAACACCTGCTTGTATTTTAACGGTGCACACTCACGCCGTCCGCACTCGTTACTGAATAAATACCGTCTGCAAAGAGACGAAGTTAATGGGTCCTACATAAGGTGCGCAGCCGGACTGTCCCAACCAACTCGCCACCAGGTGTCACTGTTTCACGTTAGTTAATTCCATTACGCGCTCACACGCTGACGTGCATTTAAAAATGGCACCATTGTCCTCCACAGAATTCAGTCTCGCGAATTTTTGAGAAAATCAGTTCCTCTACTAAAACATTGCCGGCGTTCGATAGGCACAAATATACACAGGTGTAAACGAAGAAACACCAGCTATTTTTATTCCAGAAGATAAGCTGTACGTAGTAGATTAGCAGGTACGGTAGCCCAAAAACGACAACACCACAGGAAAAGAGAAAAAAGAGAGGGGGCAGTGGTCTCCCCTGTCTCCTGACATAACCCCCAATAGACTTTGTATAAGATCTTAGTCGAAATACTTACAGAATAAGCGATTACGGTTAATTTCTTACATTTCAGATAAAATATATTATTAAGGACAATCGCAGCAACGTTAGATGGTATAACCATTCAATGCTTTTCCCATTTTACTGTGTGATTGACGAAGTCCACCGTGTGCGACGCCATTTATTACCTTGCCTATGCCACCTGTACCCCAGCCTAAATCCTCTGATTAGTTGGTACTCGTGGTGGACTGAGTTTAGTCAGATATACTCGTAAAGAAAGAAAATCGCGGGGGTGGGTGGCTGGAGCGATGTACGTATTTGCCGGTTTAGTGCAGTGTATTGACGACAGAGGTACCGTGAGTCACGTGGCTGAAAGTAAGACAGATTTAAATATCGGCGGGGCGCAGGTAAACCCCAGGCGATGATACCCAGAGGGCTAAATAAACAACAAAAACAACATTGCGTTACGAGAGATTCCAAATATTTGTCAAAAATAAGAGGGGGGGTGTTTAAAGAGAACTTTCTAAAGGAATATTTAGTGATTTAGCAAAGGAAATAGTTGTAGCCGCGCTTACAGCGGTTTCTGACCTCCATCCCGCCATTAGAAGAAGCTGCGGTGGGCCTCGAGAAGGTGTGGGGGCTGAAGGGCGAGAACTAACCGACCCCGTATCAAATTAAAGCAGCAGTCAAACAAACCGCAATTGGATAACATGGATGTGTCCAGTATATCTGAGTATGGGAGAAATGGTTTTAAAAAGCAGGACTGAAATGAAAATCCAGGCGAAAGTAATCTCAGTATACGGGAAACAGAGGATAACTTCTGAGGAGATATTTAAGCGAATTTCTTCTGAGTCTAAGGTATTTCCAAACTTTGATCTCCCAAACAGACTACGGCTCGTGTGTCGGGTCGTTTGTAGAATAGTCGCAGGGATGGATTAGTGTGGAGGTGTCAGCTACCGGGAAAACGCAAGACGTCAGGAGTTTGTTTAATTGGTTCGTTCATTCGGTGCTGACTGAGAGAAAGAAAAGTCCTGATCTGGCAAATTTATCAGCAATACTCAAAGTTAGCAGGGTGGTTAAGGGTTGTTGTTGTTGTTGTTTTGTAAGTGTGCGAAGGATTGCGTGGTGTTCCCGCAAATACCGGAGGCATCGGCTGGAGAAAGAACCGGGCAGAACCCGCCTGATTAGCGGGCGGGAGAAAGAAAAGGGGGAAGGCGGGTGGGGACGTAGGAAACCCACGCAGGCGGGCTGCTTCAGAAGCGAAAGTTAGCCACGTGACTGGCCAAACCGTGGTCCGTGTCGCCACCGTGACAAGAGAGCACGCTACGTCGCGTTCTGAAGTAAACAGCTGCCGCTCAGATTGGTAACCAGTAACAAGCAAAACTCTTTTAACCTTACCAAACCGTTAATTACGTCGGTTGCGGTGCGGTTATTTCAAAGAAAACCGAAGAATTGCGCATTCTATTAATTAGACTGTTCTATTTATGACGTCATCAGACAAGAAGACTAACGCATACTGGATGGATGGCGGCCATGCGCCAGAAGGAAAATACAAACGAATTTTTTCTCTTGTGTTTCGGAAGTTCTTCTTGGCTCCCTTAGCCAAACCCCTAATTATCACCCCGTGTCCCTCTTCGAAATACACGTAACCCTTATATCCTCCTTACAAACGGATCGATCGGGAGGGGGGGGGAGAAGGCCTTGATGTGTAAATTGTGCGTAAGGTGAAAAGCGCAGACACCGAACAGATTTAAAATCAATTGCTGATCAGGGTTAAAGCTAATTGGTGTGAGGGGTTTTTGTGCTTTCCGGGGGGCTTTGCAGGGCTTCACCGCAGGGTTATATTCCGTTAATTCACGCACAAACCGGAAAAGCACGATTCCGCATTATGTACGTCCGCCGATGGAAGTATTACTTTAGCGATCCTTGAAACTGAACTCGCCATCAAAAAAAAAGTATGTGTGTGTGTGTGGTGGTAGGCAGTCAGAGAGAGAGAGAGAGAGCCTGCTCGATGTCTTCTGTACAGGCGGCCCCCTCATCCCTGGTGGCTTGTATTGTCTTGTCGTGAACCATGCCGCAGTATTTCTAAACCCCGACGTGTTTTCCTAAACCGTCTACCCGGGAACACTACCCCGACAACAGCTGCGCAAACAAAACCTACAAAGTATGGATTCATAGCGTATCTATTGCATTGTGTTGATTTCGGCGAAATGTACATGGGGTGGGAGATTTCAATCGTTCTCAGACCCTTTTCTCCCCCTCCTTCTCTCTTCGCCCCTGATTTTACTTAATTTTTCTGCGGAGGGGACTTTTGTTGGCCGCACCATTCAGGATGTATAGGTTTTCTGTGACAACATGGTTAACCTTGGTCGGGGCGTGTTTGAGGTTTCTTGTGGTCACGTTCGGGGGACTTTCTTATTAAACATAAAACAGCATTAAAGAACTTTTGATTTTCTGCTCGGCATAATAAGGGCCGGTTTGTTTAGGGCCGGTTCTGTTCACACCTTGGCCGGGGTTTGTGACAGGCCAATGGGATTTTCGGGGAGTAAAACCAACACGATAACGTGTGCAAATATGCGCTGGAAAGAAGCGAATAATCAGTTTTATCTTACGCCCATCACTTCGGTCGTTCCCGAGTCTTGCTCCGCCGGCCAGCGCGCCTGGACGGAGGGAACAAGAGGGCAGGATGACAGTAACTGTACATAGAGTGCTCACCAAAGAACAGAAGCCGTGGGAAGACGCGAGATGAAAGAAAAACATAAGTCAACCTTAATAACCGTGTCTGGAGTTACGCAGCTCGAGGGCGAAGTCGGCTTGAATGCCCCACGGATGGCGCACAAAGAAGCGGCTGTTGCTACAGCGGACGGGAACCTGTTGTGTAGTTAGCATAATTTAAAAAAAAAAAAAAAGGAAGGAGAAGGGGGAGAGAATACAATGCTTCTCCCACATGATCCGTTCTCAGGTTGGGAAAATACGTGTCAGAAAGTGGAACAAAGGCAGCTGGTTGGCTGGTTGTAGTGGGAGGTGACTGGTGTGGCCAAAAGTGAAAGAGAGAGCAGTGTTTTGTGAGTCTGCATCGCGAAAAAAAGTTAGTCAGGTGCCGACCGGGCCCCGATTGCCCACCCCACCATCAGAAAGTCTTTTACAATTACCGATCATAGGAGGGTGGTAGAGGAAGGTGCCCGGGTGTGTGGGGGGGGGGCAGTAAAATCAAGGAGAAAGAGAAATCAGTTGTTGCTGACGGAAACCTCTTTTTTCCTTCTTCTTCTCCTCCTCCTTCTATTAAAGGTTTTCCCAGTCTGTCGTTATTTCAATTCGCAACTTTTCATCTGCCCGCTGAACGCCTTTATTTTTAATCATTGGATTTTTCTCCCTTTGTTGACGCTCTACAAATAGAGGTAGAATACGAGTCATTTGGCAAAAAAAAAAAAAAAAGGGGGTGGTGGGTGGGTTAGGGTTTGGGCGAGCGGTACTTTTCAAGGTCTCGGTAACAAGGAGAGTTGGTCCCATACCTGAAAATTGCTGTTTGATTGTGCGAACACCGCGCTCATTAAGGGCCGCGGAGTAACGGGATAAATGCGTGTTGCACAAATCAGCAGCAGCGCGCGCCTATTGGCGAGGGGACAAAGGCTAACAGCGAACAGATAAGTGTCGCGTGCCCCGACCGGAGGACGGGCGAGAAGTTGACGGAGTGTTTTTTGCGACATACGGGTTTTGCGGTGCGACATGCCGCGCGCCACGTGACGGAAAGGAAATTAGATGTGGCAAAAGACAAAACAATGGCGGATGTGGCGCGGTACCCGTGCGCCCATCGCTGAATATTTCATCACCGGCTCCGTCCACTACCTCCCTGGTATTCATCACTTAGATTTTACAGTTAAATAAATAATGCCTGTGGTCTTAAACAGCCGCTAGAGGGAGCAGTTTTGTTTTGTTTTGTTTTTTTTTTTATGATTTGCGGAATCCGAAATAGCGGCTTCGATAAAGCGAGCTTGGTTTTTCGTTGCCATGCAACGCCCCCGTTTTCGTCGTATTCGTAACGAAGTCCTCAAAGTTTGGCCCTCTCCCCCCCCCCCCCCGAGTTTTAGAAACAAACGCTAAAGTAGTGGGGGGTGGTGGAGGGAGGATGGAATAGCTTCGGAAGGGGGTGGGGACGTCGTAAGGGCTTCCGACTCCGCACAAATCGCGAGGGTCCCGCCGAGAGACGAGCCCTGGCCATCGCTGACAACTGCGCGCACGGACGGTAAAGGAGAAGTCGGTTTCTTGGTTTTCCTCGCTTTGCTACACGGAAGGGTCCTCGCGGAGGAGGAGGAGAAGAAACGAGGGCGACGCGACGACTCGAGCTACTCGATTCCCCGGACGGCCGGCGACGACGAATCCGTTGCAGAAATTAAAGAGGAAAAAAAGTTAAAGAAAAGACAAAAAAAAAAAAAAAAACAACAACAACTATAACCAAATATTTCAACGATAGGGATTTTGATTAGTTTCAACCTTAAACAAAGTAAAAATAAACAGTATATAAATATATATATATTTTTTTTAAAAAAGAAGAAAATATAATAAAACTAAATAAGTAAACATATTCACTGCTGCACTGGGAAATCTAGGAGGAAAGAAGTTAGTCTACGAACATATAATAATAATAATAATAATAATAATAATAATAATAATAATAATAATAATGAGTGTAACAAGAGTGGATCTGTTTATTTACATAATGATTGCTTAAACCTTAGAATTTTTTAAATTCAGCAGCATTACGTGTTTCAAAACTCACAGCTGAAATCTCCTTAGCTTCTGTTCCATTGCTTCCATGTTTAATTGAGGCGCTAACATTTATTCCTTCTTACCGTCTTCTATATGAGACAGGTCAGGGTGGCTTTGTATCTCTCCTCAGATGAACTCTGTCTAAGGTCAGATTTCGTGTGGCGTTTGTGTGTGGAGAGAGGATAACAAAGGAATTGGGGTGTATTATTATTATTATTATTATTATTATTATTATTATATTATTATTATTATTATTATTATTATTATTATTGTCTTTTTACATTAGTTTATCGATATAGTTTTGTTTCCTCTGACGATGCCATCTGGGTTGTTTTTGTTTGTTTGTGTTATCTGGGGTCTAAAAATGGATTAAAGTGAGCAAAAGTTAAAAAACAAACAAACAAACAGAGAAAGTGGGGAGGTAGAACCGTCGATCGAACGGCTAAGGAAGAGAAAAATACGCAGAATAAATAAGAAATCCAGCACATAAACGAAATTTCGTTAAAATAACGTGAAAGAAAGAAAAAAAGAAAACATGGAACAGAAATAATAATAATAATAATAATAATAATGAAACGCGATAAGAGACAGAAGATTTGGTGGAATAGAGCAGTGGAAGTTACGAAAGTAATATCCACGATTAGACGGAATATCGGAAAATTAAACAGGCCGTTTTTGTATTCGAAAATTAATCTATACCACATCACGTGATGCTTTCGGGGGGGGGGGTGCCCCAGAAAAAAACTAGAAGTGCAAACTTTTTCTTCCTCTGTTAGGGAGATAGATTTACAAATATTGAATAAAAATAAACAAATAGTATTTTGCTTTTCTTTTTTTCTTTTTTTTGCCTTTAATTAAAAGACAGCGATAATTAAAACAATTTCTAGTATAATAGGATATTCGCTTCCTCTTTCCAGAAGTGTTTATTTGTCGCTAGCATTCACAGATCGTCGGAATATTTGTATGACAATCCTCAGAGCCGACATCCCACAGCGACATGACCTGTCCCCTGCCGTAAACACGTACTGTTGCCGTTCTGTGTCGTCCGGTCGTGAATTCACCCCCCCCAACCACCTTTTTGTTGTTTGTTTTTTTGGCAGCTCTTATTCTAACTTTGCTCTTAGATTGGGCGGCTTCAAGATTAAAAGAAGAAAGGATCCATTTATTTCTGAATATCAGAAACTCGTTACGCCGAGCCGTTCAGACATTTGAGAGTTTTGATTTGCGGTGTATGGATAACACAGACACAAACATCTACATGCGTGATTGTGTGTGTGTATAATATATTGCTAATAGTGTACATACAAATACGAGAGTATTTAATATGTTGGCATTAAATTAATGTAATCCACTTTTCGCGACAACAAAGCCGCTTTCTGACCGTCCGCACTACTAACACGTTCCATGAAACCAGAGTCTTAGAAGCACCTACCAAAAATTAAACCGTCGGGGCCTCTTCAGACACGCGCGGATTTGCGGCCACAATCCCAAGCCAGGACGTTTTGTTAAAGGTGTCATTCATTCATCGTTCACTTATTTATTTACTTGTTTCATTTCGTTGTTGTTCTATCGGTAAACGTTAAAGGTCCGAGATTTGACCGAAAAGGCCGTGGTGTTTCGTACGTTTGTCCGCTTCCTGCGGTTTGTTCCGAAGGTCGCGCCCGCCGTTCGGCACCGGCCAAGACAGACAACGGCCGGCCCAGCTGGCTGTCACGCGGGAGGCCGAGATGTCGCTTCATAGAACCCTGCCACGACAGAACAACGCTTTAAGAATCTGGCATTAAACAAAAGCAAACGATCAGCTTTCTGGTTCTTGGGTTTCCACGTCGGGTAATCAGGCGGGGAAGCCGCGCGCAAGGTATGGCAGTTATCTTTGTCACGTGACATGGTTAGCAAAAGTCGGGCGCTGATATAAATACATCCTCCGCGCACTAATAAATCTATCACAATATTGAAATAAGGGATATTTCATTGGCCGCTTACGTACAGCTCATTCGCAAAAGGTTTTATCGAGACTAAATATATTTTTCTCTAACTTAAGCGATCCTTTTCTTTGCTACCTTATTCGAACATCTACACGAAAAAGAAGTCCGAGGAGGGGGAGCAACAGGAAGGGGCGAGACGACGAGCCGTTAGAACTTAACCAAGAGCTTTTTTGATCTGACAAGGGAAATTACTGTGATCACTGTTTTGACATTCAGACATCGCCACCTCAGTAATTACTCCCTCTTTTCCCCTTTTCCCCGTGCACCGCGCCGAAAATCTGCCAACTAATCGGCGTCCGACTCGCATTCACCGCCGTCAATACTCGTTGATTGTTGCCGCACCCTGTTGTCGTCAACGGGGTGATTTCAGGGTAGAAACGAGAAGTCCGGTGGGACGCCACACACGGGGCGGGCGGGGGGCAAAGCTGTCGTTAAGCGTCTCGCTATATTAATTTTCGGCCGGATCTTCTGCTTTGTCGGTTCCGTTCTGGAGTAGCGGGAAGAGAGTCATAACCGGACAATTAGAAGCGCCCCCTCGTGGGATCTGGCGATCTCGAGCAGATGTTCGACGGTACGGAATGAGAGACCTATTTCCAAAACCCCTCCCTTCTTCTTCTCCCCTCTCCCCTCGCTGGAGGCAAGCGACACTGGACGGGATTTTACTTATCTTCACGTTCCCAAATATTCACGGAGTTTGCCTCATCCCTCCTCTTCTTTCAGGTGTCACGTTTTCACAGGGTCAGACGAAGGCGACCAATGACAGAAATTCACGGGTGCTTCCCCGATTGGTCAATTCGTACAGCGCACGTGTTAGTTAGCCATCAAGAGACCAGAAATGCTATATGTAAAGCCTAACCCATGCCGCTATAAATAAATTTTAAGAAAAACAAGTTTTTTCGCAGTACAATATTTGTTATTGGGTTCGTAACAGCGTGAAAGCTTTCTATAATAATGTACAGGCCAAACTTTTCTTTGATTTAGGAATGTACTTTCAAAAATTTTAATAAACAACCGGTGGAAGAAGATGAAAAGCACTGAACATCGACCGTCTGTAGATTATCGGAGCTCCGAGCCGAACGGCCGCAGTTAGCAGTGATATCGGACCGTGAATTACTTCCGCACCTTTCACTCAGCGAGTGGAGAAAAACAAACAGTCACAGATGGGTTTTTTTTTTGTTAACAAAAGTTATACACGTATCCGCTCATTTGGAACACTGTCATCCATTTTGCATTCCGCACGGTGAGAGATTTGTAATGCAGTTGAGATATGGAAATTAACAAAAACCGGTTAAGAAAACATTTCCACTTCACTTCCGAACAGGGTTTTGGCTATGAGAAGTTTGTGAAGAGAAGAGAGACTGAAGCTTAGAGAGAGATGGGAGAGAGAGAGAGAGAGAGAGGAGAGAGAGAGAGAGAGAGAGAGAGAGAGAGGAAGAGAGAGAGAGAGAGAGAGAGAATGAGAGAGAGAGAGAGAGATGGAGATATCGAGAGAGAGAGAGAGAGAGAGAGAGAGAGAGAGAGAGAGATTGATGTATAAAAGAGCTGGAGAGAGAAGAGATTTGAGATCTCGCTCTCTAGCTGAGAGATCTTCGATCTCCTAGAGAGATGGAGAGCTAATCTCTCGAGAGCTAAGATGAAAAGATTTCGAGCTTTCTCGCTACTCTCTATCTCTCTCTCGAGCTCTCTCTCTCGCTCTCTCTTGTCTGTCTCGAGAGAGGACTCTCTAGAGATTTCTCTCTCGAGAGCTCTCTCTTTCTCTCTCTCTCTCTCTTTCTCTCGCGTCGGGATATTTCTCTGAGATCTTCTATTTATCTGAAAGCGTAAGGGGTCGCAGAGGCGGGAGATATGACTGCGAGGCTGGAGGGCTCTCTGCCGTTCCGATAGTGATAGCACCAATCAGCTGCGCAATAACTGGTTCGCTGTCCCTTAGTCGCCGGGGTGCAGAACCTCTGCCCGAACCATCCCCCAATCTCGAAATATTCTTAAACAGAAAGTGAAGTTGCTAGCCCCGATTTGTTTTATTCGAAACCGGTGGGGGGGGGCCCGGTAACCGCAGTTAGTATTTTTTTCCGTCTCATCCGACTTGTTTCTCGAAGCAAGAGAGGAGACGATGGGGATGCAGATGGAGGGGGGGGGAGAGAAGCCGACAAACGGCGTCTCGCCCGCGCAGCAAACAAGGTCCAGGACTTTCGGCGATAGTCGCCGCCTATGTACGCACAAAGTAAACCGCGAGCAATCAGCCGAGAATTACGCGGTGATTACCCAACCAACGTCTGTCCCCTTAGTTTCGATCTGCTGTACACACAGAGGAAGAAATCCGAGTCATCCCCGAGACCGGCAGACGCGCGGTTGTCCGCCCCGTTTCCCTTCTGTGTTTGATGTCGAGAAATAACCGTTTTATTTTCGCGCATTTGAAATAAGATAAACGCTTTTGTTGTTGAAGGGATTTTTTCCTTCTCTCTTCTACAAGCCCCCCCCCTTCCATTCCCTCCCTCCCCCCCAATCGAATGTTTCTTTTAGTTCGCGCGAATTCATGGGCGTAGAGCTGTCGTCTGCGCCGGAGCTCTTCAGGAGAAGGACGCTGGAGCCCCCCCCCCCACGTCACGTGGGTCTGTCGGGCCAGTGCCACCTCGCGTAGCCGAATGAAAGGACAAGCTGCCAGCGGATATCGGCCGGAGATCCAATTTCGTGTTTAAACTGAATCGACGCGACGTTCATATCAATCAATACGGATCGAACGACCAATCAAAAGCGTCTCGATGAACGTTGAGAGAGAGAGAGAGAGAGAAAACAACAACAACAACAAAAAACAAAATGGCGAGGCGCGTAGGTAATATTACCTCGACCGTGCAGCGTTTTGGATAGTCTGGTTAGATCATTAGTTTCTGACGGCAGGGGACACAACTCGTGTTGGACCATTGTTTAACTACCTGGCGAAAGAGTTAATTAGTAGCCCCCTTAGAATTTTATCGGGTAAAAAGCGGCCAAAATCGGTTTAAACTCCTCGATAAATCACAAATAAAAAAAGGGAGGGTGGCAGATCGTTACGATAGACAGAAAGCCCCTGAAATCAGCCATTGCCTGTTCTTTTTTTATTTTCGGGTGACATCTTTTTAAGATGGCAGCCACCCTATGGTAAATGGCCCGGCCTCGCGCTTTTATATCTATGTTGTTGTTGTTGTTGTTGTTTCTTTTCACGATAAAAGAAGAAGCCAAACAAAATGGAAGCTACTCGGCGAGCCACTAAAAAGCCGACTTTAGATGTACATTGTCTGAAAATCAATTAGTAAGACGATTACTTCTTAAAGGACAACAGTCCGTCGTTTTGCTCGGAAACACCTGCCGGAGTTTTAAGTTCATTGGAAGCGGAGGATACTGTGGTGAACTGAGATGAACTAGCTCTCACTGTCTGGTCAGCTCTAACAGGCTATATATATTTTTAAAGACCCCCCAATTAATTATAATTAGCTAACTAAATTAGAAAATATATGCACAATCTGTAGAAAACCAATTTTGCTGCGACTTTAAATTTTTTTTTTAAATGGGCGACCTCCTACAAACGTTCTTTACATTCGTTCCGTGATTCAAATTTAAAAAAAAAAACAAACAAACAACAGAAAACTTTAAAGTTTGATTGGTATTTATTACTACCTGCATGGAATCTGATTTGCTCTCACGAGTTTGTGTGTTGTAAATTGTTGTGCAGCACCTCAGCCGACCCTTCAAAGACAGGTGTTGGCAGTGGCTGCCAGATTCAGCACTGTGTTACAGCGCTTGAACGTAGAATTCCTCAGATCCCTGTCAGATCAGCTTCTCTCAGAGGTGATACGTGGGGCACCTCCTTTAAATTTATATTTACACGCCAAACAACAACAACAACAGATTCTGGCTGTTAACTGCTGTATCTAACGAAATCCCCGTGATGGTTTTATATTTTGTGATTTTTTTTTTTTTTACTTTTAATTCCGGTTTAAGTTTAAACTGCCACCCAGCCAGCCAGCTCCACCTTGTGGTGATCCCGGAAGTCAAAAAGTCGGCGTGGAGGGGTTCTTTTCGACCAGCCTTATCATTTACAACGGTTATCGCCTCTTCTAGTTCACAAGTGTCGCTGTTGTTTATTTACCTATCTGTCTACCGCCGCTTACATGTGGAAAACGGGAGAACCGTATCAGGTTTAACAGGGGAGGGGAGACTGAAGTCCACAACCGCTCGTTAACCCTAAAACCTCTAATCGGCAGTTATCAGGTGGACAGAGTAACAACAATATAATAACTAATCGCATATTCTTTTCAGGCCGCCATTTCGCTGTCGGTTTTCTTTTTTAAAAAAGAGGTTTTTCCTGAAGTAAGAAACAGGGGGGGGAAACCCGCTCTCGCCGTCTTGCACACACCTATGACCGACAACGGAAAGGGCCGCAGCGGCTTCGACCGTCGGCAACGAGCGACGGAAGTTCATTGAGGCGAATTACTACGTTAAGTGTTTTGGTTACCAGCCAACATATTTCTGTTCTATTATTATTATTATTATTATTTATTATTATTATTATTATTATTATTATATTATTATTATGTTATGTTTGAATTGTTTGTGCAGGATGGCTCGTGGTTGATGCGAGAATCAAAATCTGGAAGCTAGGATTAAAAGAAATTTTTGTTTTTGATAATAATTAATAATAATAATAATAATAATATAATAATAATAATAATAATAATAATGTATTTTTTTAATTTATATTTCCAGCGGAGGTGTTACGCTATTGAATTCCCCTGAACACGTTCCAAGCCTTGCATCTCGTCAGAAATATCCGGCCCAACGAACAGACAATTAATTCTTTCCCCCCAACACCGCCTCCCCGTCTTCCCGGTGTCAGACCGGAAAAAATCCCCCCCTCCCCCGGTTCCATGCAACGCTCACCGCGAGAGAATTAAATGTTATGATCTCGTTATTAAATCCGGCATTCTGATAAATCGCCGGCTGAATTTTCGCGAAAACTCCCTTCCCCCTTCCCCCTCAAAACACATCGGTTTATTTTCGAGTCGGGATCTTCTGGCAGGCGCCGATCGCTCCCTCCCCCCCGGGTGCCCCGCCCGAGAAGCGTGTCGCCATCAATGCGCGCGTGCCGCCGGAGTAATAGGTTCGGCGACTGGCCCACAATGGACCCGAAATATGTCCCCCGTCTCGAGATGGCGGCGGTCGGGGGAACTCCGCGCGCCGGGGCCGCTACATCCGACCGTGCCGCTTTCGAGCAGCCACGCATGAGAATCGAGTGCGTTCCATTGTCGGCGGGGAAGCGGTTGCGGGACGTACGTGTTCTGCGCGGCTTCTCCGCCGACCAGTAATTAAAGGCGACATTACCCTACCAGCCCGGGACCGAGTTCTCATGACGAGCACTTAAGGCCGCCGCGATGGCCGCTCTCATCAGAAGTCGCTCATTGTTGCGCATGTAGGAGGCATTACCGCGATCCCCCCCCCCACCCCACCCCCCGCCCGGAGGAAAGCCGCCTGGCGGCGAATCGGTGGCTGGGCGCGATCCGCTGCGAGTCGCGCCCGCCGAACAATGGCCGCACGCGCGGTCGCGGACCAATATCGAGTATTAGATTCCCGCCTGATTTACACGCAGTCTATCGATGTGATTAAAATCTATTTAACTCGAGGAACACCGCGCCAGCGCGGATTCGGCACGTTTGTAGGGGTGGGTGGGGAAGTATCGAAATTCAGAAGGGGAGGGGTGCCTATTCCGTAAAGGGAGATAGACCAGGAAATTTCCTCCCCGACCGCGGGGAAAAATCCAATCTCCGGCTGCCATTATCCCGGCAAATTACGGCGAGCGAGGGGAAGGGAGTCTCCGGCGATTAGAAGCATCTTGGAAATTATTTCTTCTTCCAGGAATCAAAATGAAGCCTGCCTCTGGTTCTCTTTATCCGTCGTCACTGAAGTTTCACAAGTATACAAACACGGGTAGAGAAGCGCAGAATTGTGCTGCCCATACATGAAATAGGCCCCTAATTTAAACACAATTGGTTTTTGTAAATCTGTTAAACTCAATCGTTTAACATATATTTTAATTAATTTTAAAAATAAGTTATACAAAAAATCAATTAGCAAAACAGAGATATGCCGCAATGACCATGAATGAACCGGGCTGTTGTTGAAGGAGAAAAGTTCAACTGGTTAGCTGATGCCGTGCTGCTATCCGTCCGTCTAACACCTCTTTTACTTTTTGAAATTAGGGAAATATTTATTAAACAGGTGATTTGGTACTTTCTGTTCTTGTTTGCAGCTTGTTTTTTTTTTTGTTGCATATATTAATGGGAATTACAAAACAGACGTGTGTGTATGAGAGAGAGAGAAGAGATGGAGAGAGAGAGATGGAGAGGAAGAGATGAGAGAGAGAGAGAGAGATGGAGAGAGAGAGAGAGAGAGAGAGAGAGATGGAGAGAAGCGATGGAGAGAGGAGAGAGAGAACAGATAGAGAGAGAAGAGGAGAGGGAGAGGGAGAGAGAGAGAGAAAAGAGATGGAGAGAGAGAGCGAGATGGAGAGAAGAGATGGAGAGAAGAGATGGCGATGGAGAGAGAGAAGAGAGAGAGAGAGAGGAGAGAAGAGAGAGAGAGAGCAGTTGAATGATTAGCTTTGTATCAGACAAAAACAGTTGAAAAACTTTATATTATAATTTCGATTCCTCAAAGAGAAAGATTTACTAAAAAAGTGAACGAATTAGGGTGTTTATTAAAATTCGCAATAAAAAAAACATTTACAGAAATTGTTTTAAAATCTGATTTCTTTTTGTCATTTGTTTGCTAAAATTTCATATATAGTTTCTAAAAGATAAGTTTTGAAATTATATTATTTGCTGCTGAAATAAAGTTTTGCTACAAACTGTTTGGAAATAGTTTTAGTGACTTTTCTTAGAACCACGTTGCGCATGCTTCACATAACGTTCGAGGCGCCATCTACTGATCGCCTTTGTCGAGCAGTTAATCGCGCGGTGCTCATAAACGACAAGTATAGGAAGAGTTATGGCCAACAAAAACCAGAAAACTGATGCTAATATAATACAGATAATAAATAATATGACTAAACAATAAAAATACACACAAAAGTCTCCAAAACATAAGAAAGGACCACGCATATAATAATAATAATAATAATAATAATAATAATAATAAGTATACAGAATAATAATAATAATAAATAATAATAATAATAATAATAATAATATAATATAATAATAATAATAATACATAATAATAATAATAATAATAATAATAATAATAATACGTAATCAAGAATTGCTAGTTGCTTTCATGGCAGAGAATCAGTTCATAAAATTTATTTATGAGACTGAAAGTGTAATTAAATGAATCCTGATTTATTGATGTAAAATTTAATTTTCACTACTTTACTTCCAATCAGTCCGATCCTTATTATTATTATTGCTGTTGTGCTATAGAGTAACTTCCTTACCGTCTTTGTTCATCCCAGCCTCCATACACTTTTTCAGACGACACGCCCGGCACTGGTTGCGATGTGTTTTGTCCACCGGACAGTTCCCCTGACCTCGGGACTTACAGATGTACTGCCTGTTTCTCCGAATTGAGCGCTACAAGTGTACGACGAAAGACAGGATCAGCGAATTATCAACATGTAGTGAGAAAATATATGAACAGATAGAAGAAAAGTAAACAAGGCTGGAACAATATCTCAACTTCTATTTTTAGGGAGTTTTTATTTTTTTATTTTCCCCCAACTCATTACGAAGGGAACATGAAAGAAAGAAAGAAAAGGAGAAAGCCACTGTAATAGCAGTTTTTCTCCATGTATCATAATGAAGAATGAAGGGTACGTTACGAAAAAATAAAACAAGTGCGTGCGACCTCGTTCTGGCTTTTTCCTTGAGTATCCAGAAATTACATACACTTACCGGATATCCTGTCTATTTGCTATTTGTTTTGCTTGACGATACTCGGATTTTTACGAAAGTAAGTTTGGCATATATATATAATTTTGTTATGCATGCTGAAGTTGGGGGACACAGATGTCTACAAATTAGACGACCCTGACGATACCGCGGTTGTCCGCTAGGAAGCTTCTAACCAATCCTGCGCCATTCCTCGACACGGGTAAATCCCTTCGTTTTTAGATGCGAGAGTAAACCGGCTGAAGAAGACTGACAAGATATTCCAGGGAGATCTGTCAAACCGATCCACAGAAAACAAACGCGGACCCTTGACCGTAACAGGCCAGTAGGCTATCCACTGGACTACTGCGTCTCTTATTCTAAACATTTATTCTCAAGGAAACAAACAAACAGAAAAACAAACACGTCTTTCTTGAACTGTGACACACGTGCAAGCAGTTCCTTTAGTTTCTTTTCCTTTTCCTTTCTCAGCCTCCTCTTCCGGCTCAAATCCCCTTTTGCACTTCAACTGGCTTGCTTTAATATAAAGAGCAGCCCTCCCATGCACTTTCCCTCTCTCTCCCTCTGTCTGTAATGACGTCATATCTCTCTCTCTCTGTATACTGACGTCATTTCTCTCTCTCTGTATACTGACGTCATCTCTCTCTCTCTCTCTCTCTCCTCTCTCCTCTCTGTATACTGACGTCATTTCTCTCTCTTCCATCCTCTCTCTCTCTCTCTCTGTATAATGACGTCCAGCTCTCTCTCTCTCTCCATCCTCTCTCTCTCCTCTCTCTTCCTCTCCCCTCTCTCTCTCTCTCTCTGCTCTCTCTCCTCTCTCTCTCGAACACATATCACATATCCCACAAAACTAATAGGCACACTGACGCCAACTATGTCCCTAAAAAAATATAGTTAAAAAGGAAAATATTTTGATGAGAAAGAAGTCGTATATGACCAAAGTTCCAACATAAATTGATTGTAGACACGTTTTGTTATGTATATATTTTCTAAAATTCGTACGTTCACATACATGTAACTTCAAGCACAAACAAATCGATCATGTATTGAAAATAAATAGTTCAGTAGACAGTCAATCCACGATCATGACCGCCGTTCTGTGTGAAATATTTTAGAAATTAGAAAACTTAGGCTTAGATAAAAACCTGGTGCTATTTTAGATATCTGGAATAAAATTACACTTTTTCCCGTACAAGTTTTAGATGAAGGTAAATCAGTTAATACAGCGATCGCTGTTAACGCAAGACGATGGGAAGTCAAGTCACGCTGGCAAAGGGATTAAGGGATCTGTTGTCGCTTGATTATCTAACCCCTTTCACACAAAAAATGAGTCGGCAGCCGTTTGAACGAAATGTCTCTTAGAAGCACATGGCCTGCCCACATCAGCAGAACTTTATCGTCTATTATTTCGATTTTCAAACCGCTTAATTAATTACCATTAGTGATTTGTGTTGACGAGTTATTCTAACCCCACTTCTTTTTGCTAAAAAAAAGATAAAATTAAAAAAAAAAACGGTGATGTATCAAGTTGAGTTTCGCTCAAATACATAATGTGTATTCTTTTCGCTCCAACTGTAGCCACTTGTAACCATAAATCCACAATTTTCATCTTCTGAACATTTTCAAAGAGATAAATCTTGCCTCAAACAACTGCACAATAACTATCCAACTGTGTCATTAATTTGGTGGGAATTTCAGTAAATGCAAACTTTCCATAATTTTCAAACTTCATGATCGACACTGTAGCTCTCGTGTCCAGAAGACCAGAAACAACAGAGAATTGCACGCCGTTCTTGTGAACTGTGACGTCGTTATTTTTCCGATTTTCTTTTCAGAAGAACTAAAAAAGAAAAGGGCTCAAGATGACATTCTCTAGAGTATCGATATAAGAATAATTTCTCGCGTGGTTTCAGCTACTTGCAAATCACTATACTCAACGCGATACCCGCAAAAACCACGAAGGGAGAGCATCTTCACACGCGAACAAGAACAGCAATCAAAGTGGAGTACCTCGAGATACTCTTTTCGCTTCGGATTTTCAACTTTCTATATTTCTCCAAAGTTCGCGTAGCGTAATTAATACAAAAAAAGAAACAATAATACAACTTCTACTTATCCCTCCTTAAATTAAAAAAAAATTACTTAAAAAAATTATACTTTACCAGATAAAATGGGCGTCGCCTTCTCGTAATAAAAAGCTATCACAACAAGAAGTTTTGCATGACCGTAGACACAAACGTCTAACAAATGCGGTCACATAGGATCTTGTTACGTGAGTGGTGCTGCCAAAACATTGACGCAACAAAGATTCTCAAGCGCAAAGAAAAATTTTCCAAATAAAACCTAATTTATATTTTAAAAAACCAACAGAATCATATTTTTTGAAAATCCGTTTGGCTTTACTTTTTAAATAATTATAAAAGGCTTTTTCGTTCAGCTTTAATTTAGATTTGAATTTACACCTGAGATGACCTACTGCGACAAAGGTGAAAAGAGAACTCTTCAGGAGAAGCGAAGACGTGTCGCGGTGCTCCGCATCAGTTGTGGCCGTTCCAGGATCTCCATCCCAAAGAGAGTTTATAGAAATTGAAAGTAGCCACGATATTGTAAGACTCTCGTGTTTGTTTTATATTTCATTTCCTTTAAAAAAAATTTTGTCGAGGATGAAACGCAATTACTGAATGCGCTGAAAACCGACTGTACCACCGTGTAATGTAGTATCAGGTGGCAATCTCCTCTCTCTCTCTCTCTCTCCCCTCTCTCTCTCTCTCTCGGCTCTCTCGGCGGTTGCGGATTCATATCAGGCTCTTGTTTATCTCGGTGCATGCTTTTCGCGGACACGGGATTTGACGGCGTGCGGTCACCGTCAATAGCGGCGGACCAACGCATCACTGAAAGAGACACGAGCCTAGACGGCGTGGAATAAAATGGCGGTAATGTTAACCGACAGATTTGCGGTTCGTAACTCCGGTTAATGAGAGAGAGCTCGTAATCGATGCGCAGTTTACGGCAGAGCGCTGGCCAACCGCTGTCTTTCACACAGCGCTCGGCAAACTCGCAGTGCTTGCAGAAGCTCGGCTTGGGCCATTCGTCTCGTTGGAGAGCGTACCGATCACCGGGAAAACGGATCGCTCTAAAACACCCATGGCTTGTGAAGGTCATCCCTGGCGGCGTGAAATATCACGAGGCGTTAGGTGGTATCCGAGGACATGTTTTCTCCGAGCTCTGCATACCGGTGAAGACGGGGAAAGTTGTCCGTTCCATCACTGATGGCTGGCTGGAGTGAGAACCAGGAAGGCCGGGTCGACGTAACAGTTACGTCAAGATAGTCTTTTGGTTTCTTATGTCGGCCATCGAAGTCCGCGTTAACGGTCCCGGAGTGGTCGTACCTCGCGGCACAGACAGCTTCTGCTCGCTCTTCTTCGCTAGAATGGCCGCGAGAATTTCCTCCGGTCTACTCCGGTTTCCTCCCACATTTTTTAAAAAAATAAGACGAAGAGTCCTAGTAAGGATTTCTCCTGCTGAAGTCGGAATTGCCAGGCCCACCCACCCTCCCTCGCGGCACAAGACTGGAAACTATTTCCTAGCGGACAACCGCGACACTACGCTTTTGTCACCAGAGTTGTATCCCTTGAAGACATTCGCGTGTATATATATTATAGCCTCCTATTATCACAATGTGCTGCTGCTGCTAATCGTTTCGCAGATTTTCCTGAATATCTAGACATTTCATTCGGTTCAGCTAAATAAAAACGCATTTCTTATCCTTTTTATAGTGTTTTATATATGCGATAATTGAACTTTATCTGCTGCTTCAACAGCATTTCCTAATTTTCTTTGAACGTGCGACGCATATTGACTTTTTGCACCAAAACAGATCTCGAAATGAAAACGCATCAATGCGATGAAATATTCAAAGCAGCCGAGTTAACCAAAAGCCTACTGCTCCAAGGATACTAGTGCTTCCTCCTCCTCCTCCTCCTCCTCGTCTAGTATGCGACTCACAATAAAGGGAGGAGGAGGGGAGTAAGAATGCCGGCTTAACAGGAAAAACAAAATTATCAAAATTGAATTTATTTAAGCATTATCCATCTCCTGTACTCACAGGATGCGCTCAATCCTTCGCACACTTTCTTTGTCACTGAAATATAAGGTATCCACGTCTTTCGGTTGACATTTTATTAGCGACGACCAACGGTCTCGGTGCGGAAGTTTATCCCATTTTTTCCGCGCAACGGACCAGGCGAGCCGGTTCAAAGCTGCCGCGGCGCTGGACGGGAAGGAAGTCTGGGTCCCAGCCGTCCGCCAGGGCGCTGGAGGCCGTGCGGCGAAAATTCCAGGCATCCGAGCCTCGCGAGAACCAACAGGAACGGGAACACGGCTCGGAACGCCATGACAAGTTATCGATAGTTCGGCCCGGCAGGGGACGACTGTGAGCAAATAGTTCGCGCTGGCGGAGGCACGTTTCGGCAGGGCCGGCCTGGGAGAGACGGCGTGGCATGGATTTTCGATAGCGCAGAGCAGAACAAAGACGAAAAGTCATGTTTTCTGGCATCTGTGCCCGACTCACGCGGAGACAGTGAGCAAATGTAGACTCAGACGTCCGTGTGCGAAACCACACTCGGGCGACGGGCAACGCCTCCTCCTCCTCCTCCATCGACAAAGACTCTTCACCTAACCTGCCATCCACATTGATCCGCAGTGCGTTCGCCATCTCGCGATTCTCTGCCCGATTCGTCGATCGTTTCTCTTTGTTTCGAGTATAGCTTTAGACTTTTCACACCTTTACTTTTGATTACAAATATATCCGCGGTAAGTCTTCGTCGTTATGTGTAGCCAGCTGCCTCCGGTCGCCCTCATCACCTTTTGTCAGCCAGAACAAAAAAATGACGTCACAAGTGCCGAACAACACTTTTAGGTAGGTCGTCAGCGGCCATCGGCGCTACTTTGTAGTTACAGACTCCGGAAGCAGATGGCGCCTATGGTGTAGAAACTGACTCGTTGATATCGTCGGTGCGTAATACACGGGGAATTTAACAAAGCAGACGAGACTGATTGCATATCAGTAAGTTCAGAGTTGAATAACACTTAAATAAAGTCTTATACACACACACACACACACACACACACACACACACACACACACACACACACACAAACATTTATTTAATCCGGCAGTTCCAATGTGCCGGCTCCATGCCGAACTAGTGTAATTTATCGCCGCTATGTGGCACTGTGAAGCAGTCACCTTCCCACACTTGCCGGTGCGTGTGTTTGGATATTTAACGCTCTGTAAGAAAACATCTTATGTTACTTATCTAATAAGCATTCATTTCTTGAATTACTATATACTGTCGTCAAAGAACGGCCCTTCAACCAGCCGTGGAATGAACAGGAAGAGACATTAGCCCCACCGGGGTACTGTACGCGGGGAAAGAACTGTTCGAGTTTATACCAAGACATTGTTCAGTATGTTTTACCATACATCACTAATATAGGTGAGTTGTTGCCATCGCGATTTCCCGCGTTATAGGTAAAGTGTGCCTATTATTTAACCATATGGATATAAATCGGCACATCTGTGCAGCCCTGTACCTGCCGGGTTAAAGGAATTACACAGTGTGTATCATAACTGGAATTGTGCGCAGAAATGCTCCTTTCTCTTGAGATAAAGCCTGCGCCGACTTTCCCACCCCCACGGTCCCGATAACTATAACGATAAACCTCCCAGAACGAAGACACTTGGAAGTCTTATTCATAGCAGAACTTTCGTAAACTTTTTTATTTTAAGACGGACGCCGATTATAGTCAGCATTTCTCTAAAAGAAATCCAAAGGTTCTATCCTCTATCCTCCTCATCTGGCTTTTGTGTGTGTGTGTTAACCCAACCATGGTCGTTGAAATTGCATCTTCCGCCAGTGGCAGATGCGTACTTGACATTCGCATGGCTTGGGAGGAAGGGGGCGGGCGCTGTTGCTAGGCGACACGTCTAACCCGCGAAGGGGGAAAACGACCACGTGCACGACAGCGACGAGATGCTAACACCTGAAGCAATCCGAAGAACACTCACCTTAAAAAATCCGGCACAGCTGAAAAGAAAAGAAAAGAAAGAATGAGTCAGAACCGTTAGCCGAGCACCCGGCAGCCAAACGGGGCAGGGGTAGATAGATTACTTATCCGTCTTCAGGGTCAGTGTGTGTGTGTGTGGGGGGGGGGTTCCCCCGTTCTAAATGTCGCACCAGGTCGCCTTGGTAACAGTGACGACAACAAGTCGGTGCCCCGCTGAAAACACCGTCGGCACTCAGCTCGGCTGTGCGCAGGGTTAGCGGCGACCGTATTTCCTTAGCTTAGTCTGAGATAAGCTTTTCGGCGATAATTCTTAAGCTGATAACCCCTCCCCTCTCTCAAAAACACAAACCATAACTGTAAATATTATTACAGCTTTACTCCCCGAACAAACTCTGCCACGTATTGTTTTTTTTTTTTTTCTTTCTGTAGTCAATCCAGCCGAGTTCCATCACCGCCTGGCAGCGGAGAGCAGCTTCCCGAAGCTGGCACCAGGTGTCTCGTTTAAACTCGGACGTCACGCGGTTACCTTCTCCGTCGACGGCGGGAGCTCTGGAATTCCGTCTGTAGTTTAAATTTCGCGCCGTTTTATAAAACAGCCTGATTGATGCCCTCCGTCCAATGTTCGTTGACGAAAGACGATACAAAATAAGAATGGAGTCTGTTAACGCGAAACAGTTGGAGATGCTCCGATCGGTGCCTAACAGGGAAGTAACTCGAAACTCTCCTCTTTATTTACAATTCTCGCTTGAACGACTCCGATTTCCTCTGACGGCCCTTTTTGCGAGGTTCGTCTGTAAAATAGCAACGATAACAGAGGCTCGTCTTATCTATGTGAATTATGCGAACATCTCCAAGAAGCTGAGCAGGAGTGAGACGTTGGTTCCTCGTTGGAGTACAGACGTCAGACGATAACGAACAGCGAACGACTTTCTTTCTTAGCAGATGATTTTTCAGTCATTTTTAGTTGATTTAATTAGAGAGAGAGGAGAGAGAGAGAGAGAGATGGAGAGAGAGAGAGAGATGACATCATTACAGAGAAAGAGAGAAATGAAGATGGAGAGAGAGAAAGATGGAGAGAAATGACATCATTAGTGAGAAAGATATGACGTCAGTAGAGAGAGAGATGGAGAGAGAGATGACATCATTAGTGAGAAAGATATGACGTCAGTACAGAGAGAGATGGAGAGAGAGATGACATCATTAGTGAGAAAGATATGACGTCAGTACAGAGAGAGATGACATCATTACAGAGAGAGAGATGACATCATTAGTGAGAAAGATATGACGTCAGTACAGAGAGAGAGATGGAGAGAGAGATGACATCATTACTGAGAGAGATATGACGTCAGTACAGAGAGATGGAGAGAGAGCTGACATCATTACTGAGAGAGACATGACGTCAGTAGAGAGAGATGGAGAGAGAGATGACATCATTACTGAGAGAGACATGACGTCAGTAGAGAGAGAGAGATGGAGAGAGAGATGACATCATTAGTGAGAAAGATATGACGTCAGTACAGAGAGAGATTACATCATTACAGTGAGAGAGAGAGAGATGACATCATTAGTGAGAAAGATATGATATCATTACAGAGAGAGAGATGACATCATTACTGAGAAAGACATGACGTCAACAGAGAGAGATGGAGAGATGACATCATTACAGAGAAAGAGAGAAATGAAGATGGAGAGAGAGAGATGACATCATTACAGAGAGAGAGATGACATCATTACTGAGAAAGACATGACGTCAGCAGAGAGAGATGGAGAGAGAGAGATGACATCCTTACTGAGAAAGATATGACGTCAGTACAGAGAGAGATGACATCATTACTGAGAGAGAGAGAGAGAGAGAGAGAGAATCATTAGAATAAAAGAATAAAGTTTTCTTTTTTTATTTATTTATTCAATTTAAAATTATCTATGTCGGTAAGTATTATGTAAGTCGATCTTTTTTCAGTAAATGTTGTGGTTTCACTGGAATATTTTGTTCACTGGAGTCGTCGATTAAGAATGGTAACTCCACTAGTCAACAGATGGGGACAATGTAGACGAAAAAGTGGGTACAAAATAAAAAAAAAATGCTGTAAGAGCTATGTTTGCAGGGTGTGCAATGCTAAATTGTCCACGTGAGAAAAACTTCCCTATTTGGTTTTGTTCTTTTTTTAAAAAAAAAACCAGGTGCCCCTTTACCTAGCACCCAGCCGTGGGTCAAAGCTGCGATCGTCTGCTTCATACACGAGTACTCTAACCACCTGGGGCGGCTGAGGTTCAAAACTGGTAAACGGAAAGCAGGGACCACGAGTTTTTCGTCGAAGCTTTGACCTCATGCACCGACTGGCGAGCACCGAGAGAACCGGTTACCAGAACCTGTGGAGTCTCTTCCGGTGTTGAATTCTGGGAAGTTGTAGCGTGCGTGTCAACCGTCACAGACGCGTTTCGTGCTCTAACTGAAGCCGTGCTCGCCGGTCGTAGTGGTTTTTTCAAAGCGTTTCCATCCAAGGACCTTCTTGACGAACGTCTACGCAGCCTCTGCATCAAGAGACGGGTCTGTTAGGTGGACACCCACTGCATCCGGCCTTAAGTAAAGCCAACGGACATCCTTCTTAGGACCGTTGCTGAATAGTTGCCCACGACTCACACAAGGAAATCACAAGAAAAACTCGCTTGCGAAGCAGAGTTGTGACTTTCTCGTGTGTTTCCTGAATTCCCTTGGTATGAACCAGTCGCGGCGATACCTAACAGACAACCGGAAGCTCGCTCGCTCCGCCTCATTTTTTACAGTCTACTGTCATTCACCGGCCACATGCGATCGAAACTGTACTTATTGTCTCCATTAACGGGTGGGAGACTACTTCCGCTCACGCAGTACTCCATAAACGTGTCCGAGGTAACTATCATACAATTAGTTACCAATCGGCGAAGATGGTAATATAAATCGACCGCTGAAATAGACGAAGAACTGATTCGATTATAAACAAATCTCGTTCCAAAATCTAGAACCTTCCCAGGCGATACTCTGGGATTATTTAAACCTCAGCTGGAAAAGCTGTGCTGAACATTTTGGACAAAATTTTCAACTGCAGTAACCGCATTCAAGTTCCAAAGCTGTAATATGATTTTTAAAAAGCAACACATCACACACACTCATGCTCACTATCTCACTCACTCACACTCACTATCTGACCTCACACACACACTCACTCACTCGCACGCACACCACACATATGTCGGTACAGGAAGAAAGTATTTCTGATCACTCACCCGTCACAGGCATATATCCCATAATGCTTTCCGGACGAATGATCCTGGCAAACTTTGCAGGGAACGTCCACGAGTATCCGACCTAAATAGAAACGTAATTAATTTCGTTTTAAAAGTTAACCATAGGCTTCTAGAATTAAGAACTTAATACACTCTAGATTTTAATTATCCCGCATAAGCATTTAAATATAAGGAATCGGAGTTTCACCAACAAGCTGGCGAAACCACGTGATCGCATAGAAAAAGTCCTATAAATAAATCACATTTTTTGAGCAGCTCGTAAGTTATATTATTATATTATTATTATTATTATTATTACTAGTATTATTAAATATGCATACGATTACCTTTTATAAATGTTTCTAAATGTTATTTTTTCGAGATTCTTTCAAAATAAAGAAGATAAATGATCGTTTCCGAAGAACATCTTCTACTCTAAATGCATCGTTTGCCTCTACTTTCGCATTCACTCAGCCAATCTCCCTGTTCTTCGAGGCCGTGTAGCAGCTTCTGCCGCGACGAGTTGTACCAGTCTTTATTTTGTGGTAAATCTAAGATTCTTTAGGGGGGGAAAAAGAAGAAGAAGAAGAAGAAGCTTCGTCGTTTCCGTGATGCGCGAGGGAAAACGAGTAAAAAAAAGAAACTATTATTGCACGAAACAATACGATAAAGACTAACTGACGAGTTACAGGGGGTAAGACAAAGAAATTATTTCGCCACTAAGAATAAAAACAGCAACTCACATAAGTCCTCTTTCTCTCCGTGCACAGCGAGTCTACTTGGCGCCCATATCTAGTTTGCGAGCAGTTAGTTAATGTTAGTATGACGGCAATAATCCGTGATGTGGCATTGTTAGCAGAATCCCACAGTAACGAAACAATACAACCACGTGGCTGATCAATTATCCTAGTGTAAGCTGAATTATTAGCGGGTCAAAAAGACTGACGGGTAAAACTACTGTCTACTCAGCGCCAGATCAGTTGATGGCAAAACGTTTGATAATTTATTCCAAACAATCTAGCGACAGTGATGGCTGCTCGCAGTGATTCAGGCGTATATATATATATATATATTCTTTTGTGGCCATTGTTTACCTTCTTAACTTCAACTCTCCCATCTGCTAACCGTTTATTAGTGCAGTAAATAATGCTGAACTACTGATGAGAAAGACTGCAGACGGTTTTGATACAACACGGAGATCGGAGCGATTTGCATCCTGATCGTCGTCCCGCGATCTAGACGGTACCTAGGTGGCGCCACGCTCGGAGCGGTGGACGGTACCTAGGTGGCGCCACGCTCTTACAGCGCTGTTCGTCTCGAGAGACGATTTTCTGCAGTATGCAAATGGTGGATACGAAAAAGAAAATGAAACCTTCTGACACTAAAGAACCCCTTTTAGTAAGCGTGGACATATCGCCGTTAACTAGGTCGTATTTCAATCAGCCACATTTAGATAACTTCACGATGGAACAACATCTCTGATACGCTTTAATCATTTAGGTAGCCAGAGCATCCTATACGTTCTGCGATACAGACAGTACGAACGAGCGAGCCGAACACAGAGTGGTAACCGGGTATTGAATAGCAGAGACAAAGGAATAGCTACAGCAGCCGCTTAAATACTCGGGCTGCGCTAAACACCTGGACTCGATATTTTCCTAAAGAACACTTCTTGTGTGGACACTTTCTAATCCTTAAATATACAAGAGTGGCAAAATTTCTTGTTGGGGGTTTGTTTTGATAGAACGGCTTGTCATAATCCAATATTTTGTTGGCTAACCAGCAGCCCGACTACCAACTACACTCTGGCTGTGTCTTCTTTCTTTTCTTAGCCACGAATATATATTCGGGAACCTTGGCGAGGAAGTAAAGGTGAGGGAGAAGAAGAGAGAAGCTTCTAGAGTAGACAACCCGCCACCTTTGCGTGAGACATTTTCACATAAATAAATAAATATTTAAGTCATAGATTTTGGTTTGAACGGGCGAATCTTCTTATAGACACCTCAAACAAGGGTCTGGTGACGTTTACACAGACGGCAAACAGGAGGAGATCGATGGACAAACACGAGATGGCATTAGTGATAATTCTACCGACAACTTCCCTGCGATAACTCGGATCCACTGTCATCCGCGAGCTTCGATCGAATTACGGCGTCCAGCACCTGTTAGGAAAGAGGACCCCAAGGATTGGGGTGGGCCGACACTTTAACTTGTGTTGTTGAAACCGAGTTTGAAGGGACGAGGGAGGGGGAACAATCAAACAACGCAGTTGTGGAAAACTATGATAGAGCCGTTCGCGTCGCCTCCGCCGGTCGGCCCAGCCAACAGGGGCTAACTGACTATACACAGGTTCGTAACTGGCTGACGTGTTTCAGCCGGATACCTGTTCGCAAATACAGCAGCAACAGCAGCAGCAGCAGCAGCTACCTGGGCGGCAGTTTGAGTTTCCTACAACCCGTGCAAAGCTGCGTTATCCCGTCCACCCATACTCTTTCTTCTTCTCCTTTTAAGCAAACAAATACCTTTGTAACGCTTGAAGGAAAGATATATAATATTGAGTATCTTCTATTCTCATTGTTTTGTTGTTGTTGTTGTTTTAAAGTGAAATAGGAAGAGACTGGACACAATTAAAAATAAAACAAACCAACGAGAGAGAGAGATGATATCAGTACAGAGGGAGGGAGGAGGGGAGGGAGGGAGGGAGAGAGAAGAGAGAGAGAGAGATGAATCAGTACAGAGGGAGGAAGGAGGGAGGGAGAGAGAGAGAGAGAGAGAGAGAGAGAGAGAGAGAGAGAGAGAGAGAGAGAGAGAGATGACATCAGTACAGAGGGAGGGAGGGGAGAGAGATGGAGAGAGAGAGAGAGGGAGAGCGAGAGATGAGAGAGAGAGAGAGAGAGAGAGAGAGAGAGTCCAGACAGAACACAGAAGAGAGAGAGATGACATCAGTACAGAGGGAGGGAGGAAGGGAGAGAGAGAGAGGAGAGAGAGAGAGAGAGAGAAGAGAGAGAGAGAGAGTCAGAAGACAAACACAGAGAGAGAGAGATGACAAAACCGTTCAAGTACAGAGGGAGGGAGGGAGGGGAGAGAGAGGAGAAGAGAGAATTGGGAAGGGGGAGATAGAGAGGAGAGAGAGAGAGAGAGAGAGAGAGAGAGAGAGAGGAGAGAGAGAGAGAGAGAGAGAGAGAGTCCGACAGACACACACAGAGAGAGAAGATGACATCAGTACAGAGGGAGGGAGGAAGGGAGAGAGAGAGAGAGAGAGTCAGAACAGACACACAGAAGAGAGAGAGATGACTCAGTACAAGAGGGGGGAGGGAGGGAGAGAGAGAGAGGAGAGATGGAGGAGGGGAGAGAGAGAGAGAGAGAGAGAGAGGAGAGAGAGAGAGAGAGAGAGAAAGAGAGAAGAGGAGAGCAGAGAGAGAGACTAAATTAGAAATAACGCGCTAATCCAATATGTACTCCACCTAATTTCTCTGTTTTGTCATAACGCCGAGAACACAGAGATGAAAAGTAACTTTAATTAAATGTCAATATGTCATTTTTATTCTCTCGAGGAAAAGTAAAGACCATAGATTAGCGAGATGATGAGTTTTGTTGTTTTTTTTTAAAAGCCTTTATTTAACTTGCTGTTTTTATTTAAAGCCAATAAATAACTCTTATATATTAAAAACTATTTTCTGTAAAGAAATAATTTGGTTTTTAATAAATTTTCATGGTAGGTTTCGGTAGTCTACGTTCAAGTAAAACAAATAACAACAAAGCATTCGGAATGTAAGAAACTGCAAGTGACTAATTCGTAATAGAATGAAACCTTACTTAAAAAGACAAGTTTAATTTATTTAAAGCTGAAAACTTATTGCAAAATACTTAATTTATTTAAAGATGGCAAGTTCTGAGGAATTACTAAAAATATCTAGTGTAAACACACAGAGGCAAAATGATGTTATTACATGTAGATATTTTCCTTTTGGTAAAGATATTTTCTTTGATAAGATCTGCATTTTTACTTTTATTATTATTATTATTATTATTTATTATTATTATTATTATTAATTCTTATGTATTATTCTTATTATTATTATTATTATTATTATTCTCGTCTACACGCACGATTGCACACGAACGGGCTATAAGCAATACACAAATCGCTGTTTTTCTGCACCTATGCGGTCCCAGCGCAGGTTTTAGAACCATTTAGTCACCGCGATGTACCTGTCTGTTCTCGAAACTGAGAAGGAAAGACAATAGAGAAATATAATTGAACAGCAGCAGCAGCCGGGTTTCTGTCCAGTAATGATGCAAGTGAAGTTTTGGATACACCAAATATATCTTTTCGTTTAAAATAAAAGAAAAAAACTCAGACAGTTAGCGCGGAGTTGGTTGTGTAGATCAACGAAATGAAAGAGATTATATAAGTTCTAACCAGGATATTAACAGACTTCATTTACTTTATGTCTTCTCCACTCAGGTGCGACGTGAGAACACACATTTACTATATATAATATATGTCCCCTCCTCCGACCAGTAAGTAGTAGACCTTCTATTCTTCCAAACACTCTAATCTATATATTTTGTAAATGCCTATTTCTCTGTTGTTTCTCCGTATTTGTTACAGGTGCTTTATTTAGTCTGTTAATCGGACACGTTTTTTTTTTCTTTTAAATAGTTTTAATGCATTAAAAGGTAAATCGAGACTCCTCCCATCCCGGGGACTAAATAGGGCTAGTAAATTAGCGAATCAGGTTGTGGGGGTACCAGTCGGGAGACAGAACACGCGACTTTCAAAATTATCTATGCCGTTGTCTGGGGTAGTTTCCAGTTAGTACAGATAGAGGCGGCATTGTGTTTATTAAAATCCGCCGGGTATATTATGGCAGTGGAAGAGTCGCGAGTACCCGGCCGTGTTGAAGTTAGCTACCTGTTCGATCTCCGCCTGCTTTGTAGGATTTTTTTAAAGGGAGAGAGAGGAAGGCTGTATAATCGGTGTGTCGCACCTCCAGTGGGGCTATGGTGCTCGTAGAAGAATTTACGTAGAAAGCAGAAGTTCATTCACCTTCAAAACTAATTCCTGGTGTTGCGCTGCGACAGCTGGGGGTAACTTATTTTCGAAGATTAATTCACCTGCATTTACCACAGATTTCGAGGTAAGAAGCGGGTACATTTCTAAAGAATTTCACACTCGGGCACCTGAACTTTGGTCAACTTCGCGGGTAGGCAAAAGATGGACTACAAGTTATGCCAAAAATATGAACAGCCTGAATAATGTAAAGTGTCGTTCTGTCTCGACTTATTGGCGGCGGGCAGGAGGTGCACCCTGAAGACTGCTGCGAAGGGAGGGAACGTCCAACGACATATTCCGTAGGTTTTCGAGGAAGGGTTAAGAAAGGTTTCTGGGTGGGAGTTCATATGTTGGTGGTGAAGGTGAAGGGAGGACTCTCTCCACGCGGACATCGATCGATTATCCTTAAGCCCAGAAGAAACAGACAGATTGATGGAGAGCGGCTTTTGTCTTTAACGCCTCTAGGATATCGGCAGCGATTACTGGAGAAGGAGGCCCTGTCACAAGATTAGGGAGCGCGGTCTGGGTGGGTGGCACAGTCGGGACCCGCTAGAACTGGCCAGATGCGGGAGAAAACTCACGCGGCCGAATGGCCAAGAGTAGCGCGTGACGCCAGACCGAGCCGGTTCCGGCCGGGATTCGAACTCGCAACCTCCACCTTAGCAGCTTGGCCAGCTGTCCAACTGACCGCCGCGCTGCACTTTTTAATTTAAACATTTTACAAAACATTAATTAAGTTGTACAAAGGAGGGAAGTGATAGGGGCGGTCCGGGCCAACTTATCATCGCTAAAACAGTTTACAACTTGGATCAAAATAAAACAACAAACAAAAAATAATACAATTTTCCCCCTTTTTTTAAAACAAATTTAAAGAGATTTTTAAAATTAACCATTTTCTATAATTGCTAATTAACAAATAGTGAAAGCCGCAAAAAGGAGAGAACCAAAGATTAGCAAAGATAAACTTTGAAATGCTCGCATCTGGTATTTGAAGGGAGCATCCACGATTTCAGATCACAGAACAGCAGAAATGGAAAACAGATTCACTTCCGATGAAATTATAATGTCCTGTTCTTACTGTTTGTAACAGTATACTTTTTTACAACAATGGAATTTGTTTGGTGCAAAATTCCAGGTATTTTGTTAAAGTTTGTAGCAGTTTTATTATTATTAATTATTATTATTATTATTAGTATTATTATTATTATTATTATTATTATTATTATTATTATTATTATTGTTAGTTTGTTGTTGTTGTTTGTTGTACACTTTCTATTCTAACTAACTTCTACCGGCGGGATATTATTATCAAATTCTACAGTAAAGATATTTCTAGTATTTACCTTATAATTTCATTCTTTGTTGTATATTACACAATACTATTATACTAACTCGATTATTAGTTTAACCCTCTCTCCCACTCTCTGTATTTACATTTCTAGAGCACATGCATTATTCCGTTGTTGTTGTTTTTTACATTTCACTTATAGATATAACGCCTTCTTCAGCTGAAAGCAAACTCTTAATACAAATCTATACAACATTCAATAATTGATCCTGTTAAAATTAAAAA